>OX465116.1:4812786-5412786 GCA_949987565.1 Luidia sarsii
GTTCTGATAAGACAAAAAAGGGAATGCTAAGTTTTTCCCCACGTCGGGCAAACTCGACAGTGAAATTTCTTTCTTGGCAGAAAGGAAAGCTGACTGAGGCGAGACAGCAGCCCGATTCAAAGTAATTCATTGAGTGAGCACTCGTTGTAATGATGCTAGAATCAATCTAGCAGGTAAACTCGTACAGAACATAGTCATTTGGCGCGAGATAACATCTGATAAGTGGGTACTGAATGCTATATTCAGCACTCTTCAGTTCAATACCACACCGAACACGCATTCCGAAAGAATTGCGCTGTGAACCCAACGGGGTTGAAATTGCCAATTTGCTGGGAAATGGGCTATATTTAGCTTTACAATCCAGTTGGTGAATTTATTTCCTATATTCTAGGACATCTCAGTGTAGGCCTACTCTGAGTGACTGGTGTAGAACTAGAACGCACGGGTTCGAGTCGACCCACGTATGTTGCATACACCAAACCCCAAAAAGGATGGATCATTCCGCCCAATCAGAAGCTGAAGGGCTTAACGATTTCTTGGGAAATTTTCATTTCAAAATGGAAACTAACCGCATGACAATTCAGCTAATCTGGCCTTATTGTTATAGGCCTATGGCATTTGTACTCTGTACATCTTAAAGATGCCTACTCTGCAGTTCCATATAGCCATGGAGCATAGGAAATAATAATCGGTGATTCACTGGCATGACGTTGTGTACGAGTTACCTTGTCTGCCATTCGGTTTGGCATATGCCCCCACGCGTGTTCACTACCGCTGATTGCCTCACTGAGGTTGAAAGGTCATGAGTCATGTGATTACATTGACGATTCCCTTCTCGTTGGGAGAACACTTCAATAATGGATTGAAATGTTCGAGCACGCATAACCCTTACTATAAAGAGCTAGGGTTTATGCTGAATGACAAAGTCCGTGATCATGCAAGCCCACGAAACAAATCGATTTCTTAGGGTTCCATCTGAATTCAGAACTGATGAAGATCTCAATCCCAATCGGCAAAGTACACAGTACGACTGCCTCTTTATCCATAAACTTATAAAGAAACAATGTCTGATAATTAGACGTTTCTGGGGTCATTGGTCTTCTAGTTTCATGCATGTGGACTACATGTAGCTGTGCTGTATGGACCATTGTTCAGGCGAACAATAGAGAATGGGAACAACCTAGCGCTCTCAGAGCACTGTGGTGATTTTGAGGCGCTGATGAACATTTCTAAAGAGGAAGTTTCTGATTGAAACTAGTGGATAAAAGAACTTCACACTCGCCTCTGAGCCTATGCCCAGATATACGAACCGAATTACGTAATCGGAACCGACGCCTCTTCATTGGTGTATGATGGTCGCACCACTGGCGGTTGGTGGCCAAAGGCCATTCATCATATCAATTGGCTTGAGCCAAAGGCTTGCTCACTAGGGTTGCAATCATTCTTTGCTAAAGAACATGGTATTTCAATCCATTTGAAATCAGACAATGCTGTTGCAGTAGCATACCTGCGAAACTTTGAGGGTGTTATAAGTCCCACCCTCTGAATGGACTTACCAGAGAAATTTGGGGTGGTGTATGCCAGGAAATCCTGGTTGACTTCCACACATCTGTCAGACGTACAAAACAATTTGGCAGACCCCGCGTCTCGACTCTTTTGAGACGACTGGAGCGGAAGCTCAATTTCAAATACTTCACCTCTTCCCAAAAGAGATGTAGTAGGCCTATATGTCTACGCAAACCTCCTTGTATTCTGATTCAGGTTGAGTTGTCAGTTTTACCATATGAGTTACGACAGGGGGATCCAGGGTCGGTCTATACTGACGCATTATCATTAGTCTGGTCAACGCATACATGTAATTTTATGCGTTTTCCCCCTTTAGGCCGATAAACCAAGTGCTCACTTTATGATTGAGCATGACAAAGCGGTCGGTATACTGATAGTACCGCTAATATGGTATAAACGCAATCGTGGTTCCGATCTTATTCAAACTACTTGTCAGAATTAACCCCATTTACATGTATAATACATGTGTAAAGAACCACCCCCAGGCCACTTGGTGCAGGCGAACACTGGACTCCCCTCTGGGAAGATGTGGACTAGTCTGCTACAGTACAGTCTTCAGTATCCTTTGGGCAACATATTCATGAAGCCTTTGTGTTCCTCAGAGGGAGTTTTGGGTCCTCCTTTGTGTAATCCTGGGCATTTTTGGCGGGGTGGTTTAAAACCTCGGGGAATGGAATGTTGGGTTGAGTCAGTCCTGGGGTTCTGTGGAAACAACATCGGGTGGAGGGTGTGAACCCTCGGCATGTCCCTGGTCGGAGATGTTCTGCTTCTTACCTTCTCTTGGGTTGCTATTTTCTTCTCATTTGCCCAATTACAGTAAGTTCGTTCCTTTTTAGGGGAAATTTGGGGTCAATATTTGTTTCTTCCTCTCTGTACCGGACACCAAACAAACACCCTGGTTATATCCATTTATCTACAGTAAATTGGGGGCGTTATGCCTAGCCTGATTTCTCTACTCTAGTCCTTTTTTGTCATTGTAGCTATCTCTGCATTACTTAGATTTAATAAATAATCCCTTGCACCAGAAGTTAAATTTTCCTGCATTTCCTAGTTTTCTTTTCTTTCGATGTGGCTCGACTTCGTTACATTTGGTGGCAGCGGTGGGATTGGTGGTTGTAAAACAGAAACTGATCAACGATCCTGATCAACGAATCTAGTCATCACACTAATGTTCAATTACCCAAATTGGTAAGCACTGCATGTCGATCGTTGCAGGATTGTCAATAATTAAAGCGGCCCCAACTTCATAGGAAAACTTCAGTGGCAATTCATTTTGATGGGGGATTTGTTTTATTCTTTGGGGGTAGCTAAAATGTCTGTGAAGGAGGATGGCTACCTGTGAATAATGTGCCGGCCGGGTTTAACTTAACCCTTAAACTGCGGGTGAATGGTGCCCTCCATTCATGGACTTGATTTTTGGTCATTTTATCTCTGCTAGGGGTCAGATGCTTACCATTTCGCTTAAGGTTCCAGATGCACTAATAAACATAAATTAACAGAGCCTATTGTTTCTGTAGATTTTTCTTAAATCATTTTTGGCAATTGTCGAAATAGACGACATGGCGGAAGGTGGTTCCTTTTCACCCCCTTCAGACAGTAAACACAGAATTTTGAAAGAAACAATTAGAGCTTTGGAGGACGAAATAGACAAAGCTTACAAGGATGCACAGGGTAGTCTGGTGAATGGTACAGAGATGGCCCCCTTTAGTGACTCCCTTACGCCTTTTCTCCAGACCAACCCTCCACCCCTGAACTCCAGGCTGACTCCCCCAAAGGGGAGTCAACTTTGTCTTATGGTGGGCCTTGCTTACATTTTGATCCTGATTTGGGAAAAGACTTACCGGATTCCTTCCAAGTAAAGCAAGCTGGCCTACTTAGTCAAGCTAAAAGAGTAACGTTTAATGAACAAACTGTAGCTACGGTTGTGTTATGCTTGGGTCACACTCGACTGAAACATGACGTAGTAATTGCAGAAGTGACGCAGCCTGGTATATTAGGTTCTGATTTCCTTGAAAAACATTGTGCGATACTTGATTTTGCTAATGCAAAACTGGTGATTGATAACTGTTCAATCCCACTACTAAGAGAAGTAGATTGTCCTAGATGTTGCAGAGTATGCGTTGCTGAAACCGTTACTGTCCCTTCTAAGTCCGAAGTTGTCTTGGGCGGAAAAGTCCAAGTTAGGGGGACTTTGCCTAATTCTGGTATTATTGAGGCAACTACTCAATACAAAAACAGAGGCAGTGGAGTTGTTGTTGGCAGAACCTTTGTAAACCCACCAAATATTATTGTTCCACTGCGAGTTATTAACCCCACAACGTCATACCTTGTTCTACACAGAGGAACTTATGTCACTATTGTTCATCCTGCTTGTGAGGTGACCTTCGAGACTACTGGTGATGCTTCATCCCAGTCAGCCAAGTTGGGGGCATCCATCAGGGATCTCCTTGAACGAAGCTCAACGGGGTTAACAACTGAACAGCATGACGCGCTGCAACAGACACTGTTTAAATATCAAGGTGCTTTTGTTGGTGAAGATGGTAAGCTGGGAAGAACCAACCAAGTCTATCATCATATTGACACTGCTGAGGCCCGACCCATTAAGCAGCCAGCGAGACGATTACCATTCAGCCAGCGAGCTGAAACACAACAGGTAGATGAAATGCTACGTCAGGGTGTTATCCGACCATCTAATAGTCCTTGGGCTTCACCGGTTGTGCTGGTAAAGAAGAAAGATGGAACATTGAGATTTTGTATTGATTACCGACGTCTGAACCAAGTCACTAAGAAGAATGCATATCCCCTTCCTCGCATCGATGTCAGTTTAGATGCACTGGCTGGGTCTCGTTGGTTTTCAACATTAGATTTAGCGTCTGGTTACTGGCAGACTGAAGTCAACCCAGAAGACCGCCATAAAACAGCATTCTCTACTGGAACTGGCTTGTATGAATTTAATGTTCTTCCTTTCGGGTTGTGTAATGCTCCAAGTACTTTTGAACGACTGATGGAAATCGTCCTTCATGCTCTCCACTGGAAGATCTGCCTCATATACATGTACCTAGATGTCATTATCTATTCAAAGACATTTGACGAGCATATGGAGAGACTTACACTGGTAATCACTGCTTTTGAAGAGGCTGGTTTAAAATTAAAACCTAAGAAATGTGCTTTAGCTCGTAGGGAAGTCATGTATCTTGACCATATAGTGTCATCTAATGGGGTATCCACTGACCCAGAAAAAGTTCGGACGTTACAAGAATGGCCTACTCCTTGCAGTCTTTCTGAAGTCCGAAGTTTTCTCGGTCTCTGCTCCTATTACCGCAAGTTTGTAGCAGGTTTTGCCCACATTGCTTCCCCTCTTCATCAATTGACACAGAAGAACGCCCAGTTCATTTGGTCTGACGAGTGTGAGTCTGCCTTCCAACAACTCCAATCTTGGCCTACCCAGATTTTGCAGAGCCATTCATTCTCGACACTGATGCCAGTGATAGAGGGATTGGTGCTGTCCTATCACAGGTGCAGGGAGGCAAAGAGAAGGTTATTTGCTATGCAAGTAGAACTCTTACTCTTAGCAAATGCGAGCGACGCTATAGTGTCACTCGTAGAGAACCTCTTGCTGTTGTCACCTATGTTCGGCACTTCAAGCATTATCTGTACGGACGGTGTTTTACCCTTCACACCGATCATGGTTCCTTGAGATGGCTCTACAACTTGAAAGATCCTGAAGGTCAGGTGGCAAGATGGTTAGAGTTCTTAAGTTCTTACCAATTTGATATAGTTCATCGTCCATGTACAAAACACCTAAATGCAGATGCTATGTCCGGGTACCCTTCTGAGCAGTGCAGGGCCATACAGATGCCAAGCTGGGACCGTGAGGAGTTGAGGACGACTCAATTAGCCGACCCACAGCTGGCCCCAATAGTCAGGTGGAAGGAGAGTGGCAACAAACCAGACGTGGCCTCAAGCAGCGGAGTTGACGGAGACACAAAGGGGTACCTCTTCCAATGGGATCAACTAGAGATGCACCATGGCGTGCTATATCGACGCTGGAACGATGCCGAAGGTCAGGGGTCCCGTCTATTGTTGGTAGTTCCCAGAACTTGGCAAGCTGAGGTAATGCAAAGAGCACATGACGGGCCTGGGGGTGGTCATCTTGGAATCACCAAAACAGTCAAGAAGGTTAAAAACAAATACTTTTGGATAGGGTGTGCTCGTGACGTCAAGACATGGGTCCGGAGGTGTCCCAAGTGCCCCGGTAAGAAGTCACCAAACCCGAAGCGTCGTGCTGCACTAGTCCTGGCACCAGCAGGAGCCCCTATGGAGAAAGTGGCTATCGACATCATGGGTCCCTTACCCCTATCTTCTAGAGGAAACCGCTGTATATTAGTCATGGCTGACTATTTTACAAAATGGACTGAGGCTTTCGCTGTGCCAAACCAAGAAGCTGTTACTGTAGCACGTGTTCTGGTGGAGAAGTTCGTCTGTAGATAAGGAGTACTGTAGCGTTTCATTACAGACATTGATTTTATTTCCTTATATGCATTTTCCTCTGTTACTTTTTTCAATTTGCTGATCAATACTGTATATCCTTATTTCCACATAAGACACCGTGTAATTGTTTTGCCACATGTCCACCATTTCATAGAATTGTTGTTACTCACTACTTCCTGGACCTACACTTACACTGTACAGCCTCAAGCAATTACTTGCACACATTGTTTTACACCAGTGAGGCTGACCAATGACCCTGAGTGGTCAGTGCTCTGTCCAGTGTTGCACTCCTGACTATGAGTCATCATTTTTTCTTAGAAAGCTACCCTGACTTGTTTGTTTCTCAATCTACCAATTCTTTCTCCTAAGACTATTTCTCACTTCTCCTGCTACCTTCATTCGAGCCACATCACTTTTCTTAGCGCTCCACCTTTCAACTTGGGCATTCAAGCATAGCTCTGTACATATACATGTACACTGTCTTGTACATCAATAAAATACTGTACCGCCATCTCAGCCCAACGGAGTAAATTAGTGTGTTCATTCCCCTTAACACTAAATTGGTGACCCAGACTCCGAACTATTGCAACCGAATTCAGCACAATGGCCACTTCCACTCCAAGCCAGCCACCAGTCGCCGCAGTCAGCCTTAAGTTGCCACCGTATTGGCCCGGCGATCCTGCCATTTGGTTCATGCAGGTCGAGGCCCAGTTCGCCACACGGTGTATAACCACCGAAGAGACTCGCTATGCCTATGTCGTCGCGGCACTTCAGCCTAGTATAGCGCAGGAGGTACGGGACATCCTCATGTCTCCGCCTGCGACTCACCCCTATAGTACTCTGAAGGAGGAGTTGGTCAAGCGTACTTCAGAATCGGAGCGGAAACGCCTGCACCAACTCCTAATAACGGAGGAATTGGGCGATAGAAAACCTTCCCAACTCCTCCGCAAGATGCAACAACTACTGGGTGGTTGCACACTCGAGCCCTCCATCCTACGGCAGCTCTTCCTTCAGCGACTCCCCACTAACATTCAACTGATATTGGCATCGACGGCAGACCAGGTCGACATCGACCATTTGGCGAAGTTGGCCGACAACATCCTGGAAGTTTCTCCCAGTCCAGTGCCAGCCTCTGCTCCCATCGCCGCAGTCACAGCTCCAGTCACATCTCAACTGACGGAGCTGCAACAACTCCGGGATGCTGTGCACAAGTTGACAGCACAGGTGTCAGCCCTGTCCGCCCAGCCACGACACAGGAGCAGCGGTAGCGGTCAGTCTCGCGACCGTCATCGCCGCGACCAGACCCCATCCCGCGATGAGCAGAAGGAGTGCTGGTACCATTGGAAGTATGGTACCAATGCTCGCAGATGCCAGCAGCCATGCTCCCACACTGCAGGTGCCGCCCAGAGCCAGGGAAACGGCCAAGCCGGCAACTAGGGGCGACAAGCCTTGCCGGTCACGCCGCACCCAGTCGCCTTTTCTACGTAACCGACCGCCACACTTAACACCAATTCCTCGTGGACACAGGAGCTGAGGTGAGCGTCATCCCTCCTTCAACTCACGAGCGCACCAACCGTCTACATGGACAAGATCTCCAAGCAGCAAACGCTTCCCCGATTGCTACTTACGGTGAGAGATCTTTGACATTGGACATTGGTCTCCGGCGACCATGCCGCTGGGTGTTTATTGTTGCGGAGGTTCACCATGCGATCATTGGCGCGGATTTCCTCCGACGTTTCAATTTTCTGGTCGACGTTCGCAATCGCAGGCTCATCGACGCCACTACCAACTTGAGCGTCAACGGTAAAGCCTCGAGCGCCCCAGCAATCAGTCCTGTCCTCGCAGCACCAACCCCATCACGCTTTGCGGACATTTTAAAGGATTTCCCCGACATCGCACGTCCTTCCTATCGTGACACACCGGTCAAGCACAATGTGACTCACCACATTGTCACGACTGGCCCACCAGCTGCTGCACGACCACGTCGACTTGCCCCCGACCGTCTTAAGGCCGCAAAGGATGAGTTCCAACACATGCTGGAACTCGGCATCATCCGTCCTTCGGACAGTAACTGGTCATCTCCACTTCACATGGTCCCCAAGAAACAACCGGGAGATTGGCGACCATGTGGAGACTACCGGGCGCTGAATACAGCCACGGTGCCTGACCGCTACCCAGTGCCGCACATCCAAGATTTCACTGCGTCACTCCACGGAGCAACAGTTTTCTCGAAAATTGATCTTGCCCGTGCGTATCACCAAATACCCATGGCACCGGACGACATCGCTAAAACTGCAATCACTACACCCTTCGGACTGTTTGAATTTGTTCGAATGCCATTTGGATTGCGCAACGCCGCCCAAACGTTCCAACGCTTTATCGACGAAGTCACCCGCGGACTTGACTTTTGTTATGCGTGCATTGACGACCTTCTCATTGCCAGTCCCGATGCTGACCAACATGCACAACATCTTCACTTGCTGCTCACCCGCCTCAACCAATATGGGGTCGTCATCAAGCCAGCGAAAAGTCAATTCGGTGTGAATTCACTCGAGTTCCTTGGACATCACGTTGACTGTCATGGTGTTAAACCACTTGCAGATAAGGTCAGTGCTATCCACAACTTTCCCCAGCCAACAACTCAGACAAAGCTTAGAGAATTCCTCGGACTTGTCAATTTCTACCGCCGTTTTGTCCCACGGTGCTCAAACGTCCTGCATCCGTTCACAGACCTGTTGACTAACGCGGGAAAGAAATCAGCTCCACTCGCATGGAATGACCAAGCCACAGCTTCATTTCAACAGGTCAAAATTGCCCTCGCAAACGCTACCCTCCTTGCACATCCCAAGCCGGACGCTCCTCTTTGCGTCATGACGGACGCTTCGGATGTTGCCGTAGGAGCTGTGCTTCAACAATGGGTAAACGACGCATGGCAGCCAATCTCGTTCTTCTCCAAAAAGCTGCAAATCGCTGAAACTCGCTACAGCACCTTTGGACGTGAACTTTTAGCAGTGTACCTCACTGTTCGCCATTTCCGTCACTTACTTGAGGGTCGTGAATTCTACGTCATCACGGATCACAAACCCCTCACCTACGCGCTCTCGTCATCGGCAGACAGACATTCCCCACGCGAAATTCGCCATCTCGATTTCATTTCTCAGTTTACCTGCGACATCCGGCACGTAAAAGGTAAAGAGAACTTCGCAGCCGATGCCCTTTCGCGTATAGAACTCAATGCCCTTCACCCAGAGCAGTCTGCACCGGTTGATTTTTGCAAGATGGCAGAGTTACAGCTTGCCAATGATGAACTCACGCAACTTCGCAATTCTTCAACTTCGCTCACCTTCAGGGATGTTCCCCTACCAGCATGCGATACAACATTAACCTGCGACATTTCAACTGGCAACCCACGCCCATTTGTTCCTGCAGACCTACGCCGCGCAGTGTTCGACTCGCTGCATTCCTTGTCACACCCAGGGATTCGCACCACCCAACGTCTCATTACGGAACGCTACGTTTGGCCAGGTATGAACCGTGATGTTAGAACATGGGCACGATCTTGCATACAATGTCAGCGAGCAAAGGTTCGTCGTCACACCTTTGCACCCCTGTCCCAATTTCAGGCCCCAAGCGCAAGATTTGATCATGTCCACATTGATCTTGTGGGCCCATTGCCTCCATCCGATGGATGCAGCTACATATTAACTTGCATTGATCGTTTCACACGTTGGCCGGAAGCAATACCACTGCCCAACATCACAGCTGAGACAGTCGCACGTGCGTTTGTGACCAGATGGGTCGCTTCCTTTGGCGTTCCATCTATACCATCACCACCGATCGAGGGGGTCAGTTTGAATCTGCACTTTTTCTCGCTCTGACAAACCTCCTTGGAACAAAACGCGTTCGCACCACCGCCTACCACCCAATCGCAAATGGTCTTGTGGAACGTTTTCACGGACAACTAAAGGCATCACTACGGGCCCAAGTGGACGCGCACAAATGGACAGAGACTTTACCACTTGTTCTTCTCGGAATACGGACAGCGGTCAAGTCCGATTTCGGCCACAGTGTCGCCGAACGCGTATACGGCACAACCCTCCGTTTACCAGGAGAATTCTTTGACACAACCGATACCACTAGTTTGGACCCCACGAACTATGTCCATCGCCTCAGGAACACAATGCACAATCTTCAGCCGCCGACACCTCGCACACAGCAACGTCCCACTGTGCATGTTCCCAAGGACCTCCAGACATGCACACATGTTTTTGTTCGACGTGACTCGGTACGCAAACCCTTACAACCGCCCTACGATGGACCCTTCAAAGTGCTCAGTCGTACCACCAAGCATTTCGTGCTTGACATGCACACTCGCACCGATACTGTGAGCATTGATCGACTAAAAAGCGCCACCATGGATCACACTCAGGACACTAGTTCTATTCCCAATGCACCGCGTCCACCCGACCCTACAGACTCCATTGCGGACAATACCGACACAGCACAACCCACTGCTGTGCCATCTGCCGGCACCACCCGTTCTGGTCGCAGCGTGCATTGGCCTAAACGCTATGTCACATTCGTTCGCTACTATAGCCACACACTCACTGGAAGGGGGCTCCTGTAGCGTTTCATTACAGACATTGATTTTATTTCCTTATATGCATTTTCCTCTGTTACTTTTTTCAATTTGCTGATCAATACTGTATATCCTTATTTCCACATAAGACACTGGTAATTGTTTTGCCACATGTCCACCATTTCATAGAATTGTTGTTACTCACTACTTCCTGGACCTACACTTACACTGTACAGCCTCAAGCAATTACTTGCACACATTGTTTTACACCAGTGAGGCTGACCAATGACCCTGAGTGGTCAGTGCTCTGTCCAGTGTTGCACTCCTGTCTATGAGTCATCATTTTTTCTTAGAAAGCTACCCTGACTTGTTTGTTTCTCAATCTACCAATTCTTTCTCCTAAGACTATTTCTCACTTCTCCTGCTACCTTCATTCGAGCCACATCACTTTTCTTAGCGCTCCACCTTTCAACTTGGGCATTCAAGCATAGCTCTGTACATATACATGTACACTGTCTTGTACATCAATAAAATACTGTACCGCCATCTCAGCCCAAGAGTAAATTAGTGTGTTCATTCCCCTTAACACTAAAGTACCAATTGCACTTCATAGCGACCAAGGAGCGAACTTTGAATCGTCTCACTTCCAAAATATGTGTCGTCTACTTGGTATCCACAAGACTAGAACAACTGCATACTATCCGCAGTCAGATGGTCTCGTCGAACGCTTTAACAGAACATTGCAGGCGATGATCACCATGCATGTATGTCAAAGAAGACCAGACTGATTAGGACGTACATCTGCCCTATGTAATGATGGCCTACCGAGCGAGTGAACAAGCCTCAACCAAAGCCACTCCCAACTTGTTGATGTTTGGAAGGGAAGCCAATATACCCCTTGATCTCTTAGCAGGCGATGTCCCTGAAAGTCGACCTGTGAGCACAGATGACTATGCCTATCGACTTCATCATAAACTTAAAGATGCATATGAAAATGTACGGACCCATTCTAAAGCAGCACAACGTCAGAAGCGCCTGTATGACGCCAAGCGCATGGGAACACCATTCCAGGAAGGTGATTGCGTGTGGCTATACACACAGCAAACCAAGCGAGGACGGAGTCCTAAGCTGCAAGCTTTCTGGAAGGGCCCCTTCAAGGTCATACAGAAACTGTCTGATGTCATCTACAAAATAAGACATAAGAGTGGTGGACGGATTCAAATAGTCCATTTTGATCGTCTGAAGCCCTACGATGCACGCTCAATACCAGCTCCAGATGCTACGCCAAGCCGTGGAACGTCACCTTGTCGTGTGGACTGCAGGCAGGCAGATTCTGATGTAGAAGCCCCAATCTGGTGCCAGCCAGCTGAAGCTACTGGGATGTACACATCCATGGAGTGCCAATCCAATGAGGATGACATTTGGAGTGATAATTCTTCCCCGAGACTGGCACCCGGGAGTTCTACGAAGACAACTAGATATGGGCGGAGACGTAATGCCCCAGTATGGATGAAGACTGGAGATTTTGAACTGTAGAGGCAATCCTATGGTGGTGGGAATGGTTTGGCACAAATTGTCCAACCCTGTGAAAGTTACTTACCGTACTCTTAGGCCGGGTGAAGGAATCGGGGTAGTGTCAAATTTTACGTTATTCAAGTTTGTCTTTCATCCCTAATGAACCTAATTTTTATTTAATTTATTGAAATCCTGCATATAGTTCAGCCAAGTGAACTGCAGAAGAGACGTCTTTTTGAGTGTCTATTCCATCTGGACACAACACCCTGGATGTAAAACCTATACGATCGCTGTAAATATAATTCAGAACATAAACCGTAGAATAAGAGCAGCTGGGTTATAAAGGGTCTAATTCCAGGTGCAAACGTTAAAACTTAAAGTGAACTTAGCATAATGTATGTAGGCAACGACATAGACTTAATTAATTAGTATAGAATGAGTAATTTAAACGAAAGTACTTGAATATAAGATTTTCAGGTTAGTGGCTCCCCCAAACAAATACTAATTTATAGGACTAAGGAATATCAATGCTTAATTTAACAAAGTTTGTAGTTCTCTCTCTCTGTGCAGGTGTTGTAGACTGGGCAGACCAACTCTTGAACTGTGTTTAAGACGTGAGGACACGTCTTCCCAGAGGAGGAGGCTGTGTAAAGAACCACCCCAAGGCCACTTGGTGCAGGCGAACACTGGACTCCCCTCTGGGAAGATGTGGACTAGTCTGCTACAGTCTTCAGTATCCTTTGGGCAACATATTCATGAAGCCTTTGTGTTCCTCAGAGGGAGTTCTGGGTCCTCCTTTGTGTAATCCTGGACATTTTTGGCGGGGTGGTTTAAAACCGCGGGGAATGGAATGTTGGGTTGAGTCAGTCCTGGGGTTCTGTGGAAACAACATCGGGTGGAGGGTGTGGACCCTCGGCATGGCCCTGGTCGGAGATGTTCTACTTCTTACCTTCTCTTGGGTTGCTATTTTCTTCTCATTTGCCCAATGAAAGTAAGTTCGTTCCTTTTTTAGGGGAAATTTGGGGTCAATATTTGTTTCTTCCTCTCTGTACCGGACACCAAACAAACACCCTGGTTATATCCATTTATCTACAGTAAATTGGGGGCGTTATCCCTAGCATGATTTCTCTACTCTAGTCCTTTTTTGTCATTGTAGTTATCTCTGCATTACTTAGATTTAATAAATAATCCCTTGCACCAGAAGTTAAATTTTCCTGCATTTCCTAGTTTTCTTTTCTTTCGGTATGGCTCGACTTCGTTACACATGTATTGCCTATTCAACAAAACATGCTTCGCTTCCCTTTTCGAACAGGCTTCACCCATTGAGGGATCGCCTCGAGTTGATGGCATGCTTCTTGTCAGAGTAGTGCTCAATAGCACGGCGTGTCGACACCAGCTGCCAAGCTAATCCTGGCAGCATGGCAATCCAGCACACGCACAAAAGTGCTACGAAACTGTATTCAGGTAGTGGATTCGATACGATGTGTACTCGTACAGAAACTCATACAGTTCGAACAAAATTCGGTAACTGTTCTCAACTTCCTGACTACAATTGTTGTCGGGTAGTAATTATAGTAACCTCAGCATTGTCTGCAGCATACAGAAATGTCTGCAGCTACCGCGCCTATTGACTGCGCTTCAGTTGGTGCTGCGCTTCAGTTGGCGGAAGGGTTGAAGAAAATGAGTATTCAACTTGAGACCACCAAAGGCCCGCTATACACACACACTATACACACATTGTCCCAAGTTGGGACAAACTATTTTAATTCTGTTATCGAGGCGATTACTTAAACGAGGGGAATCGGGAAGCCTCACACAGGAGTAAACGTAATGGCCTGTCCACACAAGGATTTACTTTGGGTGATATACAAAAATGTTGCAAACTGCATTACCAAAATGTAAATCTTAAAATTTAGTGGGCCTGACGTTTTGATCCTAGCAGGACCTTTCTCAAAGGCAGAGTGACAAGGACAAAACAGATACATGTACACGAAGGAAGGGGGGGGGGAGAGTGAATAGGACACGGATGAGAAACAGAGGACAAAGAGTGAAGCTGGTAGGGAGAGATCAAAGGGAAGGGCAAGGAGTAGGGTAGGGATTAGTGAAAGGAGGGGGAAAAATCAAAGAGAAGGGCAAGGAGTAGGGTAGGGATTAGTGAGAAGAGGGGGAAAGATCAAAGAGAGAAGTGTGAAGAACACAAAAGAAGGATTATCAGAAAGCTGCATGGTGTTAGTCATTACCCTCCTGGATGTTGAGACCATGTGGTTGAATAGTCCGAAGACGCTTCATCCACATTTTCTCACGGCTAAGACGGACAGCATTACTACGGTGAACAAGTGATTCTATGCCCAGTACACTCATATCTGATATCGAATGATCAGGGAGATTGAAGTAATACCCAACAGGGGTGTCCATTTTACCGGTTTTGATAGTAGACCTATGGCCATAGATCCGTTTTTTGAGGGTGTTTTTTGGTCTCGCCAACATACTGAATATTACAAACTCCACAAGAGATGAGGTAGTGCACGTTATACAGCCATAGGTCGTGTAGGTAGTTCTAGAAGAATGTCCATTGAAAGAGTCTATTTCCTTGACATGTGTCTTGCAAACAATGCATTTCGAGGTACACTTAAATGTACCAAATTTAGTTTAGTACCAAATTTAGACGCGACTATGCGACGGCACGACGCGACGCCGAAACGGCCTTATACACACAATGCAAAAAGGGGCGACGGCACGACGCGACGGCACGACGCGACTATGCGACGGCACGACGCGACTATGCGCCGTGGACGGCGCATGTTTGGGAGATCCGGGTATAAATGCGAAACATGCGCCGCGTAACTTGGCAGAGATGGAATTCCATAAATTATGGCAGTGGTAGGAATTTGATCCTTGACACTTTCCAACTTTCGCAGAAAGTCGGAAACTTTCTGGACGTCACCGTCCGGAAAGACCTCAATACTCTCACTATACTGACTTGTATTCTAAGCCCACCGACACTCATCAATATCTCCATTCCTCCAGTTGTCACCCCAGACACTGTAAGACTGGTATAGCTTACAGCCAGGCCCTCAGATTGAGGCGCATATGTTCCAATGAGTCTGACTTTCGCCGCCATACACGTGTATTGGCCAGTAACTTGGTTGCTAGAGGCTATAGTTCTCGCCAAGTGAAGAACTCCATTGCTAAAGTCTATTCCATTCCCAGAAGTTCGGCACTAAAACAAAAGCCACCAGGTCCCAAGGACAAGCCCAAGGTTCCCTTAGTTACTTCCTACCACCCTTCTCTTCCTCCTCTCAGGAAGATAACTAAGGAAAACCACCATATTCTCCACACTTCAGATCGTCTGGCTGATGCCATTCCAAATTCGCCTGTTTTGGCTTTCAGGCGCCCCCGTAACCTGCGTGACTTATTTGTCCGAGCAGAGGTTCCCCCTTTGGACTCTTTACCTCCAACTAAATTTGGTACATTTAAGTGTACCTCGAAATGCATTGTTTGCAAGACACATGTCAAGGAAATAGACTCTTTCAATGGACGTTCTTCTGGAACTACCCACACGACCTATGGCTGTATAACGTGCACTACCTCCAACATCATATACCTCATCTCTTGTAGAGTTTGTAATATTGAGTATGTTGGCGAGACCAAAAACACCCTCAAAAAACGGATCTATGGCCATAGGTCTACTATCAAAACCGGTAAAATGGACACCCCTGTTGGGTATTACTTCAATCTCCCTGATCATTCGATATCAGATATGAGTGTACTGGGCATAGAATCACTTGGTCACCGTAGTAATGCTGTCTGTCTTAGCCGTGAGAAAATGTGGATGAAGCGTCTTCGGACTATTCAACCACATGGTCTCAACATTTAGGAGGGTAATGACTAACACCATGCAGCTTTCTGATAATCCTTCTTTTGTGTTCAGTCCTTCACACTTCTCTCTTTGATCTTTCCCCCCTCTTCTCACTAATCCCTACCCTACTCCTTGCCCTTCTCTTTGATCTTTTCCCCTCCTTTCACTAATCCCTACCCTACTCCTTGCCCTTCCCTTTGATCTCTCCCTACCAGCTTCACTCTTTGTCCTCTGTTTCTCATCCGTGTCCTATTCACTCCCCCCTTCCTTCGTGTACATGTATCTGTTTTGTTCTTGTCACTCTGCCTTTGAGAAAGGTCCTGCTAGGATCGAAACGTCAGGCCCACTAAATTTTAAGGATTTACTTTGTGTCATTTCTACTTTTGACAGACTAAAAATGTCAGAGGAAGTGAAAAGAAGCGTTATTAAACATGGTGTATATAGTGCAGCATTAAGGAAAGATGTACCAGGAGATACATTCATGAAGGCTGCAGGATTGTGTTATTTATTATGATAAGCATGTATTGGATTCAAGTACACATGCGTTTGCTAAAAGCATCTTAACCATTCAGTTTAAGTCGAATGCTATAGCTGCTAGTCCATAATGTGGAACTTAACATGTTTCAACCTAACGGGAAAAATGTCGTTTCTTACAGAAACTCTATCCTGTTGGTATTGGAAATTTTGGTAGTTGCTCTAAATATCTCAAGTAACACCGAAGTGCTATGTGCATGGTTTTGAGGTAGAATTTCCTAATAAAACGAGATGTAGGCCTAATGAAATGAAATTGAAGTTTAATTATTATTCTAACGTAAGACCACTAGCACTGAAGGACTTACGGTCCCTCCCTGCTTGACTTCCCTCCCAGTTTTACTGCAAAATTTTCCTACAAAAATGCCCTGAGGCGTGGACGGCGGGGCTCACTTATAGGTAGTAGCCTCTTTTAACAAAAGACTCTCTCAAGTGTGACGAATAAATGCCGGTGGCAGGTGCAATCTCAAATAAGTCCTTCAGTAAGTCCTTCTTTCGGTAGAATTGTAATTAAACTTCAATTTCATTTAATTACATCTCGTTTAATTAGGAAATTATGTACGTATTTCGGCACAAACCATAGGCATAAGCAAATATCTGCTACGGTAAGCGAAGATTTTTTGCTAACGGTAACGGATTCCATGCAATAGACCTAGGTGGCACAGAGCTAGCTAGATCGGGTCCCCGGACGTCGACCTTTTCACCACGATCGAGACTTGCACTGCGCGTACGTACGTACGTCTGTCCTGTTTTCTAGATCTAACATCGCCACACATGCTTATTGAAGATACAATGAAGGATTGAGATGTATACGTCTGCCTCTCCATATTGGAGACGGAACGATAACAGAGACGAAACTGTTATGTAGACGCAGCCAAAGCCGGGTTTGGGAAAAAAGCTAAAAGGAGAGCCGTGTCCGAATCCCATGGCGGGAAATCACAAAGCCGGTACGTACTATTGGCTACTGCCGCCATGCGCCAGCTAGCGGCTCCCATTGCTCTTTCAACTCGGACTTCGGCTACGGCTATTTCTCACTTCCATTAAAATACAACTTATATAACTACTGATACGTAGGCTTTTATGATTGAATAGTTCATTCTGATCAAACAAAATCATGTCTTTTAAAATTCTAACGACAAACCCAAACCCAGGTTTTGTCAGGCGAATCCAGAGGCTCCAAGGCCCCTACACAATGGTGTGTAAGCCACAGCCAATCAAATCGAACAGTACTTCGCCGTTGGCGGCGCAATGTTCATGGAAAAATACATTCACTATCGTGTGGGTGATTTGTATGCGTTAATTGTAGGTGTAGTGCAGCGGAAAGAGAAGGTCTTTTTGTATCATAACTGACTCAATTTGTTTATATCTATGAACTTTTAAGCAACAGGACAAGGTATTGAAGTCGCAAAGAAGAACATTTTACTGAGGTAACTCTACAGATGGTTCCTTTCACATCAGGATAAGGTACGTTAGTCGTGACTTTAGTTTAGTCTACACAGCCAATAAAATAAGCAATAGTCTGATTGTAGTCACCCGAAACTCAAAAATTCAAAATTCGATAAAAAAGGGTGACTTGTCGGGTCCAAGTTACTCGGACTAAGTAGTACTAGTACTACAGTATCGTGGGAACCCCCGTTTTCGACGGTACACGTTTTCGACGCTTAGCCTTCTAACTCACATCGCACAATGAAAACAACTCCGTATAACGATCTCAGACTTCGTATCTTACTATTACAGTTGGTTTCCTGCTCTTGTCCGTCACCGAAAATGTGGAAAGTTAACGCTTTTCCAGTAGGCCAAACTCGTATGATTCAAAAAGTTGCTCTTTTGGGGTCTATTTTCCTAGGTACAAAATTGGCAGTTGCTTCGAAGCTCCAGTTTTATTTATTGTTGGTCCTAAAAAAAATCTGAGTGTACCATAATTAACCCCAACATCTGTAGAAAAAAATATATCACGCAACTTGAGGCAGTCCGTTCAGGGTAAAAACTATGGAGCCTCCTATAGGGTAAAAACTATGAAGGCTCCAAGTCCTATATCCTCCAATAACCGGTTTTCGACGATATAAGGACTTTTCTTCAAACTGAACAATGTGGACGAAAGTTTCACACTAAAAGAGGTCCCAGTCACTTTCTCCACACCACAGACTATTACTATTAGTATTAGAATAATCATAGAGAAGGTTGAATCAAGCCTGTCACTTCTGTAAGATTACCCGGTTTTGTTGACGTCCGCGGCGCACCGCGCAGTAAGCATCGTCACCTATTTTCGTCAGTGGTGTTTAGTAAGGTGTCCCAGTGCAGCCAAACGCAAAATAAATTCTTAAAATAACTCAAAATGCTGTGTGGCACTGTAAAATTCTTCCCTGTATGTTTTTTTGTGTTCATCTTTGTTTTTGTTTTTCCACACTGCTTCTAACACTTTCCTCAAATCATTCATAATTTATGCTTAAAACGTATTGGTCTGGTTGATGTCTTCTTTTGTGACGTTTAAAAAAAACTCCACAATCCTCTTTCTCGCTGCTTTTTCAGTTATGACCTTTCCCAATGTCACTCCAGAGACACATTTCCTCCTTCTTGGTACTTTCTCTAGCTGCCCTTTTATTTTTTTCATTTAAAAAAAAGCCTATTGGGCCATGTTACTTTTTGTCTTTAAATAATAATAAAAAAAAAAAAAAAAAAAAAAAAAAATATATATATATATATATAAGCGAGACGCCCTATAGGAGGCTCCATAGTTTTTACCCTGAACGGACTGCCTCAAGTTGCGTGATTTATTTTTTTTCTACGGATGTTGGGGTTTGTTATGGTACACTCAGATTTTTTTTAGGACCAACAATAAAGAAAACTGGAGCTTCGAAGCAACTGCCAATTTTGTACCTAGGAAAATAGACCCCAAAAGAGCAACTTTTTGAATCATACGAGTTTGGCCTACTGGAAAAGCGTTAACTTTCCACATTTTCGGTGACGGACAAGAGCAGGAAACCAACTGTAATAGTAAGATACGAAGTCTGAGATCGTTATACGGAGTTGTTTTCATTGTGCGAACAATGTCGAAAACGGGGGTTCCCACGATATAATTTTTTTGTTATTTTTTGTATTATTATTTAAAGACATAAAGTAACATGGCCCAAAATTTTGAGGGGTCGGGCGATAGTACTAGTACTAGTAGGGTCAAAGGAATCCTACTAGGAAACCCGTTAAGTAACTATGTGTTTGACTCCATGACTACCCCTGACCAAAACCCCCAGATTTGACCCCGAAAACACCCGTGAAACCGTCCCACGCACCCATCTTTGGATTAAGTGTGAATCACCGATTTCAATACCGTTTTGATTTGAAATCAAAGATGGCCGCCGCATTTTGGCTTGTCGGACGGGAGAGAATCTTCTCGATAACCTGAGGGAAAATTTCTCCTTTTTCCCCTAAACGTGAGTAAAACAAATGACCAGTATTGAAATCGGTGATTCTCACTTAATCCAAAGATGGTTGCGTGGGACGGTTTCCCGGGTGTTTTGGGGGTAAAATCTGGGGGTTTGGTCGGGGGTAGTCATGGAGTAGAACACAAAGTTACTTACCGGGTTTCCCTGCAGGATTCCTTGGACCCTACTATCGCCCGACCCCTCAAATTTTTTTAAAAGGGCGATTGTAAGGGTCCAAGTTACTCGGACTATGTCCTACCATAATTATCATTTACGATATTATCCAGACTGCAAAAAAATGCAGATTCAATTTTTTCCCGATGTCTCCTAATACAGACAAATAGTCGGGGGTAGTAAATTCCAGCATTGCATAGTCAGTTTCCTTGGACCCCGCAGTCACCCGACCCTGCAATTTCCAAATTTCGATAAAAAAAGGGTGACTTGTCGGGTCCAAGTTACTATAAATATTTATATGTTATAAAAATACATACATGTAGGCCTACTTTATATCTGTTTCAATTTCCGAAAATCAAAATAAAAATCAAAGAGGAAAGATAGTGAAAAAACTTCACCGTTCATAACGCAGACCTGCACTACCTGATTTCTCAATCCGTCCTTGCTGCATTGCTCTGGTACATGTACCTGCCACACAGCTGTACTAAAGGCATGTACATGTACACGTACCGGTATACGGCAGCATACACCAGCTACATACATATGTAAGTTCGGCCGGCCCATTTGCATTACGCATCGTGTGTAGCAAACAAGTTTGTTGGACAATATTTTTTTGGGTCACGTCATGATCAATTCCAACTTGAAACATGTAAAGAAATGGTTGGCTCAGGCGTTCAAGGCCAGTTTGTGCACACGACTCTTGCTATGTACTGCACACATCAACCTATCAACCTACAATGTACACTGACCACAGGGTGGCCCACTTGCGAATGTCTGAGATCTTTGGACCTTGCCAACTTAAAACCTGTAATGCACCATGACTGCCTACGCAGGTCAATGACTACCAGCTAATAGCTGCAGAAAGCAAAATAATGTTGACCTTATCACGATTTCGCTTAATTTGCAAATTGCCTGCTTCAGTGGACGCTGAGATGGACAGGGTTCGAAATTCACGACGGTCACGACGGTGCCCCTTATAAAAATGAGGTAATCGACGGCCAGTTTTGCCATGCCCCATTGATACTTTGGCCGTGGTGCCCTTCTGCGGCCGGTTTGATCATTGGATAATAATCATTTGAATCATCAAAGTCCTTTATAAAAAAGCGGAGCTTCTGCATCTGCTGACAAGTGCACACGAGCATTACATGTATGTACTGTACATGGATGCACACGTGTACAGTACGTACACACAATATGTACAGGTAGGCCTACAGTACGTACAGACTGTATCCTACACTGTGCGCACGATGTATACTGCACAGTGCACACTGCTATGGTCCAGTGGTATGTCCTATTCGCTGGTAAATATTCAACCATGCGTTCGGATTGGATCGCCGGGTACCATTGAGGAAAGGATCGAGAAAGCATGCTGGACGTGCGTTGTGAACGGTGATGTCTTTCCAGTCTTTGCACTTCTTTCCTGTTCCTGATTTTGTATTCCTAGACTTGAACAAAGATTGTCTTTTAATTGACTGAATTGAAAAACTTTGGATTTGAATTGAAACTTGGGTTTTTTCACGGACAGGGAAATACATTAACGATAGGATAAGGTAGGGTACATTTGTTTTTAATGCCCAAACATGAAGGGTGGGCCAGTAAAAGTTGTTCAGTACCTTTTTTTGTGGTGTGACCTTCCTTCCTCAATGGTCCGTTGTACCGCGGTGGGACCAGGTTTCTCAGTAAAACTTAAAAAGCGTGAAATCCATAATTTGAAAATTAGGCCTACTTGGACAAAATAATTGCGGAAAATTTGCCACGGAACTTACGGAAGTAACTTATCTTCCTAGCAAAAAATTTACAGGGGGTGTACATGTTCGAATCTTTTTCTGTGTTGGCCTAAAATTACGATGCTCCGCAGTTTGACCGTGTTGTTGTCAGTGACACGGTCAGAAAACTGCTGCTGCACGGATCATGTCGGTCGTTTTCCCTAGCTGTACGACATAGCTCACACAACTTTGCAAACAAAAATGGCCCTTTTTACCGGTAAATCTTCTAATCGAATAACATACGGATCTTTACATGATGTCGGTTGGTTTTTCCCCCGGATTTTATTTCCTTTTCACTTAAATTGTAAAAGATCACGTCTCAGCTTCTCAAGGGCCTCAATCGGCAATTAAATATCGTGGAACCAGTTATTGTCCGATACCCCTGTGTGCAAGCAAACCCTTCATCTGGCCTCTGTGCCCTTTTACAATTATTGTCATTGGCCGTCGTGCCCTCATAATTGGCCTTGGTGCCCCCAGGAAAATTTGACTTCTCAAATGGCCTTGTACCCCAAATTACGAATTTCGAACCCTGGACGGATACATGTACATGTATGTTGTATGCAGCAGCTTCTCAAAACCTGATGGACAGGTGGATGATTAGAGATAGTACCAGAAATCAAATCATCATGTGCATGTAGGTCTATGTGATTGAATCATGTAGATGCGGAAAAGCTGTAGCTCTGCTACAAACAGACATACAGTAGAAGCTCTAGTTTTATATTTTTACCCTTTTTGAGGTTCTAAACATACTGTACATGTACGGTACTGCTGTGCAACAACTGTACAGTTTATAAGGGGAATCAATAGCAGCCCTGCTCTCAGTCAGCACTCTGCCTGTCTCTGTGATGCAAGTTTGTGTTACATGTAAGGTTGTTCGATATCCGGAATTTTTGGTTTCGATATATCGTCAGGAATATATCGATCGCGATATTCGATATCGCGATATCTGGTGCGTAAGCGGAAGTCAAGGTAGTGACCTGGATTTCCATTCAATACACACTGTGATTGCCGGAAACCTACACGTAGTAAATGCATCTAACTTTAAGCCATAGTTACCAATTGTTTAACCCCCCTTAATCTCCTCATTTATCAACGAAAAAAATAATTTAAAACAACTATCCCAGGTCGCTCTTTTAAAAGTACACGCCAAAGCGAAACTTTTTTTTGTTGATGTATTAAGAATACGTTATTACTTTAAAAAAATACGATATCCCAGGCGGTTTTCAGCAACTCGATGCTTACATATGACGTCACAAATACATGTCTGGCCAGAGCCAATGGGTCTTCAGATTAATATTCATGAGGGGAGACAAACCATCAGTACATTTACGTTGGCATAACGATCACCTTGAACAAAATCGGATGTGCCTTTCGGTCGTACGGATGCGTACTGGAAAAAAATTGGGGGGGGGGGACTGCTAAAAAGGAGAATAAAGCAGCAGTTCACCTTTCCTCATCCACGCCGCAAAATGATTGTTAGTATACACGTCCAAGTTGGAATAGATCGCGACGCGACCCCCCCCCAAAAAAAAAAAAAAAAAAATAATCCACCTAACTTTGGTGTACACGATGTGCAAATGGCCTGGCCGTACTTAGCTGGTGTACGTTGCCTTACACGTGCATTTAGTACAGCTACATGTACGTGGCGGGTACCAGAGCAGCATGGAAGGATCAAGAAATCAGAGGTCGCACGTGCGTTATGAACTGTGACGTTTTTCCAACGTCTTTCCTCTTCGATTTTGATTTTGATTTTCTGAGATTAAAGCATAATTATGTAAAGTATGTATTTTTTACATTATATTTGGCTGCATTGGGAGACATCGGTAGGAAATTGAATCTGCAATTTTTGCAGCCTGGATAATATCGTAAACGATCGGATAACTTATGTAGGCCACATAGGGGAAAATGTCCCAAACACGAGTCGCTGTGCGTGCCCAGCGCATGCACCGAGTTCGCTCTGTACGAAACGTACATGTACCAACACCGGAAGTGAGCTTGCACTTGCAGTGGGTCTGTTGCCGACGCATTGCCTTTGTGGAGACCGCGCGCAATGCAAGAGTCAAATGGCTGGCTGGCGCTCCTCTCCCCTTGCGGTTTCGGGTTTTTCGTTGTTTTTACTAACGAAAGATTATCGCCCTTCAAGATCTCTCTGATGGCGACGCTATACAAGCTTACAGACAGGCGATAATGGGGTTGGGAAACCAGATTTTTTTCGATATCGTGATACTTTTTTCGATATCGCGATATCGAAAATATCGCGATATCCTGAAATGCGCTCGATATGATAATCGCCGGAAAGCGATATCGCGATATATCGAAATATCGAAATATCGAACAACCTTAGTTACATGTACAACTGTATGTATTGTACATGTACGTGTACATTCAGTACATGTAAATGAACAATGTACATGTAGGATAAGAAGTGCATATCAAGTGGTGTCCAGTTAGAGGTACCAAAATACATGTACCCGGTAGTTGTTCCTTTCCATGTTCCTTTTCATTGTTAGCAGTAGAAAGTGGATGCACCATACAGAAAAGCCATTGACATGTATCTGGGGTAGACTTATGGTTCATAGTACAGGCCAGATACATGTAAGTTGTGTAGTACTGTAGGCTGGGATTTCTGCATGGAAAGTGCACTCACAATGACAACAAATTATGGACACAGAAGTATGCTGGTTTTAGACTACCGGTAGTCACTTTTCAATTCTACAAATTTTCTGTTAACTTGTCCATTCATACAAAAAAAAGATAAGGAAAATTCTCCACTGTAGATTTCTAAATTACTATTTCTTTTTATGTTTCTGTTTCAGATCTGTTTATCTGAAGACTTAAAGTATCCACAATCTCTTACAAGAAAAATATTGACCATAAAAATTATAAAGAAGACTTAAGCAAGATGCCACGGTCTAGGAGCCGCAGCTCTTCCCCAAAGAGAAAGCACAAACATAGTCGTCGTTCCAGATCACGGGACCGAGATTCACATGGCTCATCACGCAAGCGGTCACGTTCCAAGTCAAGGGAGCGGCGAGAGCGCGATCGCAGTGACAGAGGGGATAGAGATCGAGAGCGCAGGCATCAGCGCTCACATTCCAAGTCAGAACGGACCAGCCCAGCTGTAGACATGTTTGGCCGAGACCTGAGCAAACGGAATGAACTTGAGGAGAAACTGAAGAAAGAGGAAGAGGAGAGGCGGGCAGAGATTGAGAGACAACGTAAAATGTAAGGATTTGACACATTACTTATACAACTCTTTTATTTCAATTTGAAACATTTATGTAATTAATGAACTCCACTACATGAAAATTAGCGAATTTCTTTTCTTTAATTGTGTATTATTGAAAAAATGGTATGTGTGCAGGATGTTATTAACCATCGTACATATTAGGAGTTGTTTACTGACCAAAATCAGTTATGGCTTATGATTTTAGGAGTTTTGGACATGTTTTTGACTTAATGAGATCTAATAGACAGGGATGAAACTTGTCTGGATATATCCGGAAATCAGGATATCGGCACGGCAGAAAAATGTTTCCCGGATTTTCTGTTTTTTTCCCCCTAATTTTTCCGGATCAGCGCCGCTAATACTGTAATAAAAATAATATATGTGCTTAAGTCTCATACAATATACGAGTAGAACAAGCAGCGCATCACAATTGACGTGAGTAGTCTCCACCACAGGTCCATCAGACATACCCGTAACCCTCGAACACGGCTTACACATAGGGCTTACACACGTGCAAAATTTGTATAAAAGAGCGCCCTCTTCCGTTTTGGGTGAAAAAAATGCCTTAAACAAAGACTAGAACCCGGATCTCGTGCACACATGTTTTACTATGGACGTTGAGTGTATTCTGCTCATGCAAATTTTGACTGTGTCAACTTCATTATCAAATGGAATATCTCCCATCATGTGCAAAATGGTCGATGGTCACAGAATTTGAAGGACATCAGGAATGTTTTTGTTTTGAAATGGTTGAAGGAGAAGGATTGTAATGGCGTTTTTTTTGTCGGATTACATACTGAAAATAGACCAGCCAGGACAATAATATTGTTCGTGGTGCAACGATAGGCTGAAGTACAGCTCCTCCGGAAACCTATACCGGTAATCACATTAAATAGGTTTCAAGATGATTTAGTTTCCTTTTATTCGGTGATATTGGATGGTTTTAGGATTTCCGGATATTATGGAAATTTTGAGTTTCATCCCTGAATAGAAATTGAGAGCATGGTCCAACTCAAAATCATCATTCCATTCTGTAGGAATTCTCAACTAGATTCAACGAATTTCACAAGATAATAAAGATTCACTGCTAGACTCATTAAATTTGACTAAAACAGCAACCTCCAAGAAGATATCATATGCTTTTTGCATTGAGGAGAATGTTATTCATGTACATTGTGCAGGCAAAACCCTCCTTGAAACCTCCCAAACTGTTGCGTTGCCAAGGTCAGGTTTCAACTTTCTAACAAATACAGGATCTTGTTTGCCCACCTAAAATACAGCCGGCAACAAGAAATGGAAGCCCGTCTAATTGAGGAGGAAGTGGCCAAGCGGGTAGAGGAGATGGTGGCCAAACGGGTGGAGCAGGAGTTGGAGAAGAGGAAGGATGACATTGAGGCAGAGGTCTTACGTCGAGTGGAAGAGGCCAAACAAATAATGGAGGCAGCAATGCTGGAAGAAATGGAAATGAAAAAACAGCAAGAGCTGGAAGCACAAAAGGCCAAAGAGGTATGACTATAGGACAGGTTTCGACATTAGCGGTTGCTCGCATGCCCGGGGCAAGTAAAATGTTCAATATGTTGAAATTTTCTTTCCTGATCGGGCAAGTAAAATGTTGATTGTTGCATAATTGAAATCATCTAAAAGTCCTTGCCCAAAACAAGCCAATTATATGTAGATATTGTTGGCATTGTTACGATTATTATTCCAAAAAACAGAGCTTTTGCGCCTGCTGACAAGTGCACGTGAGCACAGACTATCCTACACCGCTACAGTGTATAGCGGCCATGTGCACGATGTACTGTACATGTGCACTACATGTACATGTAATACAAATGTACATGTACTGCACACTGCTATGGTCCAGTTCCCTGGTAAACATTCGCCCATACTTTCATGCGTATAGGAATAGGATCATTTGATCCTATAGGGTACCATTGAGGAAAGGATAGAGAAGACATGGTGCATGTGTGTTGTAAACGGTGACACCTTTCCAGTCTTCGCACTACGATCTTGTTCCCGATGTTGTTAATGTTCACTCAAGTGCATCCACCGGGAGGGAATTCCTGCAAATGGACCACTCTTTTGTTCAGGCTGTACAGGGCTCCAGAGCCAGAAGCCCTTTTTGTTACAATATGAAACCCCCAGGTTCCTAAAGCCTTTACGGTCGTACTTTGAAATCTATAATTTGAAAGTTACTTGGACAAAATAATTATGGAAAATTTACTACGGAACTAATTTTTCCTCCTCGCAAAAATTGTACATGAGAATCTTTTTCAGTGTCGGCCTAAAGTTACGATGCTCCGCGGTTTGACCATGCTGCACGCCGGATCATGTCGGTCATTTTCCCTGCATACTCCATAAGGCTGTTGTCGTGAGAAAAAATTCTTGTCGACATGTCGCGAGAATTTTATGCCGACTGTCGACATTGTCGCGACAGAGACCCGATGTAGTCAAAAATCTGTAGTCACATTGACAGATTTTTTTTAGGTATTAAAGGAATGGGGCATGTCAAACCGCCATAGTTGTGAACTTGTGAAATTAGTTTTCATGGATAATCTTAATTTCAATAAAATTTCATATTTAATGGCTTTCGTATTTAAAATTATACACAACAAAATAATTTTTGTGCCGATATTGGGTGTTACAGTCGTAATTACCTAAAAAAAATCATAAAAAAGGGATTGCTCATTGTTTATTCATGACGTCATCGATCGGCGATGCGTGCGTTCTCACTGCAAGAAATAATGAATATTTATGAATTCGCTGCACAGCGGCTGCAGTGGTTTTCCAATTGGCTATGTACACATGTACAGTTGGAGAACCAGATAGTTTCAATGAAAAGAAAAGACGTCACCGTCCACACCTAGCTAAAGGGGCACCCAAAAACCAGCTGCGTATTTGGCCCCAAAACGGAGGAGGCCGCGTATTCAGCCATACAGTACATTCAGACAAACCTAGAACGTATGCGGCAAAGGAGGCCTTTTTCCGATGTGCATAATGTACTTCCGGTCCGTTTTTCAACGAAATAAAATACGCGGCCGCCGGGATTTTGGGCCCAAACATGCGGCTACTTTCAGCTAGGTACCGACCGCGACGCACGTGCGATCTCATTTCTCGATCCTTCCCTCGGATGTCCACGATCTTTCCCGATCTCTGCATTGCACTGGTATCCCGTATGTACGTGTATTAAATGCATGCGATGCAGCAACGTATACCAGCTACTGTACTGCTGACGACCGGCCATAGAAACGTGCGCTATACAGTAGTGACAGTATTTACACTGTACATCCTAATGGCAAAATGCGTTCGGTGAATGATTTTCTTTGGTCGCGTCGCGATCCCTTCCAACTTCCAACATATTTAGTAACTATTATTTTGTGGCGTGGATAAGCAAAAATGAAATGCTCAGCGCACAATTTTAGGATTTTTTGTTCCCTTTTTATTCCCTTCTTTTCAGAGATTGGCCATTATGACTAGAGATAGGCTAATGTATTTTATTGTTTTTGTCGCGACAACCGAAAAACCTTGTTGACATGTCGGAATATTTTCTTTGTCGCGACAATGTCGACAAAAGCCTTGTCGACAACAGCCTTAATACTCCATACTTTTCACAACTTTTCAAACTTTTCAAACAAAAATTACCCTTACATGTATTTCTTCAAATCAAATAACATACGGAGCTTTACATGATATAGATGGGTTTTTCTCCCAGATTTTATTTCCTTTTGTATTAATGGCCTTAAACACCAATATCGTGGAACCAACATTATATTTTTTGGGAGTGCTGCTCCACATTTTCATTTTTGGTATGAAGAGGAAAATATTCACAAGAAAACAGTGAATGAATGATTGCAATTGAATGTGAATGAATGATTACACAACAGTTATTTTGAATTTGCTGATTGATCACTCATGCACAGCCACTGTGGCTGTGAAAGTCTATATTACTTTTAATACTAATACATTAATATTAGGCCTACTTCACTTTAAGAATAACTGCACCTTTGGGTTCCCGTTTGTCACTTCCCCTTGCACAGTAGAATCACTTTGCTTAATCAAAGGGCCTAAATCACCAATACCGTGGAATCTCCACAAGAAAACCGTGAATGAATGGTTACACTTTGTAACAGATATTTTCAATTTGCCACACGTTGTTTAAAGGTGAAGGTTAAGGCTGCCCACTGCCCATGTCAAGCGGTATGATGATAGGGTGAAACAATTGTGTCAGAACTAACCAGAGGCAGTTGTTAAATTAATTGGATGGGAAGGCCAATGAAGAGCAACGGGCGCCAGAGCCTACCGAAGTGACTGCTTTCTAGAAAGGTCTCCGGAAAGGTCTCTGGAACCAGCCTGACTTTAAAGCCGCGTCCGCACTGGACTTAAAATGGGTAAACTAACCGAGCAAATGGGTAAATTGACCATTTTAAGTCCAGTGCGGACAGCCCAGGAAGTTTTCCTCCCAGGTAATTACCCGACTCCAGTGGGTAGTTTAACCGACCAACTTCTGCCCAGTTGAATTGACCAGGTCAGTTTAACCTATTCGATAAGTCCAATCCAGACACGACGTCTCGGTAAACGCCTCAGTTAAAAACCACATCCGGCGCCCCACATGTTACGTTACTGTATGCAAGACTCGTGCGGGCGCATGGTAACAACGTGTTTTTGTACCTAGAGTACATGCACATGTACGTGAGTCGGATAGTTTTACCGATCGTCTCGGTTAGTTTACCCGAGTCGAAAAGTCCAAGTGCAGACGCCGGGAAGATTTACCCATTGGAATGTTACCCACGGGCTCGGTAAAAAATAAGTCCAGTGCGGACACGGCTTAACGAGCATACTGAGGGGTTGAAAGAGGTGAGGGTGAGTTGAAGACTGTTGATCAGCAGAGAGATGTGCGGATAGACGAATGTAAGTTTAAGAGGCAGTTGCGAAAAGTATCCAACTGGAAAGGACCTGGACCAGATCAGGTGCATGGATTGTGGCTGAAGAACTTTTCTAGTCTTCATGGGAGGATAGCCTGCCAGTTGCAAGAAAGTTTAGTGAAGGGAAAGATGCCTTCATGGATGACAGAGGCCAGAACTGTCTGGATGGCTAAGAAGGGTAATTCGCAAGTAATTACTGGCCAATTACTTACTTGCCGGTTCTGTACAAACTCCTGACTTACGTCTTAGGGGAGGAGCATACCGACACTTAGGTGAACAGAGTTTGTTGCCGGTAGAGTAGAAGGGTTGCAAGAAAAGATCAAGGGGAACGATGGACCAGCTGGTCATTGACAAGACGGTTCTTAGGGACTGCAGGGGAAGGAAAACTGGCTTGGCAAGAGGCATGGATTGATTATAAGAAGCCTTATGACATGGTGCCACATTCGTGGATTGTGAAATGTTTAGAGCTCATTGGGGCAGGTGAAGCAGTGAAGTGCCTCATTGGTGAGATCATGAGGTCATGGAGAACAATACTGACAGCAAATGGGATCAGTCTGGGAAAAGTCAACATCAGGCGAGGTGTTTTTCAGGCCGATTCTCCGTCTCCACTGCTGTTTGTTATTGCGCTGGCCCCTTTGTTGATGGTATTGGAAAAAGTTAGTGCAGGGTACATGTACATGACAACCAAGGACAAGTGCAAGATCAATCATCTTGTCTGCATAGATGATCTGAAATTGTTTGCCAAGAATGAGAAGGAACTTGAGTCTCTGGAAAATGGTACCAGCAAAGTTGTACCAGTTTGTTTCTCTTGGGAAAACCCTCAAGATCTAATGTAAGGCTACACATAGCTTGATCCGTGGTGATTCCAACACCAATAAAAATAAGATCTTTCATTATGTTATGTGAAACTAACATTATAAAAAGTCATTCCTTATGTTGCTGTATCCCCTCGTGGTGATCCTCCTTGCTGACCTGTCTACGTGTGTATGTAAGTCTGTCCGTCCGTTGGTATGTAAGTCTACGTTCTGTGTTTGTCTCTTGTTTTTTGCTCTTACTAACATGAATAACCCTACCTGTTTCTTTCAACTTAGGAAACTGCAAGAAAAGGCTCTTCGGTACACTTTCCATCAAGACAACTACAACTTTTTCTCAGTCTCTCGCCTGATCCCTACTGGCTTACAGATATCTCACACCCCCCAAATTGGAAAACTCTCCCCCAACCTACAGAAAAAATGGAATCAAATTCTTTATAGTGCTTCCATTCAGCTCATCAAGGTCCTCTCTGAGCAATGTGAAATCACCCTTCTGGCTGTCCACCAGGACATTGCTAATCTGGACTCAAAACTACGCTCCAGCTGTTCTGAAAGCCAGTACAAGGATCTCAGTGATGAGATTGAGAAAGGTCTCTCTAACCTCAATTCTGTTCTCACCGACAGGAGAAACAAGAAGATTGGTGGCCTTGTTGCCAAACAACGCAGACACAACCGCTTCAGACGCAGTCCCCAGTCTACACCTTTACCCCCCACTAACACTGTTGTCAACCTTTCCTCTTCTTCTCTAACTGACGCAGAGCATACGTTACTTTCCAAGGGCTTGAACTTTTGTCCAACTCCCCCCAAAGTTGACCAAATAATGCTCAGTCAAGATCTCACTGAGTATTACCGCAGACTTCGTCTGACTGAGTTCTTCTTCGATTCTGGCTCCCGTAAAGAAGAACCTTTCCGTGTAAAAAGCACCTGGGTCCCCCCCAAGAACCGTGTTCCAGCCCTTGAAACGTATGTGCAAGCAGTCAGTTCTCAAGTTTCCAACTCATCTCATCTTACCCGTAAGCCCCACGACAATCTCCCTAGGGAAGAACGTCTTGCTCTCAACACTCTACGTTCCCGCGGTGACATCATTATCAAGCCAGCAGATAAAGGGTCAGCCGTAGTTATCATGGATCGCCAAAAATATATTGATGAAGCCAATCGCCAACTCAACAATCCCCAGCACTATAAATGTCTGGACTCTAACCCGACTGGCAAATTTTCAGAGCAAATTCAGGAAGTTTTGGATGACATGCGATCACGTGATCATTTGAGTAAAAAAGCTCACAGATTTCTATCACCTATCAATGTAGAACTGCCAGATTCTACCTTCTCCCGAAAATTCACAAGGCCAACAACCCAGGTAGACCCATCATCTCTGGCAATGGTTCACCTACGGAACACATATCTCTTTTCATTGACTCTTTTCTCAAACCCCTGGTTCCCCAAATCCCCTCATACGTCCATGACACTCCCGACTTTCTGCGAAAGTTGGAAAGTGTCAAGGATCAAATCCCTGCCACTGCCATAATTGGTACTATTGACGTTTCCTCTCTATACACTAACATCCCCCAGGAAGAAGGCATTCAAGCTTGCTCCTCGGCCCTGGCCAAAGGAAAACAGTCTTCTCCACCCATCTCCGACATAACCACCCTCATGAGGTTAGTGCTGACCAAGAATAATTTCTCCTTTCTTGGCAAGCACTATCTTCAAGTGCATGGCACTGCCATGGGTACGCGCATGGCTCCTTCCTTTGCATGCCTCTTCATGGGTGACCTTGAGGAACGCATGCTCAGTGAGGCTCCATGCCGTCCCTGGATTTGGTGGAGATACATAGATGACGTGTTCTTCATTTGGACTAGGGACGGTAGCAGCTTGAATGCTTTCTTTGACCACATCAATTCCTTCCATAGGACCATCAAATTCACTTGGGAGCAGTCTCTTCAACAGACCCACTTTCTGGACGTCACCGTCCGGAAAGACCTCAATACACTAACTACTGACTTGTATTCTAAGCCCACCGACACTCATCAATATCTCCATTCCTCCAGTTGTCACCCTAGACACTGTAAGACTGTTATAGCTTACAGCCAGGCCCTCAGATTGAGGCGTATATGTTCCAATGAGTCCGACTTTCGCCGCCATACACGTGTATTGGCCAGTAACTTGGTTGCTAGAGGCTATAGTTCTCGCCAAGTGAAGAACTCCATTGCTAAAGTCTATTCCATTCCCAGAAGTTCGGCACTAAAACAAAAGCCTCCAGGTCCCAAGGACAAGCCCAAAGTTCCCTTAGTTACTTCCTACCACCCTTCTCTTCCTCCTCTCAGGAAGATAACTAAGGAAAACCACCATATTCTCCACACTTCAGATCGTCTGGCTGAAGCCATTCCTAATTCGCCTGTTTTGGCTTTCAGGCGCCCCCGTAACCTGCGTGACTTAATTGTCCGAGCAGAGGTTCCCCCTTTGGACTCTTCACCTCCAACCAAATTTGGTACATTTAAGTGTACCTCGAAATGCATTGTTTGCAAGACACATGTCAAGGAAATAGACTCTTGCAATGGACATTCTTCTGGAACTACCCACACGACCTATGGCTCTATCACGTGCACCACCTCAAACATCATATACCTCATCTCTTGTACATACATGTAGAGTTTGTAATATTCAGTATGTTGGCGAGACAAAAAACACCCTCAAAAAACGAATCTATGGCCTTAGGTCTACCATCAAAACCGGTAAAATGGACACCCCTGTTGGGTATCACTTCAATCTCCCTGATCATTCGATATCAGATATGAGTGTACTGGGCATAGAATCACTTGGTCACCGTAGTAATGCTGTCCGTCTTAGCCGTGAGAAAATGTGGATGAAGCGTCTTCGGACTATTCAACCACATGGTCTCAACATCCAGGAGGGTAATGACTAACACCATGCAGCTTTCTGATAATCCTTCTTTTGTGTTCAGTCTTTCACACTTCTCTCTTTGATCTTTTCCCCTATTGTCACTAATCCCTACCCCACTCCTTGCCCTTCTCTTTGATCTTTCCCCCTCCTCTCACTAATCCCTACCCTACCCCTTGCCCTTCCCTTTGATCTCTCCCTACCAGCTTCACTCTTTGTCCTCTGTTTCTCATCCGTGTCCTATTCACTCTCTCCCCCTGCCTTCGTGTACATGTATCTGTTTTGTCCTTGTCACTCTGCCTTTGAGAAAGGTCCTGCTAGGATCGAAACGTCAGGCCCACTAAATTTTAGATTATAAAAATCAGAACAAAAACACAACTAACAGGTAATTAGCAAAAATATGTACATGTACCGTAATTTTCGGAAAATAAGCCGCCCCGGAGTATAAGCTGCAGCTCTCCAAAATTTCCACGATAAGATTCAGGCTTTAACATATAAGCCGCGTGGAGTATAAGCCGCACCATTTAAACATTTTTTCACCGTCTTCAAGTCTCCCCCTTGGCAACAGTTGTTCACCCCTCAGCAGTCCACTTCATATGACATGCATGAGTGAGCACGCACACAGTATACCCACAACTAGGATCCAGTGAAGCATCCCTTGTTCCCGCCTTTACAGTTTCCGCCTTCACCCTTCACTGAGCTAATCCCCTCACCAGGATCCCTCTCTACACTACATAAGCCCGCTCCCAGTTGGAATCCAGCAGTCTCCTGAAGACGAACAGAGTACACTGTTCGTCGAGTTCCTCCGTTTTTTCAGAACCACACTTACTCACAAAAGATAATTAACATGTTGTCACCACAAACCTATTTATCCTTCATTATTATATTGGGAAGGCGCGAATGCAGTTGAGTTCCGAAAATTGAATCAAAACAAGATTTAGTCTATTTTATTTTGAGGTACCGGTACATACAATGTATAACTGTTATTATTTTCTGGATTATTAGATAAAATATGACATTTCGCAAGAAATTGTCACTAGGAATTTTCACTTACATGTATTTCAATGTTTACATGTTTACTTGTACCGTATGTAGGCCTATAATTGTTCAAAGATGAAACAATTATTTTAAAAGTTATAAAATTTGTGAAGAATTATGTTCAACTTTAGCAATCATGGGATCATTGGGTCATTGGGGAAATAAGAACTGACGACTCACTGGTTTTTAAACATACATGTACCAAGTCCGCGATCCAGACAGCGACCGCTTCAACTCATGTTGACAGCTTCAACTCATGTTGTGAACTTAAACGAAACACCAAGGTGCTTTTCCAAAACCCAGCTTATGCTCAGGCTCTGGCTTTGCCTTTCTTGCTTTTGTCCATTTTTAAGTACAAGGCATGAAAATGGGAGGCCTTTGACTTCATATTTGAATGTTCTGGTGCATTTTGAAAAAGAATCTAATGCTTCAACTTCAACAAAGAACGCCATCCTGTGTTTTCAGCTTTTCGTTAAACAGAGACAAAGCCAGAGCCGAAGCCTAAGGTGGGTTTTGGAAAAGGGCCCAAGCCTTCAGTGAACTAATGACGTCAGCCGTTGATTTACAGTTAGTGAATGCTACAACTGACTACAAATCGTGACAATGTTTTTTTGGAGTGTCGGTTTTGTTAATAAATTACCTCAGGTAATAATTAATGATATTTGTCTTTTCTGGTCGAAAAGAACTGTCCCATACACCTGTACACACATACCTATTTGTTTGATGTCAGTTTTATTCTTCAAGGCTCAGCATAATTATAAGCTGCCAGGTGTAAAAGCCGCAGTAAACTTTTATGGACAAAATCAACCGAAAATTATGGTCTGTAAAAAAATTCATACAACTTTCCTCAATCAATTGTTTTCTCTTTTAACCCTATCAATACCATTGCCGAGTTGACTTGACCATTGAAAGCAAATGCTTGCCTTCCATTGATGAGTACATGTGTAGGGAGAAGTGGTACCGTATATCGATATGATGCAGGGTTTTCCTAACATACGATACCGGGTACATACATGTACATTATGTACGTGTAGTGTACACGTACATGTAGTACAGGCCAGTGTACATGTATCAGGCTATTATGCTGACATTTCTGGGCTATTAAAAATGTTAAAAATACCCCACAATCTTTTTCCCACCCATTACACTTGCCTTTTCCAAAATACCTGCTTCTGAATATTGAAAATTCAAGGCTGCAAAGTTAGGCAAATAGTCCTGCACAAGAAATAATGTTCATTGTGTACCTTGTACATTAATATGGTCCAGACTACTGTACAGTTTACAGTCCAATATACTTTTCACTGGTATTACATGTAAATGTACATATATATATGTTCAGTTCATTCGCTGATTTTTCATCTATTCATATCAGTGAAGACTTTGATCTTGTTTTTGGTTTATGTATTCGGAGATTTTACAACAAAATGGAAAATACATTCATGTACTTTTCTAGACTGAATGAGCATTGCATTTTTTACAGCCAGGGAAATATAATTAATGATTGGATAAGGTAGGGCACATCAATTGGGGAAATTACCTAAACAAATATGTGTGGCCTGTGCATCTGCATTGTGGAAGTGAAGTCTTTTCACCATCTTTGCGCTTTTCATTGGCTGAGATTTTAAAGTGTAAAATATGTGCACATTATATAATTGGCTGAATTAGAAGGCATTGGACTGAAATTGATAAAAAAAAAAAAATCATGGCCAGGAAAATGTATTTCATGATTGGATAAGATAGGGTATATTGGAGGTTTTCACATAACTGGAACACATTGCAATAATGTCTATTTGTATGTGTTTTATCATTTTTATCTGGACACCGGTAAAAAAAACCTGGTTTGGGTCCTGATCAGTATTGTCATCATTAAGAATATATTTGAATGAGAGCATTCCTGTGGTTTTGAAAGTGTGCTCATTTAGGCCTACATGTAGTTCTCAGAATTTACAGTTAACCACTTCGCGCCGGGACCTCCGAATCCGGAGCTCCATTGGCTTGACTATGCAACGGGGCCCTCCGAATCCGGGCACCACTATGTCCACATTTTAAAGAAAGACCATTTTCAGCTTAGAACAAAGCAATACGAATCAGTACAAAGACCCCTTTTTGACGCAATTTGCCACATGAATTGCAAGATTAGCAGCAGTAATTGTGCAATTGTGGGACTTTTACTGTGGATGATCGAGGGATACCGCGCTGCCGCTGAAAGCACTCGGGAGACATGGTGTTGGCATGCCACACAGCACAACGGTCGTCGGTCTGGCATTGGAATTCCACCCACATTCCTCACCGCAATCTGTAGGCTCGGTTGTGGCTGACCAACTCGAAGATTTGACTGCCTGGAGTGGAGGCTGGAGTCTGCGGTCATTGACAGTACCTGTACACACACAATTCACTTGCGCTCCATTGACGACGCACATTGGGCCCTTTTTCGAATGGATAATCTCTTCACAAAAGCCACAACGACATCCGAATTGTGCCGGGTTTTTCCCTCTTGTACCCATAGGATACCCTTATCGATTTATTTCACAAGAATTATATTGTTTCGATTGTTTTAGCGAGATTTGAAAATGATGCATTGTTCAAAAGCCCCGGTATGGCGATAATCGACTTTGAAACACCCCCCCCCCCCGCGAAGTGGTTAAACCCAGTTCTATAAACAGAGTGATGTATAACAAGTGTCTGCTTTACATGTTCAAGCAATTGTGACACAAATTGTCTTGCATAATGGTGGTCTTTTACAAAAGAGCATGGTAAACAACTACCATTACCATGAGTGACTCTCTTACTCCCCTTTCATGACCAGATTAGCTTTACAGTGACATATAGGGGTCATTCCATATCAGACCATGTAGGAGGTTTTGACTGAACATGGCAAAGGTAAAACAAAATGGACAGGTACTAAAGAGAATTCACCTTGCAGAACAATTTAAACAAGTAATTCTGTGGAAAGGGGTCAGGATACCCTGTGACACATTCAGAGAATAGTGTCATTGCAAAAAAAACCGATTTCTTGTTCAATTATTAGCTTTTCCGCCGCGAAGCGGAAAAGCTATTGTTTCTGTTCTGATTTTTTTAGCTTTTCCGCCGCGAAGCGGAAAAGCTATTGTTTTTGTTAAGATTTTTTAGCTTTTCCGTCGCGAAGCGAAGCGGAAAAGCTATTGCTTTTGTTAAGATTTTTTTTTTTTTTCTTGTGCCAAAATCCCATAGACTTTGTGCAGGGGTTTTGTGGACGGCACTTTTGCCATTGAACACACTTGGATTTTTTTCAAACTTGACAAATGCATAGAGCCCTTGCTGAAGTTGTGCACAGTTGTCTTGAAAACTTCATGACGTCACCACGTGTCACGTGACAGCGCTTTAAAGGGGCAAATTTCAAACTGCAATAAAAGCAAAAATGCAATTTCGTTTTGTTCCAAGTTTGCACTATATCTAAGTTGGGAAAAGGTGTATCCAAAAATTGCCCTCATTTGATCGTGACGTCATCTTATGAATATTAATGAGGTCATAAACTTTTAAGATTTTAACATTCAATTGAGCATATTTGGCCAACGGAGCAAGTTTTTTTTCATTTTTTTGATTATATCTATTGGGGATGTAGTTTAGAAACACCATCCGGGGCCAAAATGCCATGACGCAATCGTGACGTCATCAAAATGCGTGTTTTTAAAACGCATATTAGTCAAAGGTCAATCGTCTCGAAATTTGGTGGGTATTTAGCTATTGGGCTAGAGATTCTAAATCCTGAGTTTGGAAGCAATCGAACATTGTTCAGAATTATTATGATTTTTTGAAAAATATAATGAAGTGCCATAGACTTTGTGCACGAAATATGCACGTGCGTTTTGGGATAGAAATTGAGGTTAAGGGTTCGAATCCCGCTGATGTCAATTTTTTTTTTTTTTTTTTTAAGAGAACCAGATGCGGAAAAGCGTTATGTTCTGTTAGCCAACAGACATAAATCTCTAGTTTTTTCTTCTCTTTCTGGTCGTAAAAATCCCATAGACAAAGCACAAGGATTTTGAGACAGGCACTTTTGCCATTGAAAACACTTGGATTTTTTTCAAACTTGGCAAATGCATGGAACCCTTGCTGAAGTTGTGCACAGTTGTCTTGAAAATGTCATGACGTCATTACGGGTCATGTGACAGTTCTTTAAATGGGCAAATTTCAAACTTCATTTTAAGCAAAAATACAACTTTGTTTGGTTTCAATTTTACACTACATGTATCTAAGTTGGGAATAGGTGTATCCAAAAATTGCCCTCATTTGATGGTGACGTCATCTCATGAATAATAATGAGGTCATGAACTTTTCAGATTTTCACATTCAATTGAGCATATTTGGCCCACGGAGGAAGATTTTTTATTTTTTTTTGTCTATATCTATAAGGAATGTAGTTTAGAAACACCCACCGGGGCCAAAATGCCATGACGCAATCGTGACGTCATCAAAATGCGTGTTTTTAAAACACATATTTGCCAAAGGTCAATCGTCACGAAATTTTGTGGGCAGTTAGCTATTGGGCAAGACATTCTAATTCCTGAGTTTGGAAGCAATTGATCGTTGTTCAGAATTATTATGATTTTTTGAAAAATATAATGAAGACCCTTAGACTATCACTTTGTGCACAAAATATGCACGTGCGTTTTTGGGTAGGAATGGAGGGTACGGGTTCGAATCCCGTTGATGTCAATTTTTTTAATTTTTTTTTTAAAGAGAACCAGATGCGGAAAAGCGTTATGTTCTGTTAGCAAACAGACATAAATCTCTAGTGAGCTTTTCCGCCGCGAAGCGGAAAAGCTATTGTTTTTGTTAAGATTTTTTTTTTTTCTCTTTCTGGTCGTAAAAATCCCATAGACAAAGCACAGGGATTTTGAGACAGGCACTTTTGCCATTGAACACACTTGGATTTTTTTCAAACTTGGCGAATGCATGGAACCCTTGCTGAAGTTGTGCACAGTTGTCTTGAAAATGTCATGACGTCATCACGGGTCACGTGACAGTGCTTTAAAGGGGCAAATTTCAAACTCCATTTTAAGCAAAAATGCAATTTCGTTTGGTTTCAATTTTGCACTACATTTAAGTTGGGAAAAGGTGTATCAAAAAATTGCCCTTACTTGATCGTGACATCATCTCATGAATAATAATGAGGTCATAAACTTTTCAGATTATAACATTCAATTGAGCATATTTGGCCAACGGAGCAAGATTTTTATAATTTTTTTGTTATATCTATTGGGGATGTAGTTTAGAAACACCATCCGGGGCCAAAATTTCATGATGCAATCGTGACGTCATCAAATTGCTTGTTTTTAAAACGCATATTTGCCAAAGGTCAATCGTCTCGAAATTTAGTATGCATTTAGCTATTGGGCTAGACATTCTAAATCTTGAGTTTGGAAGCAATTGACCATTGTTCAGAATTATTATGATTTTTTGAATGTTATAATGAAGTCCCTTACACTTTGTGCACGAAATATGCACGTGCGTTTTGGGGTAGAAATTGAGGTTACGAGTTCGAATCCCGCTGATGTCAATTTAAAAAAAAAAATTTTTTATAAGAGAACCAGATGCGGAAAAGCGTTATGTTCTGTTAGCCAACAGACATAAATCTCTAGTTAGCTTTTCCGTTCCATACGGAAAAGCTATTGTTCTTGTTCTGATTTTTTTAGCTTTTCCGCCGCGTAGCGGAAAAGCTATTGTTCTTGTTCTGATTTTTTTTTTTTTTTTTTTCTGGTCGGAAAAATCCCATAGACAAAGCGCAGGGTTTTTCTCCACGGCACTTTTGCCATTGAACACATTTGGATTTTTTTCAAACTTTGCAATTGCATAGAGCCCATGTTGAAGTTGTGCACAGTTGTCTTTAAAACTTCATGACGTCACCACGTGTCACGTGACAGCGCTTTAAAGGGGCAAATTTCAAACTCCATTATATGCAAAAGTTTAAGGTCGTTTGGTTTCAATTTTGCACTATATCTAAGTTGGGAAAAGGTGTATCCAAAAATTGCCCTCATTTGATCGTGACGTCATCTCATGAATATTAATGAGGTCATAAACTTTTAAGATTTTAACATTCAATTGAGCATATTTGGCTAACGGAGCAAGATTTTTTTCATTTTTTCGATTATATCTATTGGGGATGTAGTTTATAAACACCCTCGGGGGCCAAAATGCCATGACGCAATCATGACGTCATCAAAACGCGTGTTTTTAAAACGCATAATTGCCAAAGGTCAATCGTCTCGAAATTTGCTAGGCATTTAGCTATTGGGCTAGACATTCTAAATCCTGAGTTTGGAAACAATCGACCATTGTTCAGAATTATTATGATTTTTTTAATGTTATAATGAAGTCCCATACGCTTTGTGCACGAAACATGCACGTGCGTTTTGGGGTAGAAATTGAGGTTCCGAGTTCGAATCCCGCTGATGTCAATATTTTTTTTTTTTTTTTAAGAGAACCAGTGCGGAAAAGCGTTATGTTCTGTTAGCAAACAGACATAAATCTCTAGTTTTTTTTTCTTCTTCTTCTTTTTCTGGTCGGAATTTTCCCATAGACTTTGTACAGGGTTTTTCTCCCCGGCACTTTTGCCATTGAACACACTTGGATTTTTTTCAAACTTTGCAAATGCATAGAGCTTATGTTGAGCTAGTGCACAGTTGTCTTAGAATTGCCATGACGTCACCACGTGTCACGTGACAGCACTTTAAAGGGGCAAATTTCAAACTCCATTATATGCAAAAGTTTAAGATCGTTTGGTTTCAATTTTGCACTATATCTAAGTTGGGAAAAGGTGTATCAAAAAATTGCCCTCATTTGATCGTGACGTCATCTCATGAATATTACTGAGGTCATAAACTTTTAAGATTTTAACATTCAATTGAGCATATTTGGCCAACGGAGCAAGATTTTTTTCATTTTTTTGATTATATCTATTGGGAATGTAGTTTATAAACACCCTTCGGGGCCAAAATGCCATGACGCAATCGTGACGTCATCAAAACGCGTGTTTTTAAAACGCATATTTGCCAAAGGTCAATCGTCTCGAAATTTGCTAGGCATTTAGCTATTGGGCTAGACATTCTAAATCCTGAGTTTGGAAACAATCGACCATTGTTCAGAATTATTATGATTTTTTGAATGTTATAATGAAGTCCCATACACTTTGTGCACGAAATATGCACGTGCGTTTTGGGGTAGAAATTGAGGTTCCGAGTTCGAATCCCGCTGATGTCAATATTTTTTTTTTTTTTTAAGAGAGGCAGATGCGGAAAAGCGTTATGTTCTGTTAGCCAACAGACATAAATCTCTAGTTTCTTCTCCTTTTTCTGGTCCGAAAAATCCCATAGACTTTGTACAGGGTTTTTGTAAGAGCCACTTTGGCCATTGAACACACTTGGATTTTTTTGAAACTTTGCAAATGTATAGAGCCCTTGCTGAAGTCGTGCACAGTTGTCTTTAAAACTTCATGATGTCACCACGTGTCATGTGATAGCGCTTTAAAGGGACAAATTTCAAACTCCAATAAAAGCAAAAGTACAAGTTCGTTTGGTTTCAATTTTGCAGTATATCTAAGTTGGGAAAAGGTGTATCCAAAAATTGCCCTCATTTGATCGTGACGTCATCTCATGAATATTAATGAGGTCATAAACTTTTAAGATTTTAACATTCAATTGAGCATATTTGGCCAACAGAGCAAGATTTTTTTCATTTTTTCGATTATATCTATTGGGGATGTAGTTTAGAAACATCCTCCGGGGCCAAAATGCCATGACGCAATCATGACGTCATCAAAACGCATATTTGTCAAAGGTCAATCGTCTCGAAATTTGATGGGCATTTAGCTATCGGGCTAGACATTCTAAATCCTGAGTTTGGACTTTGGAAGCAATTGACCATTGTTCAGAATTATTATGATTTTTTGAAAAATATAATGACGTCCCATACACTTTGTGCACAAAATATGCACGTGCGTTTTGGGTTAGGAATGGAGGTTACGGGTTCGAATCCCGTTGATGTCAATTTTGTTTTCACTTTAAAAAATTTTTTTTTTAAAGAGAACCAGATGTGGAAAAGCGTTATGTTCTGTTTGCCAACAGACATAAATTTCTAGTTATTCCTTCTCTTGTGGAGTTTACATATGGTAGAACTTCCCATCAATATTTGGCTAATTTTCTGGTAGCATTACAAGAACTCCATTTGCGGGCATATTATATGTATTATTTATTTTATTTATTATTATTTTATTTAAATTTATTCCTAAATATAGGAGGAAGAGAGAAGGAAGCGTGAAGAGCTTGAGCGTATCATGGATGAGAATCATCGTAAGATGGAAGAAGCCCAAAGAAAGCTGGTAGGTCTACTATGGTTAGCCTCGGTGGTCCAACAAGCCCTACTATCCCCACTACACAAATGCTCTAAGTATTGTCCCTCCTGCCAATGTGTATCCCATCCACTAGAATGTTATTACTGCCATGAAATTGCCCCTGCCAATTAGAAAAAGTACAGGTGGATTAACAAAGCCAGTCAGAAGGAAGGGTTAAAACAAGAAATACAAAAGTTTGCTTCAGCTTAGTACTACATGTACATTATACACATAATTTGAGCAATGCCGTCGGAAAGCTTCTTGAAAAATAACTAATGATAAAGAAGGTTTAATCCAAGAAAATGGTCACACTTTTGCCAAAATGAAATTTGTCATTTAGCGTTTGATTTCAACATGTTATCGAGAAACTTGACTGATGTTTGTCACCTATTTTGCTTTTCTGCCACTTCAGCGAAGCGGAAAAGTTAATGTTTTTGTTCGGATTTTTTAGCTTTTCTGCTGCAAAGCGGAAAAGCTGTTGTTGTTGTTCTGATTTTTAGCTTTTCCGTTCCGAAACGGAAAAGCTGTTTTTGTTCGGATTTTTTAGTTTTTTTTTCCGTCTTCTTATCGGAAAAATCCCTTAGACAAAGCACGGGGATTTTAAGGAAGGCACTTTTGCCATTGAACACACTTGTTTTTTTTTCAAACTTGGCAAATGCATAGAGCCCATGCTGAAGTATTGCACAGTTGTCTTGAAAACTTTATGACGTCACCACGTGTCACGTGACAGCACTTTAAAGGGGCGAATTTTAAACTCCAATAAAAGCAAAAGTAGATGTTTGTTTGGTTTCAATTTTGCACTGTATCTAAGTTGGGAAGAGGTGTATCCAAAAATTGCCCTCATTTGATCGTGACTTCATCTCATAAAATATTAATGAGGTCATAAACTTTTAAGATTTTAACCTTCAATTGAGCATATTTGGCCAACGGAGCAAGAATTTTTTTTTGGGGGGGTTTATATCTATTGGGGATGAAGTTAAGAAACACCCTCCGGGCTCCGGGGCCAAAATGCCATGACGCAATCGTTACGTCATCAAAATGCGTGTTTTTAAAACACATATTTGCCACAGGTCAATCTTTCCGAAATTTGGTGGGCATTTAGCTATTGGGCTAGGTATTCTAAATCCTGAGTTTGGAAGCAATTGACCATTGTTCAGAATTATTATGATTTTTTGAAAAATATGATGAAGTCCCATACACTTTGTGCACAAAATATGCACTTGCGTTTTGGGGTAGGACTTGGAGGTTACGGGTTCGAACCCCGTCGATATCAATTAATTTTCCTTAAAGAGAACCAGATGCGGAAAAGCGTTATGTTCTGTTTGCCAACAGACATAAATCTCTAGTTAGCTTTTCCGCCGCGTAGCGGAATAGCTATTGTTCTTGTTCTGATTTTTTTTTTAGCTTTTCCGCCGCGTAGCGGAAAAGCTATTGTTCTTGTTCTGATTTTTTTTTTTTTTTTTTCTGGTCGGAAAAAATCCCATAGACAAAGCACAGGGTTTTTCTGGAGGGCACTTTTGCCATTGAACAAACTTTGATTTTTTTCAAACTTGGCAAATGCATAAAGCCAATGTTGAACTAGTGCACAGTGGTCTTGAAAATGTCATGACGTCATCATGTGTCACTTGACAGCGCTTTAAAGGTGCAAAATTCAAACTCCATTTTAGGCAAAAATGCAATTTCGTTGGGTTTCAATTTTGCACTATATCTAAGTTGGGAAAAGGTGTATCCGAAAATTGCCCTATTTGATCGTGACGTCATCTCATGAATATTAATGAGGTCATAAACTTTTCACATTTTAACATTCAATTGAGCATATTTGGCCAACGGAGCAAGATTTTTTTCATTTTTTGGTTTTTTATCTATTGGGGATGTAGTTTAGAAACACCCTTTGGGGCAAAAAATTAATGACGTAATCGTGACGTCATCAAAATGCGTGTTTTTAAAACGCATATTTGTCATAGGTCAATCGTCTCGAAATTTTGTGGGCAGTTAGCTATTGGGCTAGACATTCAAAATCCTAAGTTTGGAACCAATTGACCATTGTTCAGAATTATTATGATTTTTTGAAAAATATTATGATGTCCCAATCACTTTGTGCACAAAATATGCACGTGCGTTTTGGGTTAGGAATGGAGGTTACGGGTTCGAATCCCGTTGGTGTCAATTTTTTTTTCATCAATTTTTTATTTTTTTTTAAGAGAACCAGATGCGGAAAAGCGTTATGTTCTGTTAGCCAACAGACATAAATCTCTAGTTTGTCTTCTTCTTTTTCTGGTCGTAAAAATCCCATAGACAAAGCACAGGGTTTTTGTGGACAGCACTTTTGCCATTGAACACACTTGGATTTTTTTCAAACTTGACAAATGCATAGAGCCCTTGCTGAAGTTGTGCACAGTTGTCTTTAAAACTTCATGACGTCACCATGTGTCACGTGACAGCGCTTTAAAGGGGCAATTTTCAAACTGCAAGAAAAGCAAAAAAGCAATTTCGTTTTGTTCCAAGTTTGCACTATATCTAAGTTGGGAAAAGGTGTATCCAAAAATTGCCCTCATTTGATCGTGACGTCATCTCATGAATAGGGGGGAGGGGGAGGGGGAGGGAGATTGATTGATTGATTGATTGATTGGAGATACTGCAGCACCTACCCTTATGTTCACCAGTCTTATAGATCTACATGTAGCCAAGTTCTTGAAACTGTGGGTTTAGTTTCCCCAATGTTAAGGGACAAAATGTCTGCAGTCAGTTGAGTTGATCACACCTCAAGTCTTTACAGTCATGGATTCTGCAGTACATGAACATTTACCTAATAAAGTAATAATGGCTCAATGTACTGTAGTGTGCCATTCTCTCCCAGTGTATCAACCTTTAATTCTAGTTCAGTTTTCAAGTAGATTTTACTTTTTTTCCTAGTTTCTAATTGGCCATCCGAATCCCTTAGATTGTTTCTCTTTGGCTTGTGCAAGTTACTCGCAGTATTTTTTCTTGTGAATGGAGTACCAAAGCATTTGTGTAGAGGGAATTGGACTGTTAGGGCTTCCGATTTTAGTCTAGGTTTTTTTTATCTAAGGACAGGGAACCAAATTGTTTAGGAAGAAGTGTGATACAAGTTTCCAAATGAGATGGAATCCTAATCCATTTGTTCTTTTTGTCTGCAGGATGAAGTAATTTTGAAGTACTTGTATTTTGGAGGACTTTGTTCTGCGAAAAAAAAAAACCTAATCCAAGTTGTTTTAAGGAAACACTTAATATAAACAAGGAGGGCAAATTTGGCCCTTTTGCTTGTTGCCTTAGCAGTTAGCAGCATTATAAAAAAGCAGGAATTAGGTGGGCAGAGTTATTTTTTTTACAACAAAGTCCTTCAAATACCATCCCACAACTCCATTGAAACCCATCATGGCCTCTCACCACCTTGTTTTTCTCTTTCAGGTTTTGAAGTTTCTTTTTCAGTATTTTGTTTGTTCCCAATAACTGATTTATTTCAGCTTATTGCCTAAATATCTTTTTAAGCCCAATCCAAATTTATTACTCAATCACCTTAGAACCTCAAGGAAGTATTCAAGAATAAAATGGGAAACTATGCCTACCAAGCACTCAAGTTCACTAAGGATTGGGTCCCACTAACTACAAACATATCATTCACTGATTTGCCCCTCTTAATACCCTCTCCCTATCCCCTAATCAATTTCTGAGCACTAGAGGGGTGCAAAAGGCAAATTTTTTACCTTAGCTTTTCATCATGGATTTCGGAGGCATGGAGCTGTGTCCGTGTTTTGCTCTTCCAAAACAAGATGGGAGCACACTGGCCAGACAGGGGCCCTGGACGGGCCCCCAGATGTTCACCCACACAAGAATCTACGACAAAGATTGCTGTTCAGCTTTATAGTGGTTTGTCAGTGCAAGTGATTGTATTTTTTATTTTTTAGGATCAGTGTACGGCTTAGCAAAGGTGGTAGGTATTTTTTTCTCAGGGAGAAAACAGAAAATGAACAAATTAACACTCATCACATGTGACACTGTGAAAGTGTTTTAAACAAAATTCTAGTCAATGTTTATCAGAAGGCTAACATGATACATTTTGAAAGGTGGAAACTGTAAACCATCGCAGCTTGAATTGCACTGTTTCAAAAAAAAAAGATTTTCTTCAGCTTTTTCATTTCAATTATTGTTAATGACCTCCATGAAGGGATTGAAAAATATTGTCTTCTAGTTCAAATTCATGGGGTGTGAAGGTACGTTTGTTTCCCATTTGTTGGTGGACAGTAAGTTTGAGTTGAGTAATGTAATTATGTGACATGAATTTGGGGTCATTCAGCTTGGGATTTGCTTTAAAAGATCTCCCAAAAGATGAGACATTCTCTGTTTTCAGTCACTATTGGGTTTTAAAAAGTGTAGGTAAAAACAACCAGTATTTTATCAGCTTACTATGCTTTTTACTATATGCATGGATGCGGTCATAGTTTTAGTCAGAACAATGTTGCACACTTTTTTGCAATTTTAATTCCTCGTTCTTGTCTGCGATCTTAATTGTGCATTGTTTTTTTAACATTGTTTATTGCACATCCTGCATTAAGAAAAACTGGATCCCAACCTCTTTCTCAAAGCAAACTGGTCATGAACAGGAATTTGTGCCTGTCAAAAGAAAAATCTTTTTTCTTTCTACTGGCACCATGAAGATTTTATGAGTTCTGCTGGAAACAAGTGTCTTCAATACTAGCATTGGCCATTAGCTGGCCGCTGCTGCTGCCTTCCTTTCTGCCAGCCACTGTCCTATGTTCACACCCAACTTGTCTCTTTCTTTCCCTAGGCTGAAGAGAGGCTGGAGATGGTGGAGCGGCAGCGTAAGATGGACGAAGAGAGGCTGGCATTTGTCCAAGAGCAGCAGAAGCTGCAGAAGGCTGACCAGGATCTCATCCTAAATAAAAAGAGTGCACGCCCAAAGCTCTCTTTTGGCCTCGGTATTAAAAAGCCCTAACTTTGTCCTGGCTCTCTCTGTCAATTCCATCAACCCCATCTCCCCCCTCTTACATATTCGCCCCCACAAGCACTCGCCATTTACCACAACAGCCTTTCTGTGGTCCATTAAGCATTTTGCTTTGCATGACTTTGACTGAAAATGTTTGTATATTCTTACAGCTCTTGTCTTTTTAGAATTTCAATCACACTTCTTGACATCTAATCAAATCAGGTTTTTTTTACTTGCTCATTTTGAAATATAAATGTGAATGAATGTGAAATATTTTCTTCTCTGATGAATTAAGAGGGCCTGACATTTTGATCCTGGCAGTACCTTTCTCTAATGCAGAATGAAGAAATATTGCCATTTTTTGACAAAATTTGGTTTTTGTTAGTTTGATGCACCTGAAGGAAAATGTAACAAGATTCTTATTTTCTCATTGTGTCAGTTTTAGCTACTCATATCTCAGAAAGTTGAGTCTGTTTAATGTCCATAAACTGTATTAAATGGCACAAATGCATGCTCCAGAGTATCATGTTCTGAATGAGTGATCAGTGGCAGCGGTTTCAATAAAGCCTACACCCAGATTTTTTTAAAATTTGATTTCTAATTTTTCCTCTCCTAAGATTTCAGATGAATTATGCCCTCATTTTTGATACATATAAACTGTTAAGTCCCACCTGGTTTTTTTTTCTATTTCTGCAATAAATGGTATATTACTGTCTGACAAATGTATTGCTTAAGCTAAGAACTGTTAACCCCTTTTATATCAAAATTGTTTGTTCACTGTCTCTCCTTTTTGCAGAATTCTAGCCCCCTTTTTCCAACACTTGATGGCATTTAGAATTTGCTGCTACATTTTTAAATGTGAGAAATACTAGTAAGCTGAAAAAAATGGTTATCCAAAAAGGACGAGATATTCATGCCACTTCCACTTCATTCATGCTCTTATGGTAATTATTTAGAGACGACTGCTTTTTCAAAGGAAGATGTGTAAGTGTGTGCACTTGTAGAGATAGAAAGCAGGATACATGTATTGTATTTCAGTTCTTTCTCCATACTCCTATTTGACCTTTACATATAACTGCCCTATTCCCACCAGTTGTTGAAGAAGTCTGTATTGATAACAGTTTCTTGGTTACACGCCTCCGACATTGTCTGTCTCAATCAATGGACCATTGAACAGAAATTTGAAGACGAGCAGTTTTTATTGTTTTTACTAAACGAGCTCATCCCTGAAGACCTGAACTGTTTTCCTCTCCATTATCACAGCATTGTTTTTAGTTACATGTTACAATTATGCAGATTTCTGTTCCAAAAATCTGATGGTCTCAACTGATGAGTTGTTCACAATATTATGAAAATGTCAGGTGTACGATATTATGTCAGGTTATTAAAATATATCAAAACATTGCCATGGTTTCGTAGAATGTCAATTTTCTTTGTTCCGAAAGAGGTAGAGGGGTTCTAGTCCTTGGATTGAGGCAACCAGGCCCTTGGTGTCCCCTTCTGAAAAAAAATCCAAGCCCCATCGCAATAGTTGAGACACAGCCTTTGCATCAAAAGTTGACTAAGATGTCGCTATAGCATGGCGGCGCATGTACCTGTTTCAACCAAAATAGGGATTTGTTTAGGGATTTATTGGATCTGACCGACTAATCTATTAAACCTTATGGTAGCAATTAGGATTTGTACCTTCCCATATCACCCTTTCCCTCATTATAGATTGACCGAAGGGAACTAGGACTTCCCGAAGACTAACCACGATACACATTACAATAGAGTACTATAGTACATGTAGTAGTCCTTATCAGAAACGTGCAACTGCCGTGTATCTCAAGGAATCACAACCCAATTTTTCATTCAGATGCAAACAACAGTTGGCTAGGACGGACGGGGATTACTCAAATCTGAGCTGAGTGTCACAATATTATTGTGTTTGGTCGCATTATTAAAATAGTCACTTTTTAGACTTTCGCAGGTCCTTTTAGAGATCAGCCTCGCCGTTCTTCCACACTAATTCTGGAAAATATTGACCTCACTTTAAATGTCTGAATAATGGCATTTTACATTTATTTGGAGGTACACATGGTGAATCAAAGTAATGACTGCTATTAATTTGTTGTATAGGCCTATTAACAGAAGGGTAAATCTCCCCGGCACGAAAATAAATAAGTTGGCGCAATATCCCTTGCTTAAATATGGTTCAAAGTTTGCGCCTAACGGTGACAATCACTTTGATGGATATTGTTGACATTATCGATGACAAAGCCCTCTAAAACCTTAAACCTAAAACCTCTGGCTTTGCGGATTGCATCTTCCGACCATTTGCCACCAGCTCCCCTAGTTACATGGAAGTACCGGTTTACAACTGATTTCTGCATGACCTCAAACCCATGGAGACATCCCTGCCAAAGCCGTAATGACAACCATACATCCCTATTCTGATTGACGTACTGCAAGACATCCGCAACACCATCTCAAATGAAACCATCAGTGCATGACTGTCTACCGGCTAATTTTGTACCGATCCACAGCTACCTGTAGGCCAACTTCAAATTTGGCGATGACTTTTACGCTCAAACTTGAACTGCGATGGGCACGCGTATGTCCACCCATAACGCAAACATTTTTTTGGCAGACCTGGAACGGCGCTCTCTACAGAGCCAAACTCACACCTCCCCTGTATGTGTGCTACATGTTCATCATAATTATGGATACATGGCACGGATTCTCTTGAACAATTTCATCATATTATTTCAATAGTGTCCATACCACCATTAAGGGAACACTGGAACCATCCCACCATGAGATTGATTATCTGGACACCGTTGTCAAAATAAACAACGGACGCCTATCATTACGGGTTCTCTATAATTAGTATAGGCCTACCACCGTGGCGGCGAAGATGGTGATATAGTGAAACATTTCCGTCAGAACAATTTGTTTCGAATTAACCAGAGGCAGTTGGTCTGTGGAACCAGCCTGACTTTAACAGGCATACTGAGGGGTTGAAAGAGGTTAGGGTGAGTTGAAGACTGTTGATCAGCAGAGAGATGTGCGGATAGACGAATGTAAGTTTAAGAGGCAGTTGCGAAAAGTATCCAACTGGAAAGGACCTGGACCAGATCAGGTGCATGGATTGTGGCTGAAGAACTTTTCTAGTCTTCATGGGAGGATAGCCTGCCAGTTGCAAGAAAGTTTAGTAAAGGGAAAGATGCCTTCATGGATGACAGAGGCCAGAACTGTCTGGATGGCTAAGAAGGGTAATGTCGCAAGTAATTACTGGCCAATTACTTACTTGCCGGTTCTGTACAAACTCTTGACTTACGTCTTAGGGGAGGAGCATACCGACACTTAGGTGAACAGAGTTTGTTGCCGGTAGAGTAGAAGGGTTGCAAGAAAAGATCAAGGGGAACGATGGACCAGCTGGTCATTGACAAGACGGTTCTTAGGGACTGCAGGGGAAGGAAAACTGGCTTGGCAAGAGGCATGGATTGATTATAAGAAGCCTTATGACATGGTGCCACATTCGTGGATTGTGAAATGTTTAGAGCTCATTGGGGCAGGTGAAGCAGTGAAGTGCCTCATTGGTGAGATCATGAGGTCATGGAGAACAATACTGACAGCAAATGGGATCAGTCTGGGAAAAGTCAACATCAGGCGAGGTATTTTTCAGGGCTATTCTCCGTCTCCACTGCTGTTTGCTATCGCGCTGGCCCCTTTGTTGATGGTATTGGAGAAAGTTAGTGCAGGGTACATGTACATGGCAACCAAGGACAAGTGCAAGATCAATCATCTTGTCTGCATAGATGATCTGAAATTGTTTCCCAAGAATGAGAAGGAACTTGAGTCAGGTGGAAACCGTGCGGATATTCAGTGATGTGGGTATGACGATCGGTATGGGTAAGTGTGCAGTGATGACAATTAAAATAGGTAAAAAGGTTCATTAGGAGGGCATTTGCCTCCGTCCCAGATGGATCGAAGCTGAGAGGTATAGGGGGAGGGTGGCTACAAGTATCTTTGGGTACTTGAGTTGGATGACATGCAAGGGGAGGCTTAGAGGTGAGTATAAGAGGCGGATGAAAAAGTGTCTCAGATCTTAACTAAACTTGGGAAACGTAGTGATGTCAATTAACACGTAGGCGGTGTCTCTGATGAGCTATAGTGCTTGGATTGTTGACTGGGCGAAGGCAGAGATGGATGAAGTGGATAGGAAGACCAGATGACAATGCATGGCGTGTTGCACCCTCGGTCCAATGTCTGTTGGCTGAATCTTCCCATAGCTGGAGGTGGAAGGTGGTGATCATTGTGTCACAGTACCTGGCTTACGACTCCCACCACCCTGAATCTGTGAAGCGTGGAGTGGCCAAGTGCCTCTTTGACCGTGCAGCACGTTTGGTTACCAAACCGCACTGTACGGCCTCAGAGAAACGCCATGTGCACACTGCACTTACAGCGAACGGATACCCAACCCCCTTCATCCGTCGCTCTTCGAGACCTAAGGTGAGCACCGATACGGAGCGGGTTGAGTACAAGTCCTTCGCTGTACTCCCCTTCATGGACGGCGTCTCCGGACAGTTGAGGAGAATCCTTGAGGGACACGGTATTCGTACCGTGTTTCGTTCCTCCACCACCTTGAGGAATCAACTCGTCCACCCCAAGAACCCTGTCCCCCCGGAAAGACGCGGAGGTGTTGTCTACGAGATTCCGTGTGGCGAGTGCAACCAGGTCTACATCGGCGAAACCGGCAGGCCCGTCGGTGAGAGAATCAAGGAGCATCAACGCGACGTGAGACTCTCCCGTGTGGACGGATCGGCGGTAGCCGAGCACGCTTGGGGAGCTGGTCACCGCCCAATTGGGACGATGTGCGGTGTATTGACCGTGAACAATATTGGTACACCAGGCGTGTCAAGGAGGCCTCCACATCCGACTCCGCCGAAACAACATCAATCGAGACAGCGGCATTGACATCACCGGTTTCTGGCTCCCCACCACCAGACGCCACGACCGCCGACCCACCATGGACAGGGCCGCTAGTGGACGCCAGAATTGCGCGACAAACCGCACGATCACTACTACGACGTCCGCAAACCGGTACACAGGAACCGGCGAAGCGGACATAAACAGACGCCGCACCGCACATTCTTCAGTTGCCTGATGAAGGTTAGCAGTTAGCAACCGAAACGTCGCCACCAGCAACGACACATCGCGTGACTTTGATCACCCTTTCTACTTGTCTACACCGCCGCGATGAACAACCCCTTCATTTCTATTGTGTCACAAAAAATTGAGAGAAGGAGCCTGCAGCGTCATGTCAGCACCACCCGGGAAAGGCTACTAGCAACGGGTGTGCCAGTCCTTATGTTTGTTTGTCTGTCTGTCTGTCTGTCTATCTGTTGTTGTTGTAACCTGCCACAATACAGGTTGGTGGTATTCTAGCAAACGTCAATTTCTTCGAGGATTACGACAACGTCTAAAAGTTTGTGTGAGGCATACGACGTCACACACGCGGCCGATCTGGCTGCCACGTATAGAAACGGGATGTGGTAGCTGTGCTGATCTCCGGAGTCTACGTCGCGCATTTTTTATGCTAATAAGGGATCAACGTCCATGCTCTTTTAATTAAATTCAGATTCAGATTAAATTCGCTGTTTGGCTATCCTTTAGGGGTGCTCTTCTCAGAACCACACTTATACAGAATAGAGATAAATCTTGGATATTGTCACCGCAATTTATTCTTAAACCTGATACGACAAATTTTTCACAAAACGAACAACATATTAGTTTGATCTAACATGACCTTGCAGGAGAAATCATTATGTAAATTACTGAGTAATGTCCGAGACACAGGTCAGAAGAATGGTTACTCCGCGCTCATCAATTATTGTTCACCCACACATTTAGTAAGGGTTGCATGGAGGCTAATCATGTGATATATTGGAGAAGAAATCATTCTTATAGAACAACCTGTGTGGCATCAATGTTTCAGGTACTGTTAAAATAGGAAGAATATATTTTTATATGGTCCATAAAAGTTGCACGACTCAACTCAGCGTGTGTGTGATGTGTTTTGGGGCGTTATCCGGAAGAGGCAGCAAATCAAATGGGAAAACTCACGTTTTAGGCCTGATTATTCTTAGTATATATATCTGACTTCAGTGGTTGACTTCTAACCTGACCAAATCAGGCCACGTGGTAGCAAGGTCAGCCATGGCAGTCATCCATGGTAGTTTCCGGAACGGCTCCCTCATCTAGCTCAGCCAGTGAGCTTCTAAAATACCCAAATTTGGGTTTGCTGTCCATAATATGCACCCTCAATCCCCTTTCCCCTGACTGTATAGCAACGCAGAAGGAGCGGGCTACAGGCACTCTCCATTATGAAGGGATCATCCGGTTGGAACCTAGTGGAGTAGGCCTTGTACCAGACACCCTCTTACAGCCCCGGATATCTTTGTTCCCAGCATCGAGTCACATCGAGTGAAAGTCTCACTAATTGTGGAGTCCAAATCACGATTCAAAACCCACTAATAATCGCGTCTATGTTTCCACACACGCAAAAAGGGGAGTTTGAATCTTGATGCAAATCGCGATCCAAATAATCGCGTGTATTTGGTGTAGTGGAAACGGCCTTAGTGAAATGTCCAGGACGTCAGAGCACTTGGCACGCCTGGGCCAAGAGTCGGTTCTACATCGAATAGCTCTCAAAGAATCCCAGGACCATTTAAGGAAGTGGGTCACTTACAAACATACTTGTGTACATGAGTGTCCTCGAGTGGTCACCTTCGGTTTTCTCAACTCTTCCCACAAACACAAAACAGTGCTTATATATGCAGTTGTTATTTGCGCAAGATGAACATGTAGTATACCGTACACTGACGGAGTGTGGTGTATAGTAGGTTACTTGTGAATACTTATCCAAATATCCATCCCCTACCTCGCCACGTTGAGGCTCAGGTTATGAACTATTAATTCGAGAAAATGGAAGATCTTAGGCGTGACTGCGATATGCATTGTGGGAATGAGGAATTAAAGGAGTTTTTTTAAGATATCCGATCGGTTGATTTCTTTCGCCAAAAATGTATTTTGATATATATCTCTCCTTTCTCTGCCCTTCAATAAGGTCCCATTCTGGTCGTCAAATTCAGTATAAATAGATCATTGAATAATAGAGTGTATAGGCTATATCAAGCTATGAACGTCACGAACTATGAATGAAGCATCACTTCGGCCATTAAACTTGACTCGAAGTTTCTCCCTTGGTCGGTGTGTAGCGTTTTCGGAACACCAAACCTGCACACGAACTCCTCTACGAACTGCCCTGCAACAGTCTCTGCCTTTTCATTAGGGATAGGGTATGCCTCAAACCATTATTTTGCTAAAGTAGTCCCCGATTACGAGAATGTATCGGTTTCTACTGGATGTCACTGGGAAGGGTCCGACTATACCCATAGCCACCCGCTCAATAGGTGCCCCAACTATACGTGTTGCTGTAAAGGCGACTTTCGCTTCCTACGTGGTGCCTTCCTCGCCGCACATAAGTCTCAACGTCTCACGAAGGACCTGACATCGGCACTCAGGCCTGACCAATGGAACTTAAGGCGAACCTTCGCCATTGTTCTCTTTGTACCGAGGTGCCCACTTGTCCTTCCTGCATGCAACTCCCGTAGAATCTCCTCCCGATATTGCAGCGGTACAACAGTCTGTCATTGTACCTCTCGCCCATCGTTGGACTCCCATCGCCACTGTAAGACCCCCTGTCTAACTACAAGCTGGTCCCACTGCAGCCAATAGTTCTTCTCGACTGTCGCTTTTGGAGAAACAAACTCCCAGGCAGGACGTCCCCCGGCTCCCTCCTTAGCTTGGATAAGCCAGCTTATCTGTGCATCCTTAAGTTGTGCCTCTCTCCAATCCTCTTTGGAGATGTGGGGCTGTATCCCCACCACACGTAGGTCCACCCGAGCCCTCGTGTCGTCATGGACTGAAGTGTCTGCTATACCACCTGCTCCCTCAGATCTTCCGGCATCCTCCTCATGTCCCCGTTCGTCTCTTCCACACTGTGAGCAAGGTCGGCGGGAAAGACTATCCGCATTATGGTGTAACCTGCCAGCTCTGTGAACTATCTCGAAGTCGAACTCTCCTATGATCTGCAGCCAACGTGCAGTTTGACCCGTCGGTTCCTTGAAATCAAGGAGCCACCTTAAGGCCCCATGGTCGGTGCGTACTGTGATATGTCGTCCATAAATGTACGGCTTAAAATGTCTCAGAAAAACGACAACTGCGAACAGCTCTCGGCGTGTGACGCAATAGTTCTGTTCAGCTTTCTTTAGAACTCGACTGGCGTAAGACACAACTCGCTCCTGGCCATCCTTAAGTTGGGATAGCACTCCTCCGATGCCTGAGGCACTAGCATCCGTATCTAGAATGAATTTTAGCTCAGGATCTGGATAAGTCAAGATTGGTGTCCCGATGAGTCGTCCCTTAAGTTCCTGAAAAGCCTCCTCGCACTCACATGTCCACTCGATCGAATGTCCTTGACTTTTCAGTCAAACGATGGAAAACCCCTGGACGAATCTCCTATAGTAGGACACTAGTCCTAAGAACGTCCTTCACGGATTGTGGTGTAGGTCAGTCCTGCACTGCCACTACCTTCTCGGCGTCCGCTTCCACTCCAGCTGCCGAAACGATGTGTCCTAAGTACCGAACTCTTTGCTTAAAAACTTCGCACTTTCAACTTCAGTCCTGCCTCCTTAAGGCGCTGGAACACCACCTTTAGGCGGTTGATCTCCTCTGTGACTGTTCTTCCGAACACAATGACGTCTTCAAATATACGAGAAGGGTTTCCCAATGTGGGCCACTTAGAACCCTCTCCATCAGCCTTTCAAACGTTGACGGCGCATTACACATGCCAAAGGGCATGACGCGCCAGTTATACAATCCACTCCTAACGACGAAGGCAGATTTTTCTCTCGCATTGTCGTCAAGATCGAGCCACCTGCCAGTAACCTGAAGTAAGGCCTGTAAGGTCCAAGGTCGAAAACCAGCATGATCCAGCGAGGGCATCGAGTGAGTCGTCAATCCTTGGGATTGGGAATGCGTCCTTAACGGTCATGGCGTTTAATTTCCTGTAGTCCACGCACAGCCTTTTTGTGCCGTCCTTATTTCGGACCAATACCACGTTGGAGGCCCACGGGCTGCTTGAATGTTCTATTTGTCCTCCCTTAAGTAGGCCCTGAACTTGCTTATCTATTTCATCTTGTTCTACTGCAGGGTACCTCCGTGGCCTCTCACGTCTTGGCCTGGCGTTCCCAGTCTCAATTGTATGCCTTATCACATCGGTGCGTCCAATATCATCCCCACCCCTGGAGAAAACCTCTTTGTGCTCGCTCAACAGTCCTGCTATCAGTGAATGAAACTCTGGGTCCACCCCTTCGATACTCCTTTGGTACAGGTCCCTTAAGTGTTCCGGCAATTCCTGCGGTTGCCTTCCTTCGGAACATTGATGCTCCTCCACATCATCTTCAGCCACACTTCCCGCCTTCACTACACACTGCCGCCGTCCTGGATTGAACACGCAGATTGGGCAGTTTCCCTTCCTCGGGTTTAACTAGTGGCCTTGCCACTACGAGTCCTCTGCTCATAAGTTCACCTTCACCTACAGGTTCCAGTACTCCTAGTCCCGCTACTTCAGTTGTCACTTGGCCCAGTACGAGGGCCTCGTGCCCAGCAGGCACCAACGTGGTTTCTTGTACTATCACTCTGGCACAATAATCCACCCCTTGCTTGTCAGCACACTTGATACGCTCGCTATTCACGGTGAAAGTCAAGTCCTTGAAATCCAGTCTTCCATTGGTTTGCAATAGAAAATCCATGCCGAGGATCCCCTCGACCTCCAGTTGTGCAAACACAACGCACACTGTACTCGCTGATCTCCCTATCTGGACTTCCACCGTGGCAGTCCCAATTGTTTTGATTAAGGTCCCATCTGCACCGTACACCTCTATCCCTTCAGTCATCGACTGGGGTCTCCTCTCTTGTGGAATCCTGAAGTAAGTCGATGAAGAAAGCATGGTGTTCGTAGCTCCTGTGTCGACCAACATGTTAACCTTCAAGCCTCTAATCAAGGCAGGTATAAACAATCCACTGCCCTGGTTCTGACTTAAGGTGGGCACCTGCAGGGTGGGCAAATCTTGCTCGAACCCCGAGGGTGCTTCCTCGTCACGGTCGGTTACTCTGCTTCCACCTTCGAAGTGGTTATTCCTGTATCCTCTTAACCCTGTACTTGTTCCAGCCGGCTCACGGGTCCCTGAGACGACTGACTGTCGTTTTCCGACCTCCTTGGTCGTCTGATCCTTTTCTCTGGACAGTCCCTCGCAAAGTGCCCCTTCTGTCTGCAATTGTAACACTCGTCATCGTTACTCCATTCCCTGTACCTGGACGGTCTCGTCGTCTCCTGGTATCTTGTTGGAGTATGCTCTTCCAGCCGAGCAATTATCTGCTGGACAGCTTGGTCTACAGCTGTCTGGTTTACCGGAGCTCCTCCCGTGGCTTCCACCTTAATCACCCCCACGTTCTTCTTTGCCCTGCCGGCAGCTCTCTGCTCTTCAATTCTTTGATAACTCTCAGCAGCTAGGGCTGCTTTGATTGAATCATCTATGGTACTTGGCTTTGCCCTGAATATCGCTTCTCTTATCTCCCTGCTGGCCACCGAGTCCATAAAATGTCCTCGTGCCAACCTGGTCTCTCCCTTCCTCTGAAAACTCAGGGTAGGCCAACGCAGAGAGTTCCCTTATACTTTGCCCTAATTCCTGTAAGGTCTCCTTCTCTTTTTGGTAGCGGTGCCGCAGCTCCATAAAGTGGTACTCCGCTTGTTGACCTGGCCCAAACCTCTGGTCCAACGAACGAATCAAATCATGGAAGGAATATTTCTTGCCCTCCGTCTGACAACCCAATGTACACTTGAGGCTGTTCCCTGAAGGCTAGCAGCAAGAAACACTTTTGCTTGTTCATCATTCCATCCACTGGCCACTCGACTTGCCATGTAGTCCTTCCATGACACCTTTCCGTTGAATCTTTCCGGACATTAATGTTCGGTCTTGTCAACTTAAGCCAAGCTTCGGCCACGTCTTCCTTGACTGGCTCCATAGCGTTTCTCCTTGAGGGCTGTTGCTGCAGGCCCTTCATCCCTTCTCGTCGTACCTGGACATCCTCACTCGTAGATGTCTCCGAGGTATTTGCCGGCGTCGCTGGCACCGTTCCCAACGGTGACATCCTAGGTACGTGTTGGCGTTGCCATCTCCACTGTCCTTTCGAATTCCCGTCGCTTTGACTCCAGCAACTCCCTCTTCAGGTCTTCTACTTCATCCTTCAGGCGTTGTTTTCCCCAGATTGCAACCTGAAGGAATTCTTCCGCCCTGTGAACATCCATCCTTAAAGCGGTAAGTTCTTCCTCCATCCTGACCGATCCACTGGCTCCGTGGTCCTAACTCTAATGGTTCTCCAATTAGAGGTTTACTGATGCACGTTTTTATCCCACTTCTGACACCAATGTAGCGCCGACCGACTTCCCACGCGCCGGTCCAGCCTTCCTGACCACTCCTTCGGCGAGTCCAGATGAGCGGCTATCCGGGTCGACCTCGGTGGTGGTTTCCCTTAAGGCAACCCCTCCAGGACCGACTGAAGGGACCACAGGACACGGACAGTAAGGAGGCGGACTCCCTGTAGTTTGTTCTAACGTGTCATTCATGTATTTTAATCCTCACCAACACAACTCTCATTGAACAAATGAATCACAGAGGCGAAGCCTATAAAAATGTGGAGCGTAAAGAACGGTTATGTCAACACAGCTAGATCACCCGACCAAACACGCCTACGGGGCTAAGTAACTGCTAGCCAGTTAAATTCGGACCTCACGCCAGTACACGCCGACCAAATTGCCCCAAGAACTCTCTAGATCCGGTCCCTCCCGTGCGTCCCCGGCTTCCGATCCCCTGCCAGTTTCTAACTCCCCGCCGTGCGGCACTTACGCAACGTCTTCCAACCGGCTGTCTGCTTTCCGTCACAGCAGCGATTCTGCACGTCCGTTGCCATCGGCGTCCAAAGCGTAACTCCCCCATGCCGCCTCGTGCGCTAACTAAACCACCCCGAAAGGGGGCGCTGTTCCCTGCCACTGCTAGCCCACAGACATAAATAACCTTGGTTATTTATGTCTGTGTGCTAGCCTCCTAGCAAGCACACCTACCATTGCGCAACAATATTTATCCGGCTTACTCGTTATAATATCACAGGCATCTAAAAATAAGCTTTTGGCCACAGTCTCCTGTTGAATACTCTATACCTTTCAAGCCAACAAACCACAACCTGGATTTTCAGGTTTTGTCAGACGGAGACGAAGCCTGAGCCCGAGCGTAAGGCTTCCTTTCGTAGACGGCCATAAATAACCTGTTGACGAACAACAGCGGGCGCTAGACTGTAATTTCAGGACGCGTGAAAAACCATGGGCAAACTTGCTCGTCACGTCACACGGACTGACTTACGTACACAAACTCAGTGCAAGATAACGCATACTGGCCCGCCATCCACGAGGAAAATGACCGCCAAAGTTTGATTCGTTATTATTTCTAATAAACACGCAAATACTAATATGTAATTGAGTATCTAGTCATCTCTGAAAAGGGCTTTTGATCTTAAAATCAGCATGGTTTCATACCAAAAAATCCAGTTTTAATCTATGTGCACATTACAAGTTCCGCCCATGGTTTCACATTTAGTCGGGCGCCGTCACCACAGTATTCTGACATCATTTTCCATAGACGTTGTAGGGGGGCCTATATGACTGTCGGTCTATAGGTTTTTTATGTCTTTGGGTTCCACACCCTTCGTTATATCACGAACCTGCGCTCTCTTTTGGCAGCTTCTTTTCATAGCCAACCCCCATAAAATGTTCCTATACTTTTCTGCCACTTAACATAATTCTTAACAAAATGTAACAGTTTTAGTTGGACCCTGAATGCTTAATTGTAGACAATCCCTTTCCACTTAAAGCGAGGTACTCTGCAGTAGGCCTACTGCTATTGCCATGACGACTATCTGATGCAGTGATCTGGGATGTGCCACATTAGTGCCCCAAAAAAGTGTCGAGCCATCAGATACCAGTCAGATCCTGCCATGGTGCAAGGCCAAGGAAGACACCAACTTCACTCTTGGCCTGTGAACCAACCAATTTTCCCTTTTTGTGTTTTGCAAAATAAAATATCATTGCCCGAGTTCCCGAGCTCTCACATGAAATTCACCCCTTAGCGATGGCCAGGTTTTAGCACAAGTTTGTAAAAAAAACCCAATACCGCTGTATCAAAAAAAATCCCTAAAAATGTCACACGCACCGATCGTAGCCCTTAGGCAGAACGGAAACAAAATAAAAAGAGGGAGGGAAACTGGTATCCATTATGGCAACGATGGAAACCTGTGACAAGAGATGGACAAAGAAAGAAACTTAGACCAGGAGAAGATCCTTATATGACAAGCAAGTATATATGGAAACGATTTCTAAAGGAGAAACCAGAGGAAAGGGTTAAAGGGAGGAGTGAAGGAGGTGAGTATAGGAGGTAAACATATACTATTGTAGACATTCGATTCAAGCACGAAGTTACTCTTAGCCTCAATTCCCTCCTGGCAAACGGATCTCCGTCGCTACATGGATATATACAGCACACAAAAGATATTGCGACCTTACTCGTTATATGCTCTTTGATTGAATTACAACAATATTTGGGACGTACGTTGAGTCGATATGATATCGAAAAACTCGAGAGAAATGCCACAATCAATGAGTCCATGCGACTCCCTTCGTAAGGTCGTGCACTCATCGTATTCACTATGAATATGATTGCTTCTTCGGATACAGACAGGTGTTACTGGCATTGATACTAAATGCCAAGAGAGAGCAACCAGGTGGTTTGAGTAGGAGAAAGAAAACAGGCGAAAAACACGTTCCTTTCAGTACGCGGCGGCTCCGGCGACAAGGCTAACATGTGGCAAGAGCGTGTGCATATCGTTAGTCCCGTTGGGATCAAACAACATGAGATTGTGTTCAACTGAGGACCAATGCGATGGCTGTACATTACACCTGAGTGAAAGCACGGAGTTTGAGCCTCATGATTTAGCAACGATTTGGACAGTGACGCATCTATCTACAACAGGTGAGCTTCTGTAAATTGCCATGGGGGTGCTATTGTACTAACCATTCTCAAGAGAGATTTCTTATCGGCAGTCAATCAACTTAATGAAAGTTCGATAGACACAACATGAGGGTATAGATATCAAGATCTTAATATTGTTGTACACTGTTCCGTGCGAGCGAGGATGTGAGAGTTTGTATCCCGAGATAATTGAACCGTCTTGCTTCCGGAGGATAAAGAAGGAGTCGTAATGAGATTTTCCTTGTAAGTTGTAGCATCCCATCCTCACATAATTATACTACCAGTACATAACGATGGATAACGTAATGTCATTGATTTTTCGGGCAGGAGGTGTATACCGTAAACGCATTCCTTCATCCGGCAATGCTATATAGTTTCAGGCCCTATTTAAAATCATGAGTCCTAAATAATGAGCCTGCATGGGCTTTTATATGGTAATCCCTTTATAGATACTAATGAATTAATAATTTCCCAAGTTTAACGATTAATTTATCAACCCATCCATCCATGCTTTCAGGTTTGGGGCGATATCAATTTTGAATGGTTGAGAGGAGATGAGGGTAGAAATGTTCCCTTTAGGCCCAAAGTATCATACATGGGTATTGTCCATTTCCAATGAAATAATCTGCATTGCTAAAGCATAATCATGTTCGTCCTCTTCCATTTATTAATGGCTAAAATGATAACAATATTTTGTGCTATTTTTTTTTTTTTTTTTTGGGGGGGGGGTTGATAGGTGAATGGTGAATGAGTCCGGCAGGACGAGCATCTCCCCGTGGATTAATCAAGTAATGCCCACAATAGCCGAGATGTTGAAGTTACGTAACAACCAGTTTAGGCTGATCAGCCGATTGTTATCCCTGTGATGCTAATGGATAATTATTTTGTCAGGATTGAATTCAGCCGATACGTCGTTTTCGTTGTGTTCATGAATGCATGTAATGAACATATACCTGTGCATTATATGCCCATGCATGTCTAGACGGGTTGTGAACGTCCTTGAAAGTGGCCATCGTTGCTCACGAATATACCTACCAAGTCATTCATGGGGATAATGTATCTAATCAGAAGAAAATATATTGTGCGCCATAGTAGAAGTGCGCCTGATTGATTCAAACGCCCGGAGATGACAAGCTGGGATGAATTTAGTTGATTCTGACGTAGCAAATGACGTCAATAGATATGTCCGCTCATATTATTCAGATATATTATAATCGTTGTAGTTTGCAGGGAGTGTAAATTTCAATGTTTCTACAAATCGCATATGCCTATATTGAGCCTACTGTAAACGAACACTAGGCCTACTGGTAAATTACGTCTCTCGCCACCCATTGGTAAGATGCAAGTATTGAGAAGAAAAGTGAACAATTGCCTTTCCGCTACGGCAATTGTAAAAGTCTAAAACAAAACAGATTGTTTTTGTCCATTTTGTTTTAACCTTCAGTGAACGGAGATTGGCATTTGCTCCTGGACAGATGAGTATCAGGGAATGCAAATGAATTCAGCGATTGTGACGAGATTTTACGTCATTTTTTGTAAAAGAAAATTTAATGTAAAAACATGTATGAAGTTGAAGAATATTAATGCAAATATAATCATAACATTATTTTGCACTTTTCTGTCTTTGACACAAAAGTACATAACGCAACTTAGAGAAAGCCTGCCTTAAGCCCCAATTTTTATTCTTCCGCTTATCCTAAATAATTACTGAGAGGGAAGGGAGAATTGTAATAGATAACTAGCAGGCAGGTACCGTCTACATCAGGTGCGCCAAGAACATAAAAAGCAGTCTAGATTATGTTCTACTGCATGGCTATGTGAATGCGCGTAGACAGGCGTAGCTTTTGTTTTAAACAACACCTGCCTTATGTATGTATACTTGTCTGTAAGACGTGCATGCGAATTTCGAACAATTCCAATTATCATAAATAATTTGTTTATGCACACAAGAATTCCATATTTGAAAACAATTTTGTTTATTGTGGGAACACATGGCGGGCAGGCGGGCGGGCAGGCGGGCAGGCGGGCAGGCGGGCAGGCGGGCGGGCGGGCGGGCGTGCGGGCGGGCGGGCGGGCGGGCGGGCGGGCAGGCGGGCGGGCGGACAGACGGGCGGGCGGGAAGGCAGGTGGGCAGGCAGGCGGGCAGGCGCGCGGGCGGGCAGGCGGGTGGGCAGGCGGGCAGGTGGGCGTGGCGGGCGGGCAGGCAGGCAGGCAGGCAGGTAGGCGGGCGGGCGGGCGGGCGGGCGGGCGGGTGGGCGGGCGGGCAGACGGGCGGGCAGACGGTCGGGCAGACGGGCAGGTGGGCGTGGCGGGCGGGCAGGCAGGCAGGCAGGCAGGTAGGCGGGCGGGCGGGCGGGCGGGCGGGCGGGTGGGCGGGCGAGCAGACGGGCGGGCAGACGGGCGGGCGGACAGACGGGCGGGCGGGAAGGCGGGCGGGCGGGCGGGCAGGCAGGCAGGCAGGCAGGCAGGCAGGCAGGCAGGCGGGCGGACAGACGGGCGGGCGGGCGGGCGGGTAGGCAGGCGGGCGGACAGGCAGGCGGGCGGGCGGGCAGGCAGGCAGGCAGGCGGGCGGGCAGGCAGGTGGGCAGGCAGGCGGGCAGGCGCGCGGGCGGGCAGGCGGGTGGGCAGGCGGGCAGGTGGGCGTGGCGGGCGGGCAGGCAGGCAGGCAGGCAGGCAGGTAGGCGGGCGGGCGGGCAGGCGGGCGGGCGGGTGGGCGGGCGAGCAGACGGGCGGGCAGACGGGCGGGCGGACAGACGGGCGGGCGGGAAGGCAGGTGGGCAGGCAGGCGGGCAGGCGCGCGGGCGGGCAGGCGGGTGGGCAGGCGGGCAGGTGGGCGTGGCGGGCGGGCAGGCAGGCAGGCAGGCAGGTAGGCGGGCGGGCGGGCGGGCGGGCGGGCGGGTGGGCGGGCGAGCAGACGGGCGGGCAGACGGGCGGGCGGACAGACGGGCGGGCGGGAAGGCGGGCGGGCGGGCGGGCAGGCAGGCAGGCAGGCAGGCAGGCAGGCAGGCAGGCAGGCGGGCGGGCGGGCGGGCGGGCGAGCAGACGGGCGGGTAGGCGGGCGGGCGGACAGACGGGCGGGCGGGAAGGCGGGCGGGCGGGCGGGCAGGCAGGCAGGCAGGCAGGCAGGCAGGCAGGTAGGCAGGCGGGCGGACAGGCAGGCGGGCGGGCGGGCAGGCAGGCAGGCAGGCGGGCGGGCAGGCAGGTGGGCAGGCAGGCGGGCAGGCGCGCGGGCGGGCAGGCGGGTGGGCAGGCGGGCAGGTGGGCGTGGCGGGCGGGCAGGCAGGCAGGCAGGCAGGCAGGTAGGCGGGCGGGCGGGCGGGCGGGCGGGTGGGCGGGCGAGCAGACGGGCGGGCAGACAAGCGGGCGGACAGACGGGCGGGCGGGAAGGCGGGCGGGCGGGCGGGCAGGCAGGCAGGCAGGCAGGCAGGCAGGCAGGCAGGCGGGCGGGCGGGCGGGCGGGCGAGCAGACGGGCGGGTAGGCGGGCGGGCGGACAGACGGGCGGGCGGGAAGGCGGGCGGGCGGGCGGGCAGGCAGGCAGGCAGGCAGGCAGGCAGGCAGGCAGGCAGGCAGGCAGGCAGGCAGGCAGGCAGGCAGGCAGGCGGGCGGGCGGGCGGGCGGGCGAGCAGACGGGCGGGTAGGCGGGCGGGCGGACAGACGGGCGGGCGGGAAGGCGGGCAGGCAGGCAGGCAGGTAGGCGGGCGGGCGGGCGGGCGGGCGGGTGGGCGGGCAAGCAGACGGGCGGGCAGACGGGCGGGCGGACCGACGGGCGGGCGGGAAGGCGGGTGGGCGGGCGGGCGGATGGGCGGGCGGGCAGACGGGCGGGCAGACGGTCGGGCAGACGGGCGGGCAGACGAGCGGGCAGACAGGCGGGCGGTCGTGCGAGCGGGCGCAGTGACTGGCGTGCCATTGGAAAAGATGGCGGTTCAGTACGTGAACGCGAATTCGACCACCGAATTCCATGATTTGTCCCTCTTTATGAAACTCGTAGGTGAGTAGCACATAGATAATAATTGTAGGTTGTTTTTAACACCCAATCCGATAGGCCAACATTTTTCTCTGGGTTTCATTCCCCTTTAAGTATCAGCATTACTAGCATGTCACACACAGTGTTTGTGATGCAGACTGGTGCTTTGAAACAAAATCAAACAAATGCCATTGCTTGCAGTTGTGCATGTGAGATGGTAAAGTATTTTATGAATGATTCTTGAACTCGATTTCCTAAAACCGTTCAGCAAGCCCATGTTCCATTGTTGTAAATCTTCAGCGTTTCGAATGGTGGGACTTGCAAGCAATGTACCAGCGGGCATTCGGATCGCTTATACCATGGAGCTCATTGGGAGTTACGTGAACATTTTTCGCTGTTACTCGATAAGGCCCGTGCGCATCGAATTGTTCAGTAACATAAACTGTGCCAACAGGATGGGCTTAAAACTGGAGGTGATTCCATCTATATGCTGCATGCATGACCAAACTGCTGAAACTGTGTTCATTCTGCTATCTAACCATGAGAAAATACAGGTGTCTTGTGTATATTCATATGGGTTTATTCCAGTCATGCACCTGAATAGAAAAAATGCATATTTTGTAAAGAGGATGGTGTTTTCCCATTCAGTGACGCTACCTCTCTGGTGACCCGTGGAACAAAAAGTGCCTGAAACATTTTAGGACCACTTTCCGTGTTCTTTGCTATATTCCATAGTGGGTTTTAGCCGGTTTAACCATAAAGCAAGGACCTTGCAATATGCATTCGCTACGGTTGGTTAATATAGCAGCCCATAAGATCAGAGCGGTGCTCGCAAGGGTATTGAGATTAGGGACGCTTTGCAGCTCCCATGGTGTTGCAAGAACATGTTTTCGTGCCTCTGGGCACTCGTCAGTTGCAGTAGTGATCTTGGCAGATCCGTTCATCTCTGTGTTGTGCCATTTGGTTTGGGTTTGAGTGACCGGTTAGGTTGGTTGTTGGGTGACTAGCAAGGAGAGCAGCGTGTCCAGGGTTTCATCTGGTTCCTCAACGAAACCAGAATCGTCTGGGACGGGGGTTTGTTTAGGCAAGGGGAGTTTTGCCCGTATTATCATTTCCCGTATATTTTTGGCTTTTTTGTAAGCAATGAGGGGTGGGTTTGGGAATATCTCCGTATATGAATGCGTTGAATACATGTGGGGGTGGGAAGAGTTTCTATGTAGGTATTGGTAGGTTTCCGTAGGTTTTCTGTAGACTTTAGTGTCCAGTATACCCGTTGATCGGAAACGATCACCTTTGAAAATGGTTAGGTCCAGGTAGTTTACGGAGGTTGTGGAGGCTTCGTAGGTGAATTTTAAAGTGGGGTGCATACGGTTCATTTTGTTGATGAGGTTTTGGAAGTCCTCAAGAACGCCGTCGTAGATGACAAGGATGTCATCTCTATATCGCCACCAGGTCAGGATGTGTTCTGCTTCTCTCAAGATTTTCTGTTCGAAATCGTAGAGGGTGATATCACAGATCTCAGGGCTTGCTGTTGAGCCCATTGCACAACCGATTTGCTGGAGGAAGAATTTGTTCCCGAATTGGAAACAGTTTCTTCCGAGGATGAGTTCCAGGAGTTCTCGGATGTAATTGAGAGGTGGTTTTGTGATATCAAAGGAGTAATTGGTTCGGTCGAGGGCTTTGCATACGCATTGGATGGCCTCTTCTTGATGGATATTAGTGTACATAGATACCACATCGATGCTCGTAATCAGAATATTTTGGGGAAAGGTTTTCTCTTCTAGTTTTCGCAAGATATCCGTTGTGTCACGGACATAGGTTGGTTGTGCGGTAACTATGGGCAAGAGAAAGTGATCAATATATTCTGATATTTTGGCCGTTGGACTTGAGCATCCACTTATGATTGATCTCCCGACGAAGGGTTGCGCGTTTGGGGGCTGTTTGTGTGTTTTCGGTAGAACATACATTGTCGGGCAGGTACAGTGGTATTTCAGAGGGTCCAGATAGGTCAGTGTGTGAGCATCAATATAATTCTGGTTGTACATTTTAGTCAGGGTGTAATGGACCATGTTGATGATCGCAGGGGTAATATCCTGACTTAGTTCCATGTAATGTTGGGATTCAAGGTGCTTGTATCCAACTTGCAAATAATCGGATAGATTCGTTATGCAAATTCCTCTCCCTTTGTCATAGGGTTTGATGACGATTTCGGGGTTGTTTTTGAGGTTGCGGAGAGCAGAGGTTTCTAACCTGGTTATATTCAGTTTCCGATTTCTCAGACGAATATGGGCTAGTTCGGCTTTCGTGGCTTCCAAATAGTTGTTGAGCGTATTGCTCGGTGTGGTTTTTGGATGCCAGTTAGAGGAGGGTTTGAACGGGTGGTTCAGAGTAGGTTTATGGTGCATGATATTATGCGGTTCTCATTCGTTTTTCGAATATGGTTATGTCACTCAATAGAGTTGTCCTGGTTGGTTTGCAATTTTCTCAATTGGAGAAAGGGTTACATTGGATAGGTTTGTTATGCATACCTATTTTAAGCCGGTTATTGTAGTAAGGTATATTCGAACCAAGATAAGAGCTATAAATACATGAGGTTATCACAACTTTAACTGCTATTCTATGCATTCACATTTTTCATCCATTTGTACATGCTTGCATGTTTTCAGTTGAAAAGAGTGAGATGAAATCGTGTTGTGTGATTAAGCCATGCCCTGCACAGAGGAAGCCGTGTCGACGGAGGCACCTGCCCTGTGTAATGAATTCATCCAGCAAAAGTTACGCCAACTGGGACTCGTAAGGAAGTGCAGAACAGGTAGGCCTATGATTCGTAACTCATGGAAAGCATTCCTTCTAACTATTGACAATAAATAATTGCGAATCCATTTCAACCATAAATGATCCATCCGAAAAGGGACAAGGTGCACTGGGATCTTAGATGAGATTCCATCTAGTTGAGGAGAGGAAGCGGCCCGTTACGCAATAGGAATATACTTAATGTTTACATTTAATCATGTTTTGCTATATTATTTAAAACAGTTCATTGTGCGGTGGTTAGCAACACTTCCATTAATTCTTCAGCACATCAACAGACCACATCCGGAAAACACAAGCAGACGGGTTTATCGATACAGGAGACGGTAGCTGAGCTCCGGCTTGCAGCTAGCGAACTGGAACAATTATACCCGGGTCTGTTCACTGATGTCTTCTCTCAGCTGAACGTGCCACGCGTAGCTTCGGCTGAAGTGGCCGGGGAAGTCCTATCTGGTGTGGCAGATGAAATGTTCCGCGCCGGTGTAACTTGGGCACGTGTAGCGGCTCTGTTTGCTGTGGCCGGTCAGCTGGCAGTGGAGTGTGTACAGCACAGGGGCAACGATCATACGGTCTTCGTGGAACGAGTTACTACTGCTCTAACCACATTTATACGTGAGCGGTTGTCCGGCTGGATTGCCACGCGAGGAGGTTGGGTGAGTGCAAGTGTAATATGTTTTTTCGCAAAATTACACAAAAAAATACATTATTAAGTGTGCATGGAAACACATATACACTTACCCCCTTGACTGCCAAGGAAATCCTGGATCTGTATTCTCTGCATCTTCACAGAGTGACATGGCGAAAACTTTCCACGGAACCAATGAAGACGGTGATTCCTACATGTTGATGGTGATAGGTGTGGTAGGGGCACTGTGTGGACTAGCTGGTACCATCGTAGCCACTGGCAAACTTCAGGAGTAGCCAATCAGATTGTAATACAAAAGTCAAACGACAGCCGACCGATCAATGGATGTGGCGAACCAAGAGACTGAAATCAGTTTTCTGTACATGCATAGGGGGCCTATGTGACCCAATGGCCTATAGAATTGTTAAATAATATTCATACAAACGGTGACCAGCAATACACGACCCAAATGGTTCACCATCTACTTTATAGTTTGCCACCAAACAACGACACCCGCGCATTTGGCATGTTTTTAACATCCTGAATAAACACCCATCCGTTAGCCCGAGATATAGTTCAAACGAATCCAAGCAACGCTTATGATGAGAAGTCAGTTCCATTAGCAAGCTTGATACTATAGTGAAAGTTCTCCTGTGCCCATTCATCAATTCAGCGTAGCCTGAGTGCACGAAGGCTGCTCCACATGCTTGTAGGTGTTGCTTTTTCAAGGAACGTGATCGGGTAAATTCGAAGAATTTAATGTAGTTTAATCAAGCAAACTAATGATTTTCAACAAGTTAACCAGTTACCGGTATTCTGTTTACAAATCATGAGTCCAATTACCAAAGACAACCCTACACGTTAATAATACGGATGACTCAGTGCATTAATGGGATTTAGGAAGGTACTGCGTATAGGAAGGTATCTTCAATTGGGCTCTTCAAGTTAAGTTCTATTGGGCTCTTTGGTATATTGTCCGTGTCTCTTCACCATTGATATTTGAATTTTAGCCTTTTCCCCCTTTAAATTCAAATTTTCTGAAAGTATCAGGAATCTGTAACACCACTGTCACCATAGAACGGTCAATTGCGACGTTATCTGCTAATCAATAAGTAGATGCATCTTCTTCTGATAGGTCATTTTATTTCTTTGATTTGAGTTCCGTATCACTTGCCTGCAAACTGTCGCATCCACAACTTCCTGTTACCATATTTCAACAACTTCACTTATTCAGTACGAAATAACTTACCACATCGATCGATAAGTAGGCCTAATCGATTTTCGATTCATGTGACTTTTATGAGGTTATAATGCCGTTCTAAGGTGTTACGTTTGTTTAGGCCTACATATAAGACGATTCCAATCGTATTTTGCCATTCAGTGAACATATATATTTTGTGTTGGAGTTCTGCCTATCCCTTTGATGTCACATAATCGTAACACCTTAGTACGGCATTATAACCTCATACAAGGAAGTATCAAGATACATAAGCCCACCGACACTCATCAATATCTCTATGCCTCCAGTTGTCACCCCAGACACAGTGTAAGACTGGTATAGCTTACAGCCAGGCCCTCAGATTGAGGCGCATATGTTCCAATGAGTCTGACTTTTGCCGCCATACACGTGTATTGGCCAGTAACTTGGTTGCTAGAGGCTATAGTTCTCGCCAAGTGAAGAACTCCATTGCTAAAGTCTATTCCATTCCCAGAAGTTCGGCACTCAAACAAAAGCCACCAGGTCCCAAGGACAAGCCCAAGGTTCCCTAACTTCCCTTAGTTACTTCCTACCACCCTTCTCTTCATCCTCTCAGGAAGATAACTAAGGAAAACCACCATATCCTCCACACTTCAGATCGTCTGGCTGATGCCATTCCAAATTCGCCTGTTTTGGCTTTCAGGCGCCCCCGTAACCTGCCTGACTTAATTGTCCGAGCAGAGGTTCCCCCTTTGGACTCTTCACCTCCAACTAAATTTGGTACATTTAAGTGTACCTCGAAATGCATTGTTTGCAAGACACATGACAAGGAAATAGACTCTTTCAATGGACATTCTTCTGGAACTACCCACACGACCTACAGTGTATGGCTCTATCACGTGCACTACCTCCAACATCATATACTTTATCTCTTGTAGAGTTTGTAATGTTCAGTATATTGGCGAGACCAAAAACACCCTCAAAAAACGGATCTATGGCCATAGGTCTACAATCAAAACCGGTAAAATGGACACCCCTGTTGGGTATTACTTCAATCTCCCTGATCATTCGATATCAGATATGAGTGTACTGGGCATAGAATCCCTTGGTCACCGTAGTAATGCTGTCCGTCTAAGCCGTGAGAAAATGTGCATGAAGCGTCTTCGGACTATTCAACCACATGGTCTCAACATCCAGGAGGGTAATGACTAACACCATGCAGCTTTCTGATAATCCTTCTTTTGTGTTCACTCCTTCACACTTCTCTCTTTGATCTTTCCCCCTCTTCTCACTAATCCCTACCCCACTCCTTGCCCTTCCCTTTGATCTCACCCTACCAGTTTTACTCTTTGTCCTTTGTTTCTCATCCATGTCCTATTCACTCTTTTCCCCCTTCCTTCATGTACATGTATCTGTGTTGTCTTTGTCACTCTGCCTTTGAGAAAGGTCCTGCTAGGATCGAAACGTCAGGCCCACTAAATTTTAAGATACATTTGAATAAGATATGAAGCTACATGTATGTATTATGAATGGTGAATGTGGAATGTAGACCTATGTTGGCGATTGTGGGTACACCATGTGAATTGTACAGCTTTTAGAGGAGATGTGGTTGTGAGAAAAACTGGTGAGTGTAACTCACTTTTGTCAACTCAATGTTTCGGCTAGGACGCTCTGGTCGTCCACAGCTTAACATATACAAATGTAGGTGATACAATTGGACAGAGGAAACCTGATGATCAGACTGGGGTGAAATAAAAAAAATCAGAGGGAGAATCAAAGGGAGAAGTAAACATGAAATGATTATTTGTGATATCTGAAGCATGCAAGGTGTTCGTCAATCCCCACCAGGATGTTGCGGTCATTCGATGAATAGTCTGATTCAGAAAGTGGACTAGCAAACATTGATTTAGGTTTCCAACAAATAAGTATGGTTGCTTTTTTGTGAAAATCTGAATAAGCAGAATTTGATAACCATTGCTGAGGAATGACATGCATTTTTACACATTTTCTAGATTTGTTGGTTGTTTTCACTGAGACAATTATGCAAGGAAGAAGTTGGTATTCAAATTTCACAGTTTGTTTACTTGATACAAACAATATAAATAAATGACCAAAAACAGAAATAAAATGCGTTCAAATTGTTTAATCACTTTAAAAACTCAGCCTACATTAAACAAAACATCATTGATGAAAATATAATTGGCATATGTAAATCATGGGCTGATCTAATTATGGAACAACATGATTACGGTACATTAGCATATGCAAACATTAGATAAATATGTCTATTTCAAAATGAAATAGTGACAACCACATTTTCCAATAAATTGCATGTAAAACTTGTTAACGGTGTTTCTTTCATACAACAGTAACAAATAATAGGTGAAGAAGAATCATATGTATGTAAGCTTTCAAATTAATGTTAATACTTTGTACAACCACTTTTAGCCACCAATTAAGTTCCATGCCTTTACTTTCAGAATGTGGGAATGTGTCAAAACTTTCTGCTCAGAGATTTGTGCCAGAGATTTGTCCCTCTATCTTGCGTGGAAGGCTATCAAATACCATCTAAACCACCCATCACTTTTGGACTGGTGTTAATTACAAAATAAAATTACAATGTGAACATGGATGAGGTGTTTTGGCACAATTCATTCAGCACTGCAAATGCCAAACAGCTGCAATATGATACCATGTGTATCTATGTGTGTAATAAGTGTAATGAGCGTGTTATATCGTGGGAACCCCCGTTTTCGACGGTACACGTTTTCGACGCTTGGCCTTCTAACTCACATCGCACGATGAAAACAACTCCGTATAACGATCTCAGACTTCATATCTTCGGGTTTATTTCCTTCTCTTTGTCCGTCACCGAGAATTTGGAAAATTAAGGCTTTTTCAGTAGACGAAACTCGTGTGATTCAAAAAGTTGCTCTTTTGGGGTCTATTTTCCTAGGTACAAAATTGGCAGTTGCTTCGAAGCTCCAGTTTTCTTTATTGTTGGTCCTAAAAAACATCTGAGTGTGCCATAACAAACCCCAACATACGTAGAAAAAAATATATATCACGCAACTTGAGGCAGTCCGTTCTGGGTAACATGGCTCAAAAGGCTTTTATAAAAAAATGAAAGAAATAAAAGGGCAGCGAGAGAAAGTACCAAGAAGGAGGAAATGTGTCTCTGGAGTGACATCGGGAAAGGTCATAACTGAAGAAGCAGTGAGAAAGAGGATTTTTGAGTTTTTTTTAAAGTCACGAAAGAAGACATCAACCAGACCAATACGTTTTAAGCATAAATTATGAATGATTTGAGGAAAGTGTTAGAAGCAGTGTGGAAAAACAAAAACAAAGATGAACACAAAAAAACATACAGGGAAGAATTTTACAGTGCCACACAGCATTTTGAGTTATTTTTAGAAATTATTTTGCGTTTGGCTGCACTGGGACACCTTACTAAACACCACCATCGAAAATAGGTGACGATGCTTACTGCGCGGTGCGCCGCGGACGTCAACAAAACCGGGTAATCTTACGGAAGTGACAGGCTTGATCAACATTCTCTATGATTATTCTAATAGTCTGTGGTTGTGGACAAAGTGACTGAGAACTCTTTTAGTGTGATACTTTCATCCACATTGGTCAGCTTGAAGAAAAGTCCTTATATCGTTGAAAACCGGTAACTGGAGTATACAGTAAGTGTGTAATAATTATTGCAATTAAACTCTAAATAGTGGCATAGCAATTATGGTCTGTGGTTCTAATTTATTGTCATTAAAGTCATTAAATATGTAAATATCAGATTGAAAAGCAAGGTAATAATAGCAAGTGTTTATTGTCCATTTAATCAAAATTCCTTGTTCAATATGATTTTTCCGTTTGTTTATTCAGTTTCAATATCCACCAGTAACCGTATCAACCATCAAGTGTAATATTTTATAGAACTTTTCAAGGTCATCGGAATTTTCAAACAGTACTTGCATATATGCCTACCACATTCAGTGATTTTTCTTTATTTTTTTAATTTTTGAACTACAGTTCAATTCATGTACAGTATGAAAAAACACTTTAATGACAACTGTATCGTGGGAACCCCCGTTTTCGACGGTACACGTTTTAGACGCTTAGCCTCACATTGCACGATGAAAACAACTCCGTATAACGATCTCAGACTTCGTATCTTACAGTTGGTTTCCTGCTCTTGTCCGTCACCGAAAATGTGGAAAGTTAAGGCTTTCCCAGTAGGCCAAACTCGTATGATTCAAAAAGTTGCTCTTTTGGGGTCTATTTTCCTAGGTACAAAATTGGCAGTTGCTTCGAAGCTCCAGTTTTCTTTATTGTTGGTCCTAAAAAAAATCTGAGTGTACCATAATAACCCCAACATCCGTAGAAATTTCTTTATCACGCAACTAGGGCGTCTCGCTTATATGATTTTTTTAAATATATTTTTTATTATTATTTAAAGACAAAAAGTAACATGGCCCAATAGGCTTTTATAAAAAATGAAAAAAATAAAAGGGCAGCTAGATAAAGTACCAAGAAGGAGGAAATGTGTCTTTGGAGTGACATTGGGAAAGGTCATAACTGAAGAAGCAGTGAGAAAGAGGATTGTGGAGTTTTTTTAAACGTCACAAAAGAAGACATCAACCAGACCAATACGTTTTAAGCATAAATGATGAATGATTTGAGGAAAGTGTTAGAAGCAGTGTCGAAAAAACAAAACAAAGATGAACACAAAAAACATACAGGGAAGAATTTTACAGTGCCACACAGCATAATTTTGAGTTATTTTAAGAATTTATTTTGCGTTTGGCTGCACTGGGACACCTTACTAAACACCACCAACGAAAATAGGTCACGGTGCTTTCTGCGCGGTGCGCCGCGGACGTCAACAAAACCGGGTAATGTTACGGAAGTGACAGGCTTGATCAACCTTCTCTATGATTATTCTAATAGTCTGTGGTGTGGAGAAAGTGACTGAGACCTCTTTTAGTGTGATACTTTCGTCCACATTGTTCAGTTTGAAGAAAAGTCCTTATATCGTCGAAAACCGGTTATTGGAGGATACACAATCACATTACTAGGTGCATTCCCACTAGAAGAAACAGCGCGATTCACTTTTCGATTTTTGAATCGCGATTCAAAAATCGATTTTATTTCCTATTTTATTTCCTGTGCAGACGCAAAAAGCTCACTAATAAGGGCGATTTGAATCGCGATCCAAATCGCAGTTCTGCTTGCGATTTTTTGGAAACAGCTCGATTATTTGCTGGGCGCTGTGTGCCCGCTATCGAAAAGTTACATCCCACAATTCCATGCGCGTAGATCTCTTGCTCACATTTCAGGCATGCACAGTTCTGACTGAATCGGTTTTTGAATCACGATTCACTTTTCGATTTGTTTTGCTGTGTGTGGACGCACGCATAAAAAAAGGGTTTTGTTTCTAGTGGGAACGCACCTAATGATGGGTCTATAGCTTGGATTTATCAGCATAATCATTATACTTCTGGAGAGAGAGATGAAGCTAAGGTCTGGAAGTAAAGTCCCGAGTTATTTTAAATGCATTCCCAACATTTTGTATAGGAGTTTTAAAACAATTAGATAACACCTTGGTTTTTGTGAAGTATATTTTTTCTAATGCAATCTGTCTCATGTGAACACTGAAAGTTGATTAAAAGAAACACATTGATTTATCTCACAAAAACAAAGATATAATGATTTACAAGAATAATGTTTTATCGGTGCACGTCACTAAGAAACACTTTTGGCCTCTGGGTCAATTTCAATAGGTCAAGCTTTGCATGTGCATTTGGGGGTTCATCAATTGTGTGAGCTGCATTATCTTTCAAGGAAACCCATCTCTCTTTCCTCTTTCCACTTTTGTTTGGGCTGTATCACCGGTAGGTTATGAAAATCCCACCCCCCACCTTTGGAGAGGTGGTCTAATGTATGTAATTTCTTGAAACAGGCAAATTTGTACTAGGGTATATGCGGGCAGTGAACGTATTGTCATTGAAACAGCAAGATGTCTCAGAGTGAGAAGATGTCTGGATAAAAAGATGGTCTGGTGTCCAACAGGGCAAAAATAATGGTAAGGCCTGGGTACTTCTCTTGCCCTGTCCCTGGTTAATTCAAGAGTGACAAGGGGTTAAGATTGGGGCTCCTGCGTGCCTGATGGCAATGTATGGAGCATGCGAAGTCTGGAATTATTGTCCGGGTGTAAAGAAGCAGTCCTAATGGGCAATTGCTTTGGATTGGGACATACATATACTCGGTCTTGGGTATCTTGACATGTAATTTCCTTTTCTTCGCAAGACAATCTGAGTGATGTAATGGAAAAGCTGACTCGCTCCTGTCTCTGGGACTCTCTTCCCATTGATGGACTGTGCATACATGTATCTTGCAAACTGTTAGTGGGGCAGGATTATGGCCAGGGGGAGTAGGGGGTACCCTTACCAACTAACAACCCCTTGGTCAGTTGTCCTTCTGATTAAGGCAATCAATGTATGTATTTAATTTAGTGGTTTCTGGGATTGTATAAACTTAACTCTTTTAAGCGATTGTTTTTTCCTTATTCTATGATTGATCTCATGCCAGATTTGGTTGGGTTTTGGATCAATTGTGTAGAAATAAATCCGGTGATAAGCCGTGAGTAGAACTGGCATATCTCGTTTCTAGGTCACATTCCTTTGGGGTCAATCATGCAAACAGATATTATGCATTTAACCATATTCTACATACATAGGGCTTATGCGTATGGTCAACCTACTTTAATTTTTTTGGAGGCGGTGCAAGCTTGGGAATCTCGGTGGGCTCTTCAAAGACTTGGGGATCACTGGCCTCTAGGAAAGTGCTGAAGTTACTCACAGCCAGAGGTGCTGTAGGAAATTAGAAGCAAACATATCTAGCATTTAAATTATTCACTTTAACAGCATATCTGTAGCAATGAAATACATGTACATGGTTTTAAGTGCATTATTCTTTAAAAGATACACAATTCACAAAGGCCAAAAGAATGAAGATAGAAAGGAACTAAATCTACTTGTTTGTTCCTGTGTTTCCCACAAACTATACCTAGTACATGCTTATTTGATTCCTCTTCAATTATATTTCAGCAGGGATAATTTGCATGTATGGATGACCACATTGGCAAGCATGTCCAATGCCATTCAGTCTCCCGTATTCATCTGGATAATGGCATAGGACATAATGGACAGAAAGGCTTTTCAATTCACAAACTGCTGAAGGTCATTCCATCGTTTGGTTACTGAGATATTTCTTTGGATTGTGAGGACTGAAAATCTTCTCATGAGAACACTACAAAATTGCCTAGAAACTGTATATTGATACAGTACCACCATGTACTGTGAATAAGACTTATTAAGATGAAATAACAAACATACTTTTTCTCTTTATCATAAGTCTGGATTAATTTATTAAGGATTAATTTGTGTACATCATTTTAATCCTAACAAAAGTAAGAACATAAGAATATCATCATCAGCATTTTGGAAGTCATACTTCTTTTTAGTGGCAAACCTTTTTGGGTAGGACAGGGAGAAGATTTTCCTATGGCATGGTTTTCCAGCTGTATACATGTAAATTGAACAGCTTCTAACAATCTGTATTAATTAAATTATGGTTTGCTTCATGCTTTCTTTTCTTGAAAGACTTAATTCTAAAGTTAACTTTAAAAAGGTCCCAGTATCCATAATATTGTAATTCAGACTAACTTATGAGCATTCTAAGACAATTTTCTACAAAAATATTGAGTAAAGCATATTAATATATAATATATATTATATTAGAAATGTACAATGTCCAAATGTTCACCATCCCTGATATGTTTGATGTTATTATTTTATGGTATTGGACAAATCACAGGTCTTTCTGCATAGCTGCTGTAAATCATTTGGAACTTGGAAGACAAAAATCACCTATAGAGGTTAATGTTGGAGGTCTGAGCTGGACAATGATTTGACTAAACTGACAACAAATTTTCTAGCATATAATTTTGCAAAAATATCACCCAAAGAAATTCAGATTGTAAGGGAGTCATCGAGAAATATAAAAGTGGAGAAAAATATATGTTTCATGTATGTGATGCAAATGACCTTGCAGACTGTTGCCATGGAGATCCTGCAGTCCTGAAAGACAAAATTTAATTTGTGGATGCCTCCAATTTGGAATCAGCATGAAAGCACTTTTTCCTCTGGTTGGACGATGAACTCAGGAAGAGTCTATTGTTGATCCTTATGTTAATTTATTCCAGACTGAAGCAAATTTTGGTCTAGTAGGGGCCTACCGGTAGGCATGCATGCATTATTAAAAGAGAAAGGGATGCCCAAGATGGCCATCCGACAAGACAACACACATGCTGGTACAAAATCAAGGGCATTGTGGCTTGGTATTTTGGTCCACAGCAATCTTTGAAAAAAAATCTGTGATTACATATTTTGTTTGGAATTTTGCTATAAATTTTTTGTTCCCACTTTCCTACGATTTAAGGTCTGATTCCAATCATCAAAATCCATATACTTTCTTCAACATGTAAAATCTGGCAAATGAAATTAATTGAATTAAAAAATTATAGACAAGAACCAAGAGCATTGATTTGGCCACAATTTCATCAGCTTCAACCTATATGTGCACCATGCACAGCAAATAGACAGGTATCTCCCTCCACAGACTTTGATGACAAGTACAATATCAATTCATTTCAATTTGTGCAGTTGTATCACATGAAAATACAAAGCCTGTGTGGAAAATGATAAAACAAAATAGTGAATCAAATGTACAATATCATAGATAGCATTTATCAATTTATATACAATGTAGCACTGCAAAACCAATAATTCATACAGGCAAGGGTTTACGTGAGATAAGTATTTAAGAATTTTAAGGCCGACTTAATTTTTAGGCCCACTAAATTATAAAATTTTGTTTCATGTTAACTCAATGTGTCCACAGTAACATGGAACTGAAGCCTTGTCTTGAGCCATTTTAAGAAAACTTTATATGATTGGATGAGATAGATGTTTAATTTCAATTCTACCAAGTCTACATGAACATCCACATAGTTGATAAGGATGCAAGCTGGCAAGAGTGTATGCATGCTTTGCGTACAAGTTAATTGTCAGTGTGGGAAAACACACTATACTGACTTGTCCAAGTGCACCACATATACAGGGCAGGAACATGCAAACCTTTAAATAACAAGATACATGAACAAGAACAGATTTATGTCTGTTGGCAAACAGAACATAACGCTTTTACGCATCTGGTTCTCTTAAAAAAAAAAAATTGACATCAACGGGATTTGAACTTGTACCCTCCATTCCTACCCCAAAACACGCGTGCATTTTTGTGAACGAAGTCTATGGGACTTCATTATATATTTCAAAAAATCATAATAATTCTGAACAATGGTCGATTGCTTCCAAACTCAGGATTTAGAATGTCTAGCCCAATAGCTACATGCCCACTAAATTTCAAGAAGATTGACCTCTGGCAAATATGTGTTTTAAAAAAAGCATTTTGATGACGTCACGATTGCGTCATGGCATTTTGGCCCCAGATGGTGTTTCTAAACTGCATCCCCAATAGATATTAACGAAAAAATGAAAAAAATCTTGCTCCGTTGGCCAAATATGCGCAATTGAATGTGAAATCTGAAAAGTTCATGACCTCATTAATATTCATGAGATGACGTCACGATCAAATGAGGGCAATTTTTGGATACACCTTTTCCCAACTTAGATATAGTGCAAAATTGAAACCAAACGAACTTGTACTTTTGCCTATAATGGAATTTGAAATTTGCCCTTTTAAAGCGCTGTCACGTGACACGTAGTGACGTCATGACGTTTTCAAGACTACGGCGCAAAATTTCAGCAAGGTTTTATGCATTTACAAAGTTTGACAAAATCAAAATTTGTTCAATGGCAAAAGAGTCTTCCGAAAAAACCTGTGCTTTGTCTATGGCATTTTTCCAACAAGAAAAAGAAGAAGAAAAAAAAAATCAGAACAACAACAATAGGTTTTCCGCTTCGCGACCGAAAAGCTAAACAAAAAATCAGAACAAGAACAATAGCTTTTCCGCTTCGCGTCGGAAAAGCTAAAAAAATCTTAACAAAAACAATAGCTTTTCCGCTTCGCGGCGGAGAAGCTAACTAGAGATTTATGTCTGTTTGCAAACATAACATAACGCTTTTCCAAATCAGGAATTGCTACCAGGCCAACAAATCAAGAAACGGCTAGCAGGCCAACAAATCAGGAATTAACTACAAGGCCAACAAATCAGGAATCAACTACAAGGCCAACAAATTGGGAATAGGCTAGCAGGCCAACAAATCAGTAATTGGCTACCAGGCCAACAAATCAGGAATTGACTACCAGGCCAATAAATCAGGAATTGACTATCAGGACAACAAATCAAGAATTGGCTACCAGGCCAACAAATCAAGAAATGGCTACCAGGCCAACATATCAGGAATTGCCTACCAGGCCAACAAATCAGGAATTGGCAACCAGGCTAACAAATCAAGAAATGGCTACCAGACCAACAAATCAAGAAATGGCAACCTGGCCAACCTATTAGGAATTGGCTACCAGGCCAACAAATCAACAAATGGCTACCAGGCCCACAAATCAGGAATTGACTACCAGGCAAATAATTCAAGAAATGGCTATGAGGCCAACAAATCAGGAATTGGCTACTAGGCCAATAAATCAAGAAATGGCAACCAGGGCAACAAATCAAGAAATGGCTTTTAGGCCAACAAATCAAGAAATGGCTACCAGGCCAACATACCGGTATCAGGAATTGGCTACCAGGCCAACATATCAGGAATTGACTACCAGGCCAACTAATCAGGAAATGGCTACCAGGCCAACATATTAGGAATGGCTACCAGGCCAACAAATCAGGAATTGACTACCAGGCCAACTAATCAGGAATTGGCTACCAGGCCAACATATCAGGAATTGGCTACCAGGCCAACAAATCAGGAATTGGCAACCAGGCTAACAAATCAAGAAATGGCTACCAGACCAACAAATCAAGAAATGACAACCTGGCCAACAAATCAAGAAATGGCTACCAGGCCAACAAATCAAGAAATGGCTACCAATCGTAGCCAATGCATGTTGCAAGGTTCTTGAGTTATGGTTAAACTGGCTAACCCACTATGGCATATAGCATAGGAAAGTGGTCTTAAAGCGTCTCAAACATTTTTTGTTCCACTGGTCACCAGAGAGGCGGAGTCACTGAATGGGGAAACACCATCACCTTCCAAAAAAGAAAGAAAAAAAAGACTGAAACATTTGTTTGTAATGTCATTCACATTGTCTCATCTTCTTAGCAACAACTATTTATAAAGACTCCAAAGACAAGGTAATTGGAATAGTTTAGCATCAGCAATATTTAATGGTGCTTCCATCTCAGGGGCAACTCAAGTTGGGCTTAGCTACCAGGGCTAGCAGAAGTCAGTAAGCAGTTTGCAGTTTGCAATATTATGTATATTACTCTATTTGGCAACAGAATTTGTTAGTCTAGGCTGTCAAATATATACTTTAAAACTATTTTCATCATTAGGATAATTAAAAAACACACTTACCACTGAAATGTCTAATTGAGTAGTATAGACACAAAGTACACATGTACCTGGTTGTTAATCTTGCAGCTTTCTAAAGGGACCCCTTTCAGGTGAGAGCCTTTTAAATACATATGTACATGTTCTTGGCAAAAGAACTGTCAAAAGAGGCTCTATCCCATCCATAGAGTATAAACAATTTGGAGTTATCAAGCATGTATCCCCTTGAGGAATGTAAAGAAGAAGGAGGGTGTTGATAACTACAGTATGCAATTTTACTCCAATAGACTTGATAGATACTTTGCATCGAAGCATTTTCATCACCAGCTAGCCGAACGTCCACCCACTGCATGTACAACATCTGCTAAAATGTCTAACCAGCAATACATTATGAGTTAACATTTCGCACAAGACCAACCATTTGTGCAGGGCTAATAGATATATTTGATTTTATATCGCAAATATTCTGTTGAAATACATGTTGTTAAATTTGCTATGCATTTCATTGAGGACTAATGGGGATTGACATCAAGCACATATTCTGAGACAAAGACCAGGGGCCAATTTCATACAGTAGCTTAACGGTAATCGCTGCTTTCCCGCTAACGTAAGCGATGAAATTGGTGCACGCGTCTATTTTATGGTTCTCTGCTTAAGAGAAGTCTGACATTTTTTGGTGCTTATCAGCAGGGTCCCTAAAAATTAAAATCAAGACTTTGACAAAATAGCTGAACTTGGAAGACCGGACGTGCCAAAGGTTGTCATAAGAAAATCTGCGCCCTTCTCCATCAAAATGAACCTAGGTCTGGCAATGAGCTATATTGAAGAAAATGGCTACTTGGTTGAAAGGAGGAAAGTAAGTTCATAGGATTCTATTTTTTTAACAGAGTGAGGGGAGTATTTCAGGCCTAATACAACACCGGATGAAACCTGTACCGTGACCAAATTTTGTCGGCATGAACAACTCTAGGGGATTTGGTCTATCCCAAAAAACCCATCTTTGCCTCGGGATAGGATATTGGCAATCGTCAAGTCCACATTCAGCCATCTTGATTGAATTTTACCTTGCTCAAGCACAAGAACAGCCAGTAAAGACACTTTTAGCTCACTTATTGATTAAGCAACAAAACATTTGTTTAAAGAGAGCTATGAAATGGCTTTACCATTAAGCGAGCTGCTTAAGCTCAAAAACAGCTCTTAAGCGGCACTTTTAAAATTGACCCAGATCTGAAATAGAAACCATGACTACATTGTTATTGGTCTAACTTACAAGTGCAGGCTTCATTGTCCATCATTCCAAAGACAGGGTTCCTTATGTTGATAAGGTCTACACCCTCAGCCTCCATCTCCTCCTCATCACTGGAGATGATACCCTTGGTGGATCCACTCCAACTTGTGGGGCGGGGTCTCCTCAGAGGCTTAGCCCTCTGGTAACGTGCTCTCCTGACAACAGGCAAACAAAAATGGGGTGGAATCAAACCAGATAAATACATATCTAGATGTTTACTACTGAAAATGAGCCACATTTGATAAGTAAGACCCACTGCATATTTAAGTCTTTCAGGCATTCTTTCAAGTTCAACATCCATTAATATGAGTTCTAAAAGCATTGACCTGCCCCTTCTAATAAGCCATAGTTAGAAAAAATTGCAAATGTAATACCTCTTTCTGATCAGAAAAATGAGCACTAAGAAAAGAATGATGAGTACAGCCAAGCCAACTACAGCTACAATGATAGCAGTCACATTGACTTTGGCTGATTTTTGATTCTCGTTGTCATTGTCACTTCCTTGGTCAGTGTCTTTGGTTGCTGGCCGTAAATCCACTATTCCTGTGGTGATAGGTATACCAGGCTTGCCCTGCACTGAGGTGGATGGAGTCACAGTTGCTGTTTCTGCATGGGAAATGTGGACAATGAACAGAGGAAAAATAGAAAGTACAGATTAGATTTTAACAAGGAATTGGCTATACGGTAAGTGGCTTTGAATTCTCTGACCTAAGTCAAGGAAGTTTAAAATCTGTCTTAAATAAACAAATATCTAATGCAATCTGCGCAAAATGTGTATGTGGTCTAGGTTGGATTCTCATTGTTTTAAATTCTCCTCGGGATAGCAGCTTTTTGTGGATAATGTCTTCTCTGAAATGTGATATACAAAAATGTTGCAAACTGCTTACTGACTATTAACCAAAATGCAAATCTTAAAATTTAGTGGGCCTGACGTTTCGATCCTAGCAGGACCTTTCTCAAAGGCAGAGTGACAACGACAACACAGATACATGTACACGAAGGAAGGGGGAAGAGAGTGAATAGGACACGGATGAGAAACAAAAGACAAAGAGTAAAGCTGGTAGGGTGAGATCAAAGGGAAGGGCAAGGAGTAGGGTAGAGATTAGTGAGAAGAGGGGGAAAGATCAAAGAGAGAAGTGTAAAGGAGTGAACACAAAAGAAGGATTATCAGAAAGCTGCATGGTGTTAGTCATTACCCTCCTGGATGTTGAGACCATGTGGTTGAATAGTGCGAAGACGCTTCATTCACATTTTCTCACGGCTTAGACGGACAGCATTACTACGGTGACCAAGGGATTCTATGCCCAGTACACTCATATCTGATATGGAATGATCAGGGAGATTGAAGTGATACCCAACAGGGGTGTCCATTTTACCGGTTTTGATTGTAGACCTATGGCCATAGATCCGTTTTTTGAGGGTGTTTTTGGTCTCGCCAACATACTGAACATTACAAACTGTACATGAGATGAGGTATATGATGTTTGAGGTACTGCACGTGATAGAGCCATAGGTCGTGTGGGTAGTTCCAGAAGAATGTCCATTGAAAGAGTATATTTCCTTGACATGTGTCTTGCAAACAATGCATTTCGAGGTACACTTAAATGTACCAAATTTAGTGGGAGGTGAAGTGTCCAAAGGGGGAACCTCTGCTCGGACAATTAAGTCACGCAGGTTACGGGGGCGCCTGAAAGCCAAAACAGGCGAATTTGGAATGGCGATCTGAAGTGTGGAGAATATGGTGGTTTTCCTTAGTTATCTTCCTGAGAGGAGGAAGAGAAGAGTGGTAGGAAGTAACTAAGGAAACCTTGGGATTGTCCTTGGGACCTGGTGGCTTTTGTTTGAGTGCCGAACTTCTGGGAATGGAATAGACTTTAGCAATGGAGTTCTTCACTTGGCGAGAACTATAGCCTCTAGCAACCAAGTTACTGGCCAATACACGTGTATGGCGGCAAAAGTCAGACTCATTGGAACATATGCGCCTCAATCTGAGGGCCTGACTGTAAGCTATACCAGTCTTACAGTGTCGGGGGTGACAACTGGAGGCATGGAGATATTGATGAGTGTACAACTGTACATGTATCTGTGTTGTCCTTGTCACTCTGCCTTTGAGAAAGGTCCTGCTAGGATCGAAACGTCAGGCCCACTAAATTTTAAGATTCTCTGAAATGTGATATCATTAAGATTATTGATTACCTCAATGACAGATAAATGAGCACTAAGGTAGGAATTAATTGAGTAAAACCTATTTCTAAAAGGAAACTTATGCAAAGTATGTTTGGTAAATTCTATAAAAAAAATATTAAAAAATTGAAAAATGGCAAAGAAAACTTTTAATGAAATGGGACTTCAACCGGAGATCACTGGCTTTGTGTACCAGCGCTCTTACCATCTGAGCTATGCAGCCCTTCAACTCTGGCTATGATTGCTGTCAATGTCATGGACAGCAAGTATGTCATAGTGTAATTGGAAACCAAGTCAAGCTTTCTCTTCCACTGCTATTATGTCTACTTTACGTCAGCTCTGTACTTGAATGATTTTGAGCGATATACAAAAATGTTGCAAACTGCTTACTGACTAAAATTACCAAAATGCTATTCTCAAAATTTAGTGGGCCTGACGTTACGATCCTAGCTCAACTTTTCTCAAAGGCCTTTGAGAAAGGTCCTGCTAGGCTCGAAACGTCAGGCCACTAAATTTTTAGATGAATGATTTTGAAGATCTTACTTTGACGTGTAACAAGATAAATACTTCCCTCCCTGGGCTCTCTTCCCCTTCATTACATTCCCACAAGGTATTTTGTCATGTGCATGTATGGGCAAATTAGTCATCATAAGGCATTCTATATCCCCTCTGTACCTTTCTTTTCATGTGGACAATTTACAGAAAATGACATTTCCCTTTCCACCGGTACGCCTCAGTCTATTGGGACATGGGCTTGGTGGTATATTTAGTCCAAATGCTTGCCCAGCTAAGATATAATAAACCAACTCATTTGAATCAGAACAGAGGATCAGCACATACATGTACATGTATATGCACATACTTACAGCGTAGTTTGTAAAAATGAAAATATCATATTAGCCAGCAATCATGACCACATTATTGCATGGGATAGATTATAGGCAATTGATTTTGTGAACTACTGTACACTCTAACTTGAAACTGGGCTTTCTCTCATTAATCACATTATTCTATACCAACTGGATACATTTGATGGAATAATGCACAACATTTAGTTACTGTACCGGTTTTCTTATAGGTTACGGGATGTTACTTTTCTTGTAAAGAATTGAATGAAGTAGTAAATTCCACAAAGCTGTGCTTGTGTTGTTTCATTGCTGGATAAGTGAGTACAAAAGGCATTCCTTCCCTCAAGTATAACAATCTGAATTGACTTTTTACTAATGACTGTCTACTGAATAGCACGGCTTTCTAAAATGTACATATACATTTCATAATTAATATAAAAATAATTTTCCTAATTGTTTAAAGCTATCAATGAAATCATCAATGAAAACAAATCAGAATGGACAAGTGACAGCTGTACGTACATCTGAAATAATCTGCAAATAAACCATATCCAAAAGTCTTCATTTGATTACATTCTTAACCACTTCGCGCCGGGACCTCCGAATCCGGAGGTCAATTGGATTGCCTTTGCAACGGGGCCCTCCGAATCCGGGCACCACTATTGTCCACATTCTAAACAAAGACTCTTTTTAGCTTAGAACAAAGCAATATGAATCAGTACAAAGACCCTTTTTGACGCAAGTTGCCACATGAATTGCAAGATTAGCAGCAGTAATTGTGCAATTGTGGAACTTTTACTGTGGAGGATCGAGGGATACCGCGCTGCAGCTGAAAGCATGCGGGGGACATTGTCTTTGCATGCCACACAGCCCAACGGTCGTCGGTCTGGCATTGGAATTCCCCCCACATTCTTTATCGTAATCTGTACGCTTGTTTGTGGCCGACCAACTTGAAGATTTGACTGCCTGGAGTGGAGGCTGGAGTCTGCGGTCAGGGATTGTCAGCAGCGTACACGCACGCACACACAAACGTCCGTTACGGTCCATTGACGACGCACAAAGGGCCCTTTTTCGAACGGATAATCTCTTGACAAAAGCCACAACGACGTCCGAATTGTGCCAGGTTTTACTCTCTTGTACCCATAGTATACCCTTATTGATTTATTTCACAGAAATATATTGTTCCGATTGTTTTAGCAAGATTTTAAAATGATGCATTGTTCAAAACCCCCCGTATGGCGGTCATCGCCGCTGAAAAACCCCCCGGCGCAAAGTGGTTAAGAGCTCAAATACATATTAAAAGTATTGAAAAACAAAACAAAAAATTGACTAGAATAATCTGTACAACATCTTAAGCATACGAAACAGAAACAAAGGTCTAAAAATTAAATGCACAATTAAATTCCATGTAAATGCACCAACCTCTCGCATACCAGTATAAGGAGGGTCCATTGTAAACATTCAGACCACAAGCCAACATTCACTCAGTGTTTGTGACCATTCAGATTGTGTAATGTTTTGCTAACAACAAAACTTTGCCAAGCAATCTTTCCTCAAAGCAGCATGCCCATAAGGAACATACTTCATCATTCAAACAAAAGAGAGCTTTTGGAATTATTCATGTTGATGATGACAGACAAAATCAAATGACACCACTGACTTGTGTGTGAGACATTTTCATTGATTTGTCCATGTAATTTAATATCGTAAAACACAAAATGGTGGGTCTGACCTATTGATCCTAGCAGAGGAAAGGCCCTGCTAAGATCAGACTAAATCTGATCCTAGACTAAATGAATAAAATAAAAACAAACAGCAAATTCAATGTACCTACAGATTGTGAACACCATGATACTGTCAATGATGTCAAATATCAACTTTGAAGATTCATAAATTTGAGTAGCTGTTTAGTTTACAGAATAAATTATTGTGGGAAATAAAAAACAGGAAACAGTACTCAAGAAAAGCTATGGCTTGGCTGCAATTTGGTAGTTGAATATAATAAACTTACATGGTCAAATGAAGGGATCCCTAGGAAATGTAATCTTTTACAAATTAATTTTTACATGAGAATTAATTGTTTTATTTGCTACCAATGATAAACATTTTGATTTTCGTTGGCGAGATGGTTAATATGCATCTGGATTGGGTAACGTCTTGGTCGCCCTTTGGAGATTTACCTCCTGTGCGATATGCACAAAAAGGGCATTGGTCAAACTGTTTCTCTTTTACCTTTCCTTTCATATCCCCTTGCCATTACTTGAAAGCTAATGACACTCTAGGTTGGATTTTTTAAGGTTACCTCTGTTACTTCCCTATTAAAGTTGCGATTCTACATGTATGCCTAAAAGTTCCTGTATTGTATAGTGTTTGTGTTACGCAACTGCCTGCAAAGTTGTGGAATTGCTGCGAGTGATGCATGCACTTTTGTGCTTTGAATTCGCACTGCAAGTCCTGCAACCGCATTATTAAAGGGGAATGAAACCCAGAGAAAAATGTTGGCTTATCCGATTGGGTGTTAAAAACAACCCAAAATTATATATGTGCTACTCACCTACGAGTTTCATAAAGAGGGAAAAATCATGGAATTCGGTCGAATTCACGTTCCCGCATTCAAATTCGCGTTCACTGTGGGGGGTATGACATCGAAACGGAAAACTCCCGCATAGGCCCAGATGGATGTACTCCTACTACCGGTACATGCATATACTGCGTGCAGTTATACACTCACGAGCTGAACGATGGTGTACTGTCAGGCTTTTGGATGTCAAAATGCCAGCAGGAAAAAGCTCATAGGTAATTGTAGGTTGTTTTTAACACCCAATCAGATAAGCCAACATTTTTCTCTGGGTTTCATTCCCCTTTAGGGCTATTGTTCCCTGTATGCGTATTTAGTTGCGCTTAGGACGCGCATTCTTGTGTAGTTTTCTTGGCGAGCAAGCAAGCATGGGTTGGTCACTCGACTGCTTGACGTTGCCAGACACACATGCCTTGTTGTCTAATGCCAACCGTAAAGGTCACTCTCGTTTTTCGTTGAACTTTCTTAAGGTGGCGCTTATTAGCGAACCGCCATGTTTCTTATATGTTAGCGAAGGGAGAGTAGAGGTAGGGGTACACGGGCCACAGCTGCTCCACACCTATGCGAGCTGGTTAACCATGGTACTGTACTGTAGCAACCATTCTTCTTTGTGCGTGTTCGCCACTGGCTGCTTTGATGGAACCTTCCTCTGGGTCCATGTTTGTCACTGGTTGATCTGATTGGTCATACCCTCCATCCATCTTGGGGATGATTCACTTTTTCAGGTGGTTCCTGAATAATAACGGCTCTTGTATATTAATAACTGTCGTTTTAAAGTTCCACTCCATTTACAATTTGGGTTGTTTAAAATCTGCATAGTGCCACTTGATTCAACTGTCTTCAACTGTCTTCAATAATTTTTGTACTAGCATTGGGAATAAATTATTTTTTTACAAAAAGAGAAATGTCACCTTTGCGTAACTTCATTTGCCTTCCACTTGGTTACACATGACCAAAACATTGAAACTATAAAAATACGACAGGCAACTTATTTACCTCTAAAATGAATGTTGCTCTAAAGTATCCATTATTTATCTAACTATTTCATTGTAAATTATTTAATCAAATTAGTGTTTTTATTCATTTATATAGATTATATTATATCTCCCTGTAACTGGCATTTTGTTTGCTGTTGGATGAGATTAATAAATAAGAATAAGTAGTCTGTTTGAAGAAGGAAGAGGGCCTTGCTATTGTGTGTTCAATTTTCCAGGTCGAAGCAGATGCCTCATCAAATTTAGAATGGTTTGCAGCCAAAACTTGTAACTATAACCAAAATTTGCATGGGAGAAGATACATCCCAAGGGTTTTTTAATCTCTCCCAATTCTAGCCTTATAGAATTTGGCCTTGATAACTGTTTCAACTGCATGATGCCTGATCCGTGGAACTATTGCCATTTTCTACACAGCCTGATGATGCATTAGCAGAAATAAAATCAAGGTTAAAAGAGAAATTCTTTGCTTACAGAAAAGTGCTTAAAGATCGCATGAAAAAAAATTACATGTAAGAACAGAAATATGTCTTAACAGATTTCAAGACATTAAGCCCAGGTTGCATGCTAAACTATTGCTATTTCCCGTTAATGATGAGCATTTTTATTGAATTGACCTAACTGATGGTAAGCAGTAATGTAACAATGTTTGAATTGTCGTGGCGCAAAGCAATGGTTTAAGTTGGAAGATTTTGGAAGTCAAAGAATGGCTATTTCAAAAGTCAAAGAATGGCTATTATTCCAAGAATACTTTTACATAAAAGATGTTATTTAGTTGCCTCTTTTGTGGCCAAACAAGAATACATTAATGGTTGCTCACTGAAATCTCTCTACCATCTGTTTTATCCAGTCACTTAGGTTCCACCATCTCATATTTTCTTTTTGCAAAAATCCTTTGCAAACATTTGTTTTTAAAGCACCTTTCGACCTGTATCAATCTACAAAAACACGTTCAGGGTTCTGCATGACAAATGTAGCTGTCTATCATGTGATCATACAAAGGGATTTATATTGAGTGTGTTTTACCTTGTGGCGATGTAGTACCTCCTGTCACTAAAGTTGCCTTGGATGGCACCACTGGTTCAGTGACTAGTCTAGTCAAGACTACAAAGAAGAAATGAGATGTTTCCATTAACCAAGTTGTAGGCTTATCTGGCCATTTTTACACTTTAATTTTGATCAATGTTTCTTTTAATTTGCATTTCTCTCTTGCCTTACCTATTTCCTCTCCCCACCCTTACTCTAACCCTCTCTCTCGCCCTCTTTCACTCACCACCCTTTCCTTAACCCTCTTTCCCTCCCTTTCTCTCTCACTCACCCTCTTTCACTTACAACCCTTTCTCTAACCCTCTCTCCATCCCTTTCTCTCTCTCACGCTCTTTCACTCACCACCCTTTCTCTAACCATCTCTCCCTCCCTTTCTCTCTTTCATCCTCTTTCACTCACAACCCTTTCTCTAACCCTGTCTCCCCCTTTCTCTGTCTCACCCTCTTTCACTCACCACTCTTTCTCTAACCCTGTCTCCCTCTTTCTCTGTCTCACCCTCTTTCACTCACCACCCTTTCTCTAACCCTCTCTTCCCCCTTTCTCTCTCTCACCCTTTCACTCACCACTCTTTCTCTAACCCTCTCTCCCTGCCTTTTTCTCTTACACTCTTTCACTCACCACCCTTTCTCTAACCCTGTCTCCCTCCCTTTCTCTCTCTCACCCTGTCACTCAGCACCATTTCTCTAACCGTCTCCCTCCTTTCTCTCTCACCCTCGTTAACGCATCACCCTTTCACTAACCCTCTTTCCCTCCCTTTCTCTCACTCACCCTCATTCACTCACAACCCTTTCTCTAAACCTGTCTCCCTCCCTTTCTTTCTCTCACCCTGTTTCACTCACCACTCTTTCTCTAACCCTGTCTCCCTCCCATTCTCTATCTCACTCACCCTCTTTCACTCACCACCCTTTCTCTAACCCTTTTCCCCTCCCTTTCTCTCTCTCACCCTCTTTCACTCACCACCCTTTCTCTAACCCTCTCTTCCTCCCTTTCTCTCACTCACCTCTTTCACTCACAACCCTTTCTCTAACACTCTCTCCCTCCCTTTCTCTCACTCACCACCCTTTCTCTAACCCTGTCTCCCTCCTATTCTCTCTCTCACACTCTTTCACTCACAACCCTTTCTATAACCCTGTATCCCTCTCTTTCTCTCTCACCCTCTTTCACTCACCACCCTTTCTCTAACCCTCTCTCCCTCCCATTCTCTCTCACTCACCCACTTTCACTCACCACCCTTTTCTAACCCTGTCTCCCTCCCATTCTCTCTCTCACCCTCTTTCACTCACAACCCTTTCTCTAACCCTCTCTCCCTCCCTTTCTCTCTCACTCACCCTCTTTCACTCACCACCCTTTCTCTCACCCTCTCTTCCTCCTTTTGCTCTCACCCTATTTTACTCACCACCCTTTCTCTCGCCCTCTCTCCCCCCTTTCTCTCTCTCCCCCTCTTTCACTTACAACCCTTTCACTAACCCTCTCTCCCCCCTTTTCTCTCTCACCCTCTTTCACTCACCACCCTTTCTCTAACCCTGTATCTCTCCCTTTCTATCTCTCACCCTCTCTCACTCACCACCTTTTCACTAACCCTCTTCCCCTCCCTTTCTCTCTCACCCTCTTTCACTCACCACTCTTTCTCTAACCCTGTCTCCCTCCCTTTCTCTCTCACCCTCTTTCACTCACCACTCTTTCTCTAACCCCCTCTCACTCCCTTTCTCTCTCTCTCACCCTCTTTCAATCACCACTCTTTCTCTAACCCTGTCTCCCTCCCTTTCTCTCTCTCTCACCCTCTTTCACTCACCACCCTTTCTCTAACCACCCCTTCCTTTCTCTCTCACCCTATTTTACTCACCAGCCTTTCTCTCACCCTCTCTTCCTCCTTTCTCCCACCCTATTTTACTCACCACCCTTTATCTAACCCTCTCTCCCTTCCTTTCTCTCTCTCACCCTCTTCCACTCACCACCCTTTCACTAACCCTGTCTTCCTCCCTTTCTCTCTCTCACCCTCTTTCACTCACCACCCTTTCTCTAACCGCCTCCCTCCTTTCTCTCTCACCCTATTTTACTCACCAGCCTTTCTCTCACCCTCTCTTCCTCCTTTCTCTCACCGCATTTTACTCACCACCCTTTCTCTCACCCTCTCTCCCTTCCTTTCTCTCTCTCACCCTCTTCCACTCACCACCCTTTCACTAACCCTCTCTCCCTCCTTTTCTCTCTCACCCTCTTCCACTCACCACTCTTTCTCTAACCCTGTCTCCCTCCCTTTCTCTCTCTCACCCTCTTTTACTCACCACCCTTTCACTAACCCTATTTCCCTCCCTTTCTTTCTCACTCACCCATCTTCACTCACAAACCTTTCTCTAACCCTCTCCATCCCTTTCTCTCTCTCATGCTCATTCACCCACCATCCTTTCTCTAACCATCTCTCCCTCCCTTTCTCTCTCTCATCCTCTTTCACTCACCACTCTTTCACTAACCCTCTTTCCCTCCCTTTCTCTCTCACTCACCCTCTTTCACTCACAACCCTTTCTCTAACCCTCTCTCCCTCCCTTTCTCTCACTCACCCTCTTTCACTCACCACCCTTTCACTAACCCCCTCTCCCTCCTTTTCTCTCTAAACCTCTTTCACTTACCACCCTTTCTCTAACCCTGTCTCCCTCCCTTTCTAACTCTCAACCTCTTTCACTCACCACCCTTTCACTAACCCTCTTTCCCTCCCTTTCTCTCTCACTCGCCCTCTTTCACTCACAAACCTTTCTCTAACCCTCTCCATCCCTTTCTCTCTCTCACGCTCTTTCACTCACCATCCTTTCTCTAACCATCTCTCCCTCCCTTCTCTCTCCCCTATTTTACTCACCAACCTTTCTCAAACCCTCTCTCCCTCCCTTTCTCTCTCTCACCCTCTTTCACTCACCACTCTTTCACTAACCCTGTCTCCCTCCCTTTCTCTCTCACCCTCTTTCACTCACCACTCTTTCTCTAACCCTGTCTCCCTCCCTTTCTCTCTCCCCTATTTTACTCACCACCCTTTCTCTAACCCTGTCTCCCTCCCTTTCTCTCTCTCACCCTCTTTCACTCACCACCCTTTCTCTAACCACCCCCTCCTTTCTCTCTCACCCTATTTTACTCACCAGCCTTTCTCTCACCCTATTTTACTCACCACCCTTTCTCTAACCCTCTCTCCCTCCCTTTCTCTCTCCCCCTCTTTCACTCATCACCCTTTCACTAACCCTCTCTCCCTCCTTTTCTCTCTCACCCTCTTTCACTCACCACCCTTTCTCTAACCCTGTCTCCCTCCCTTTCTATCTCTCACCCTCTCTCACTCACCACCCTTTCACTCACCCTCTTTCCCTCACAAACCTTTCTCTAACCCTCTCCATCCCTTTCTCTCTCTCACGCTCTTTCACTCACCACCCTTTCTCTAACCATCTCTCCCTCCCTTTCTCTCTCATCCTCTTTCACTCACCACCCTTTCACTATCCCTCTCTCCCTCCCTTTCTCTCTCCCCTATTTTACTCACCAACCTTTCTCAAACCCTCTCTCCCTCCCTTTCTCTCACCCTCTTTCACTCACCACCCTTTCACAAACCCTCTCTCCCTCCCTTTCTCTCTCTCACCCTCTTTCACTCACCACTCTTTTTACTAACCCTGTCTCCCTCCCTTTCTCTCTCACCCTCTTTCACTCACCACCCTTTCACTAACCCTCTTTCCCTCCCTTTCTCTCTCTCACCCTCTTTCACTCACCACTCTTTTTACTAACCCTGTCTCCCTCCCTTTCTCTCTCACCCTCTTTCACTCACCACTCTTTCACTAACCCTCTCTCCTTCCCTTTCTCTCTCACTCACCCTCTTTCACTTATAACCCTTTCTCTAACCCTCTCTCCCTCCCTTTCTCTCTCTCACCCTCTTTCACTCACCACCCTTTCTCTAACCCTCTCTTCCCCCCTTTCTCTCTCTCACCCTTTCACTCACCACCCTTTCACCAACCCTCTCTCCCTCCCTTTCTCTCTCTCACCCTCTTTCACTCACCACCCTTCCTCTAACCCTCTCTCCCTCCCTCCCTCTCTAACCCTCTTTCACTCACCACCCTTCCTCTAACCCTCTCTCCCTCCCTCCCTCTCTAACCCCCTTTCACTCACCACCCTTCCTCTAACCCTCTCTCCCTCCCTCCCTCTCTAACCCTCTTTCACTCACCACCCTTCCTCTAACCCTCTCTCCCTCCCTCCCTCTCTAACCCTCTTTCACTCACCACCCTTCCTCTAACCCTCTCTCCCTCCCTCCCTCTCTAACCCTCTTTCACTCACCACCCTTCCTCTAACTCTCTCTCCCTCCCTCCCTCTCTAACCCTCTTTCACTCACCACCCTTCCTCTAACCCTCTCTCCCTCCCTCCCTCTCTAACCCTCTTTCACTCACCACCCTTCCTCTTACCCTCCCTCCCTCTCTAACCCTCTCTCTCACTCTTTCATGTGTGCCATGCAACATTTGACAGAGGAATTTCCTGTACTCTATTCGGACAAATCCATCATTTTCTTAATTTCAATAAGGGTTTGTCCTATAGAACGTGCAGTGAAGCACTGTATGGTCAGTGCTGAAAAAATATAGGCAGCTCGGGCGAGATTCAAACCTGCAACTTGTGCTTTTTAGTGCAGATGTCTTAACACTTGACCACCAAGCTGGTCAAGGTTGTGTGGTGGCTTTGAATCATATATTGTGGTGGGTAGCACATTGCATCATGGTAGATATAATATGGTTTGCGTCAAGAAGAATGTACCTCAATAAGGGTTTGCCCTACTGGACACGTAATTAAATAGTATATGCTTAGTGCTTTGCCTGATTGGCTGCTGAAAAAACAGACAACTTTTAAGTTTACAGGAATAATAGGTATTCAAAAGTGAATTACACAATAACCTGAACCTCTAACCTGCACACTGAGAGAGTGAAGTGGCTCCCTGGATTCTTGTACTCATTCCAACTGGGCAAGGGATGCAACCATTCTCACCCTTCTGAGGTTGATAAGAACCAAATGGGCATTTCTGACATGGCATGATTCCCCAATAGGAAATCTGACCTGAGGAACAAACATCTGAAATATTCAAAACAAAAATATGCTAATTATAAAAGGTTAAACATATTTTGATCCTAGAATGACATTTCTCAAAGGCATGAAAACAAGGAACAAAATAAAAAGGAAGCATGGCTAGTAATGCGATATTGACTGGAAAAAAAGTCAACCTGTAACTGGTGACTCAATCGCTGTTAGATTTGGTGAAAAAATAAATACAGTAAATAAAAAGTTAAAACTTAAAATAAATAGTAAAATAGGTTGAATTGCTTCTGTCTGGTGCCCCCACCTTGGCAAAGACTAGTTGACTATTTTTGGAGAGGCCACCATCTAAGGGCTGGATAGCTCAGATGAAAGAGTGCTGGTACGCAAACCAGAGGTCTCTGGTTCAAATCCCAGTCCAAGTTTTCATTGCCATTTTTTTCAATTTGTTCAAAAGTTCCTAGTCAGTTTTTCAGTGATTTTTTTGAAAGAAATAATTTAATTAACTGATTAATACATAGATAAACTGACAGACTTTATTTCAGATGGGCAATGGATTAGGATGATTCAATAAAGTCAAGCACCATTGAGGGCTGTGGCCATCAGCCAATGTGATTTCCCCATAGTGCACTTGTCAAGCATATACTACATGACTTGTCCCATCTGACACATTGGAATCTCCCATAAACCTGAGTTGGTTTCAGAATCAGAAAGAAACTCTATAACCAACTCCTGTCTTATAAACATGGAGTCTGTATGACCCGTCGGCCTTGATCTTAGGGTGAAGATAAAATCTGACAGTTCTGGAGTTGCTAGGAGAAAGGAAATTCTAAACTCTACCTAAGTTGTTTGTCTGAATGCATGTCATCCCACACTTCCTCTATGTGTTTCTATGTTTTTCATAGTCCAGTTCATAGTCCAGCCAACTACAGTGGAACGTCGCTATAACAAACATCCCGGGATCCATGAAAATTGTTCGGTATAGCGGTAGTTTGTTCAAGCAGTTGTGGCCACATATGTCTATTATAGCCAAATGTTCAGTACGGTATATCGGCGTTTGTTATAGCGATGTTCCACTGTATTCAGATGGCAGTTGGCTTTGACAATGTGTCTGGCATTCCATGGAAGGATTCTCCTCTATTAATGAAAAACTCAGCAAGCCATAGCCATAGTTAATGGCTAGAGGTACCTTTGGGAGAGTGGGACAAAAGGTGTAAAGTCTATGCTCAGTGTAAAAGAAAGATGTACATCAAGATGAAGTAGCAGTTGTTTGGATTATTATAAGGAATTGCTCGTGTGCAATGTGTATCGTGGTTTTGGTTGCAGTGGAATTTCGCTATAATGAACACCTATATACCAAACATTCAGCGATAACGAACATGCCCTTTAACTCCCAATTAGGCTATTGTGTACAAAATATGTGGCTACAACTGCTATAACAAATGGCCGCTATACCAAACAATTTTCATGGATCCTGGGATGTGCGTTATAGCGACATAAGCCACATAGGCATATGACATAACCAATAAATACCGGTAAATAGATAAATACAACACAATATTTAAAAAAACATTGTAAAATGAATGGCAGCCATATTCAATTGAGGGTTTGATGTCGGTCATTTTTAAGTTGTTTTGAATACCGGTAGGCATATTTGTCTGTATCCTGCTCTTACATTCTACCATGCACTCTTCTCTCAAAGGAAAAGGAAAGGTTGTTTATTTTGGCAAACTTTGCACTACTAACAGTTGTGCATAATCTTGAGGAAGAAATTCACAGAAGCAAGTAAATGGTTTCCTTTGTGATGTGTGATACCAGCAGTCGGTGGGGCATGTAGTGATATCACTAACTATTGCTAAGGTACATGTAGATGAAGCTGGAAGGATAGGTCTGCAGTGTACCATATGAAGCTAATGACTCACCTTGGCACTGGCCCTGTTCAATGGCACCTATGCTGACTGTCGTTGTGTCTGGTGGACACAGCTTACAGCTTTGCTGGGCCTCTTCATCCTGGTATGTGGCTTGGCCGCATGGCTCACATGTGCCACGACTCAACCTGTAACGTGTTCCCTTAGGGCATTTTGCTTGAGAAACAGATAATGAGGAGAGAATCAATTATTCTTAAGTCTATCAAGTCTATATATATAAGTTTATATTATTAATATTGAAGGTACAAGTTCATCTTTTACAGGAACATTTGAAAAGAGCCCTATGTAACATTTGAATAAAAAGTATAATTATTATTCATTGATGCCATGACATATGAAAATATAAAAATGCTACTTTGCACCTACATCTTAGACCTAGGAAGCATGCAGCACTACCATTTCTATCAAGGAAACAAATAATTCAGTGCAAGGTCTTTAATAGTAATACCATAGAAAATACTCACTGCAGGTCAAGTCTAAGGCAATCATTCCCTCGCCACATGTTACATCTACATCTCCTGTCTCTGTCTCACTTCTATCCAGAAGTGCTTTCCCATTGCTGTCAAGGTCAAATGTCACATTGGCTTGCTCCCACATGTCAGGGGCAGAGGTATTCAGGAGAGTGAGAATGTCATCAATGTCTGCTGAGTCATTTCTGAAAAGAAAATGGTTAGTTTTGAAACTTAAAAATAAGACCTTGGAAGGAATGCAATACAGGGTCCTAAACTGCAGGCAAAATGTCCAATGATTCTTCTCTATTTTTCTTCTCTATTCCTCTTTTCTAACATCCTTTGGTCGACTACACATACGGTAGCCTAAGTATAGGAATGCTTGATAAGGAATGATTCTGCCTTGAGCCTGAAACACCACACCCGATGCTGCTTCCATCCCTCTGTGGAAGTGTGACTGGCAAAGATGCCAGTAGTTCCACCTTGGATGGTAGCCAAGAGATGTGGGAGAGTGAAGGAAAGGTACATGTATATGCTGGTGGGTCTGGAATCTTAAAGCATATTAATCACTTCGCGCTGGGGGGGAGGGTTTCAGCGCAGATGACCGCCATACGGGGGTTTTTGAACAATGCATCATTTTCAAATCTCCCTAAAACAATCGGATAAATATATTTCTGTGAAATAAATCGATAAGGGTACACTATGGGTACAAGAATGTAAAACCTGGCACAATTTGGACGTCCTTGTGGCTTTTGTCAAGAGATTATCCGTTCGAAAAAGGGCCCATTGTGCATCGTCAATGGACCGTAACGGACATGTGTGTGTGTATGTGCGTGTACGCTGCTGTCAATCCCTGACCGCAGACTCCAGCCTCCACTCCAGGCAGTCAAATCTTCGAGTTGGTCGGCCACAACCGAGCATACAGATTACGGTAAAGAATGTGGGGGGAATTCCAATGCCAGACCGACGACCGTTGGGCTGTGTGGCATGCAAAGACAATGTCCCCCATGTGCTTTCAGCTGCAGCGCGGTATCCCTCGATCCTCCACAGTAAAAGTCACAAAACTTATTGTACAATTACTGCTGCTAATCTTGCAATTCATGTGGCAACTTGCATCAAAAAGGCTCTTTGTACTGATTCATATTGCTTTGTTCTAAGCTGAAAAGAGTCTTTGTTTAGAATGTGGACATAGTGGTGCCCGGATTTGGAGGGCCCCGTCGCATAGTCAAGCCAATGGAGCTCAGGATTCGGAGGTCCCGGCGTGAAGTGGTTATCCATTTGACATGATCTGTATGTTCAAAAGTATACATGATCAGGATGGCTGCATGACTAGTGCCTGCCCAACTTTCAACTGATGACTTAGGCTCTCAAAATATTTTAAGGTTATTCAGGCAAATTGGTTAACGTGTTCGGATCAGAAAACAATGAGCACAGGGATTGGAAATATATAAAATAGATTTTTGATATGGAAATATCCATTTAACGGTGCTAGTTTTATTTTAAACAGCACAGTCTTCGGTTATGAATTGTATTGAGTATTTGAGGAGAATTTTGAGCATACAATGTATATGCTGTGTGCTAGCCATGTGGCCCCTGAAATGACATATGTGCAGGAATGCCACGGTATGTTTGCCATTCTACATGGTCATTTGTGAGCCACTAGTGCCTGTCAAGCTGTTGACATCTGTGCAATTTCGTGCCTGATGAGTCCTGCAGTCTGACAGAGGCTAACATAAACAAGCTGATCCATCAGCCTTTGTGCCTCTGCCTCCCCTGCCATTGATGACCACACCCCTCTCAAAGAGCCAGGACATACCCCCACACTGTCCACGGTACCCTACCAACCCACATCGCCTATCACTACAATGTCCCCACAGGTAGCGTGGCAAAGGAGCTAGCATTTAGCATAAGAACATGGCAGTAAAGGTAAATATGCAAATTGGCAGGTTTTGTTCTCTTTCCAGGTAAAAATCCCTATTTTTGTTATTTGAACCTCATAACATTCCAAATAAGTACCGAGTGTACTTGACATATTCTTAGGAACTGAAGCAAAATATTCAGATAGGATGAGCCTTAGATGATATAAATTGGGTCATTCTTTCCCAAATATTAGGAGAGAACCATGGTTGTGCTGTACACCAATGGCCATTTGAGTGGGGAAGTAAAGAGCTTACCGTTGGATGGTAATGGTAGTGGAGATGACGACTTTGCTAGTTGTATCTTCCTCAGTAGTCTGGCGACGTCTTCTCCTAACAGGCTCACTGCTGTCACCACAGCTGACTATAATGTTGTCTACTTTGCAGTTGTTAGATGGATCTATCTGACAGTACTATGGGACGTATTAGTATAATATGAATCAAAACTGTGACGTCATTCATATCTGTCAAATTTTGCGCACTGAGTGAATAACATGACTTGAATGATAAGATAAAATAAATTTTGATGATAGCAATATGAATGAATTCCTTTAATTCAGAAAACTCAATGTGATTTAAATTATAAATGTTATCAATGTGATTGTATTCCAATGTGTACTGTTTGAGGTGAGAATCAAACTTCCAACTTGTCTGGTGCATCTAATGTATTCAATAATACATGCATACCCCATATGCACTCTTCATGAAGAGTTGAATGAAACTATCCCGTATCTCCTCCTGCTTGTCCATGCAATCACCTGCCAGCAGATGAAGGGAGAAGGCATATCTATCTCTCCTCTGCCACTTCACTCTGCTGACATCATCTGAAGAAAGTCACATTCAAGATTCACAGAAAGAAAGAGAGGTTTGGTTTATAAGCAAATCCTTTTGTATACATTGTACTTGTGCAGCGAGGGGATTAGCTAGCAGCTGAAAACAATCCTGTTCACATTTTTAAATTGTTGACTTACCCCTGGTGCAGCTAGGCAGGTTAGGCAAGCCATTCCCATAGTTCCATAGACCAGAGTCAAGGCACATGTAGACAGATGGTGGTGGGTGGACAAAAGTATAGCCTGCATTGCAGTGCACAGTGCAGACGTTGCCATTCTCACAGGCCAGGCCACCATTGGCTGGGGGCTTCAGAGGTCGGCATGTCTTATCTAAATATGCCATGCAGTTCCATGGAAAAGAAAGGAAAACAAAATTCTATTAAAATTTAAAAAAAGTACATCCTTTGGCATCTTAAAGCCCCTGGTAAGATCGAAAAACAGAAATGTTCACAGATTTACATGAAACTTATACAGTTTGAAGATGGTTATAGTAGAAACCTTGCACTGAAATATTTCTGCCTAAAATGTTGGATTTTGGGAGAAAAGAGTAAAAGAAATCGTTTACGTCTCACCGAGATCTAAACTATTTTTCCTAACAGTACGGCATTGAATGGAGCATTTTCGTGGAACAAATGAAGCAGTTTCCACGATTTTCTCGAGACTCGGTTGGCGGATTGAGCTGAAATTTTCACAGGTGTGCTATTTCATGCATATGTTGGATCAGAGAGCATATGGATGCTATTCTTTGACCTCGACCAATGTTGTGTAGGGGCTTTAAAAAAAGGTTGCAGTTTTATTTCAAAAGGCTTTTAAAAACACTGTAACTCAGCTGTGGTTGTAAACAATATACTGATTACTGAACATGCAACTGCACATTTCATCATCCCGAATGTTGTTCTTTATTGATAGTGGAAATCTTATAGATTAGATTATTATTGTCTCACACAATGAGAACATTTTCATAAGACACCAAGACAGCCTCAAGGGGAGTATTGAAAAACCTTGAGTATGTGTAGTTCTGATTACACTGGGCTACTAGCTATGCCCCTCAACCACTGTGCTGTGTGTAGGACAAAAAGACATTACTCACTGCTGACGATGTGAAATCTGACTCTGCAAGTGGCTGTGTTGTCACTCTGGTCTTTGGCTGTATAAGTGATGACAACAGGTCCCCAATGGAAGACAATGTCCCCAATGTGACCATCTTGTTGAATGGTGGCCACACCCACATTGTCATCAAATACTGGCTCCTGCCACCTGAGGGTAACAGGAAGGGAAGACACCTCCACAATTGTCTCATTGGGGCAGCTGACAATAGATGGGTCTTCCAAGTCTGAAAGTAAAATCAATATTAGAGAACTTGATCAGTCTATAAAGCCAGTCAAAATCTAACAAAATCTAATTCATCATCCTTGTATACGTTATAAATGTTTTTCGTTTCAGTAACTTTTTAAAAGTTCCCACTCAGTTTTCCCTTCATTTGTTTGATTAAAGAAATAAACAGTGAATAAAGTTTTGTGCACCAGATCTCTTACCATCTGAGCTATCCAGCCCTTAGATGGTGGCCTTCCCAAATAGTCAACTAGTCTTTACCGGAGTGCACTTTTATGATGCATGGAAAATTATAGGGGTGTTTGATTTCTTTCCTATTCCTTTTTAAACACAACTTTGTAGAATCATTGTTCATCTTTATTTTTGTAACTATCATCTTACCGAGTTTGTCTATTAGTGACTGTCTGCCTGTTGGCAATAGTGATTGGGTCATTGAGTCATTCTATGTATACTTTTTATATTGTCTTTTGCATGATGATGAATAGAATAATGTTATACGGTCAATTACCATATTAAAACTTACAGAAAGATTCTCTTACCATTGACAGTAACTTGAGTGATGCAGTTCACACTGTTGCCTGCATGGTCCACTGCTGCAAAGGTGAAATAGTTGACACCTGGTCCTAGAAGCTGGACTGCATTGGTTTCTGTACTCACCTCAGGGGGCACACCTAGCATATCATATGGACAGTCACAGTTTGAATGTTACATCATCGCTAGGCTCCATCAACCTTATCCAATATCTAATCCATCACTAGGAATGCTTGTCAGTGCCCCCTAAGCCTTGCCAATTTGGTTTTCTTCTGTAACTTCAAATCTGCTGAGATTTGGTCGATATGACTTCATTACCATTTACACTAACCCTTCCTGTACCAGTTTGATACCAATTACATGTTGATTGGACCTACAGTACAGGTGTTACATTACATGTAATTAGCAGTCACATGTTAGTCAAATTTGGCCAATTCTACATTATTGCCTGTATTTCCTTATGGTGGTAGCAATCCTTACTTGATAATACTGAAGGCTGATGGTAGATGTCTGGTCAGATTGAACAATGTAAACCAACAGGTGGTGGAGGGAGAGGTGATGGAAGGGACTGTCTTACCAGAGTTGTCAGTAGCTGTTGGAATATCCAGGATGACTTCCATTGTGGCTTCACCTAATGGCAAGACATAGGAGGCTGCGGGTGGGCAGGTGACTTCTGGTGCTTGGATATCTGACAACATATCAAATAAATATGTACTTATTCATACTTTCATCCGATAAGCATTAACTATCTTTACTACTTTAAATCAATCAACTAGTAAGAGGACAATAATCAATCATTCATATTGAATTTTCTTTTATTTGAATCATTATTGGAAAGACAATATCCTAGGGGTAGATGAAAAGATGGAAAATGCAGTGTACCTATGCAGTCACTGCTAGCGATGTTTTTAGACCATTGGCCATTCCTTAGGCACATTGTTGAATCACTTCCAATTATACCATAGCCTTGATTGCATTCCAGTTGGCAATGGGTGTCATACAAGACAGCACTACCAGTACACTGCTCCGGAAACAATCTACCACTGGCTGGCTGGGCTAAGGGATTGCAGTAGACAGCTGGAGACAAAGAGAAGAGAAATATTATCAAGCACTATTTAAAATGTTGAGGAAAAATATGAACATCACAATCTATATCTTCCAAGTAGCATTATGTTTGAATAAAAAGTATGCTTAAACCTTTTAAAGCTCTTTAATACTTGATGCTGGGGCCTCTGAATACGGAAACTCAGACAGTTTGTTTGATACTGGGACCTCTGGAACCAGGTACCTGTATACCCATCTACTGACTAAAATTACCAAAATGCAAATCTCAAAATTTAGTGGGCCTGACGCTTCGATCCTAGCAGGACCTTTCTCAAAGGCTTTTGAGAAAGGTCCTACTTGGATGGAAACGTCAGGTCCTTTAAATACTAATAAATCCCACCTGAGCAGATTGGAATGGAGGAGTTCCATTGGCCATCCTGACCACATGCTAGATGTTGAGATCCGATAACAGTGTAGCCATTATCACAAGCAAAGGAGGCCACCGATCCAGCTTTATTTTCGCAAGTCTGTGATGTGATGGAACCATGAGCTGGCTCAGATAATGAGGGGCACTGGATACCTTAGGACAAGCAGGGAGATACACAGGCAGATTACTGACACATGGAATCAGACAAATGAAAGATATGGCGTAAGCATTTATATTTATTTATTTGTAAGCAACTTAACAAATATCTTTAATATAACATCTGAAGTCTCCCCCTGTTCATGGGGGTGCATTTGGGAAGTCTTCTAAGAAATATTCGATATTAATTCATAAGATGAGAACATAACATATCAATTGAATAAACTGTCTTAAAATAAAGTTAATCTTTCAATAGCTTCTCAATGGAACCAGAGGTTGCCTCGTACCCAGCAAAGTAACATTGAATCCTATAAGCAATATGCACACTGATGTCAATGGATATTCATGTGTAAATTTTGCGAGATAACTCGTCATCTAGCTGCATGGGGGATTTTCTTTATCTCGCGAGATATCTCGTCATCCGCACCAAACTGGTTAAAAGAAAGCATAATACTGGCAATGATCCAAGATTCAAATTTCAAGCAGTAACTTGAATTTCTTTACATGTTCTACTTGATCAACAACGAATATATACAAAATTGTTGACTCTTACGTAGTATATTAATAATGAGTAGGCACTCCGCAGTGTTTCCTGAGGGGTCTCGTGCTGTGAAGGATCGTTCATACACACCAAAAGGCCATAGACTGCCCAGTACATCTCCCTCACCACCAGTCACATTGACTGTCCCAGCATTGTCTGTGGCTATAGGTAGCTCATAGTCAACGATGTGACCCTGAGCACAGGTGTCTGGCACAAGGTCAAGAACAACAAGAGGGCAAGGGGCAGCAAATACAGGTGGCATCACATCTATGGGAGATGTAGGGAAATGATGCACACAGTATAAGACAAATGGAAGACAGGGTAAGGAGAGAAAGAGAGAAATGGGCACAGGCAGACAGAGACAGAGAGAGAAATGGGCACAGGCAGACAGAGACAGAGAGAGAAATGGGCACAGGCAGACAGAGATAGAGAGAGAAATGGGCACAGGCAGACAGAGACAGAGAGAGAAATGGGCACAGGCAGACAGAGACAGAGAGAGAAATGGGCACAGGCAGACAGAGACAGAGAGAGAAATGGGCACAGGCAGACAGAGATAGAGAGAGAAATGGGCACAGGCAGACAGAGATAGAGAGAGAAATGGGCACAGGCAGACAGAGATCTAGAGAGAAATAGGCACAGGCAGACAGAGACAGAGAGAGAAATAGGCACAGGCAGACAGAGACAGAGAGAGAAATAGGCACAGGCAGACACAGATAGAGAGAGAAATGGGCACAGGCAGACAGAGACAGAGAGAGAAATGGGTACAGGCAGACAGAGACAGAGAGAGAAATAGGCACAGGCAGACAGAGACAGAGAGAGAAATTGGCACAGGCAGACAGAGATAGAGAGAGAAATGGGCACAGGCAGACAGAGATAGAGAGAGAAATGGGCACAGGCAGACAGAGATAGAGAGAGAAATGGGCACAGGCAGACAGAGACAGAGAGAGAAATGGGCACAGGCAGACAGAGATAGAGAGAGAAATGGGCACAGGCAGACAGAGACAGATAGAGACATACATGTAGGCACAGGCAGACAGAGACAGAGAGAAATGGGCACAGGCAGACAGAGACAGAGAGAGAAATAGGCACAGGCAGACAGAGATAGACAGAGAAATGGGTACAGGCAGACAGAGATAGAGAGAGAAATGGGCACAGGCAGACAGAGACAGAGAGAGAAATGGGTACAGGCAGACAGAGACAGAGAGAGAAATGGGCACAGGCAGACAGAGACAGAGAGAGAAATGGGTACAGGCAGACAGAGACAGAGAGAGAAATAGGCACAGGCAGACAGAGACAGAGAGAGAAATGGGCACAGGCAGACAGAGACAGAGAGAGAAATGGGTACAGGCAGACAGAGACAGAGAGAGAAATAGGCACAGGCAGACAGAGACAGAGAGAGAAATGGGCACAGGCAGACAGAGACAGAGAGAGAAATGGGCACAGGCAGACAGAGACAGAGAGAGAAATAGGCACAGGCAGACAGAGACAGAGAGAGAAATGGGTACAGGCAGACAGAGACAGAGAGAGAAATGGGTACAGGCAGACAGAGACAGAGAGAGAAATGGGTACAGGCAGACAGAGACAGAGAGAGAAATAGGCACAGGCAGACAGAGACAGAGAGAGAAATGGGCACAGGCAGACAGAGACAGAGAGAGAAATAGGCACAGGCAGACAGAGATAGAGAGAGAAATGGGTACAGGCAGACAGAGATAGAGAGAGAAATGGGCACAGGCAGACAGAGATAGAGAGAGAAATGGGCACAGGCAGACAGAGACAGAGAGAGAAATGGGTACAGGCAGACAGAGATAGAGAGAGAAATAGGCACAGGCAGACAGAGACAGAGAGAGAAATAGGCACAGGCAGACAGAGATAGAGAGAGAAATGGGTACAGGCAGACAGAGACAGAGAGAGAAATGGGCACAGGCAGACAGAGATAGAGAGAGAAATGGGCACAGGCAGACAGAGATAGAGAGAGAAATGGGCACAGGCAGACAGAGACAGAGAGAGAAATAGGCACAGGCAGACAGAGACAGAGAGAGAAATAGGCACAGGCAGACAGAGATAGAGAGAGAAATGGGTACAGGCAGACAGAGACAGAGAGAGAAATGGGCACAGGCAGACAGAGACAGAGAGAGAAATAGGCACAGGCAGACAGAGACAGAGAGAGAAATGGGTACAGGCAGACAGAGACAGAGAGAGAAATGGGTACAGGCAGACAGAGACAGAGAGAGAAATGGGCACAGGCAGACAGAGACAGAGAGAGACATGGGCACAGGCAGACAGAGACAGATAGAGACATATATGTAGGCACAGGCAGACAGAGACAGAGAGAAATGGGCACAGGCAGACAGAGACATAGAGAGAAATGGGAACAGGCAGACAGAGACAGAGAGAGAAATAGGCACAGGCAGACAGAGATAGAGAGAGAAATAGGCACAGGCAGACAGAGACAGAGAGAGAAATGGGTACAGGCAGACAGAGACAGAGAGAGAAATGGGTACAGGCAGACAGAGACAGAGAGAGAAATAGGCACAGGCAGACAGAGACAGAGAGAGACATGGGGACAGGCAGACAGAGACAGATAGAGTAATACATATAGGCACAGGCAGACAGAGACAGAGAGAAATGGGCACAGGCAGACAGAGACAGATAGAGACATACATATAGGCACAGGCAGACAGAGACAGAGAGAAATAGGCACAGGCAGACAGAGACATAGAGAGAAATGGGTACAGGCAGACAGAGACAGAGAGAGAAATGGGCACAGGCAGACAGAGACAGAGAGAAATGGGCACAGGCAGACAGAGACATAGAGAGAAATGGGTACAGGCAGACAGAGTCAGTTTTTCCTTTGTTTGATTGACTAGATATAATTTGCGATTGATTAGCAAGTTTTAAAATTGGTACATTATTCCCAAACCCCTGTGTGGTGGTCATGGGCACTGCAAAGAGGCTTGGCACAAAGTGGTTAACACTAAGTGTGAAAAGAATGAAAAAAGAGAATGAATTTGGAAACATAGATCATTCAAGTGATTAGAACCTTATTGTGAAGAGGCTTCTGACTACCTTCATTGCAAAGAGGGATTTATTGTTTGATTTCAAGACTTAAAACATTCAAACATAGAGCAGTTAATACTACGTGGAATTACACCAGCTCAATATCTCTCAAGCATACACACCTTGGCATGTGTGCTCTTCAGTAATGGACCAATTGCCTGAAGTCAGACAAACAGTGGCTGATACCCCAGTGAGGTAGAAGCCAGATGAGCAGGAGTACCTACACACCGTCAGGAACTGAGAGGATGAAGATGAGCAGTCAGCTGGTGAGATGGTTCCAAAGGGAGGCGGTGTGAGAATTGGACAATACACATCTAGCATGGACAGGAAAGGATAATGATAAAAAACGATGAACAGAAATAGCTATGTATGGGATTAACATATTGTCCTGTTATTATATTCATCATATTAATTATGGGAGCAACAATAGTATACCCATACCCGGGATCCAGTGCGGCATCCCTTGTTCCCACCTTCAGTGTTCCCGCCTTCACCCTTCACTGGACCAATCGCACTGATAAGGATACCTCTCTACACTACACTTAGAATCTAGCAGTTTTCTGAAGACGAACAGAGTACACTGTTTGAAATGTCGAGTTCCTCTGATTCTTTTCAGAACCACACTTACTCACAAAAGAGAGAATTGTAGATGGTGTCACCGCAAACCTGTTACTCCTGCTATCTCACGATGACAACCTTCAACTCTCATTCAACAGACTGAGCAACAGACTGACAATGAATCCACTGCTTCCCTCACACCTTTCCTATGGACTGAGCCTGACAATGGATCCACTGCCTCCCTCACACCTATGGACTGAGCCTGAAAATGGATCCACTGCCTCCCTCACACCTTTCCTATGGACTGAGCCTGACAATGGATCCACTGCCTCCCTCACACCTATGGACTGAGCCTGAAAATGGATCCACTGCCTCCCTCACACCTTTCCTATGGACTGAGCCTGACAATGGATCCACTGCCTCCCTCACACCTTTCCTATGGACTGAGCCTGACAATGCATCCACTGCCTCCCTCACACCTATGGACTGAGCCTGACAATAGATCCACTGCCTCCCTCACACCTTTCCTATGGACTGAGCCTGACAATGGATCCACTGCCTCCCTCACACCTTTCCTATGGACTGAGCCTGACAATGGATCCACTGCCTTCCTCACACCTTTCCTATGGACTGAGCCTGACAATGGATCCACTGCCTCCCTCAAACCTTTCCTATGGACTGAGCCTGACAATGGATCCGCTGCCTCCCTCACACCTATGGACTGAGCCTGACAATGGATCCACTGCCTTCCTCACACCTTTCCTATGGACTGAGCCTGACAATGGATCCGCTGCCTCCCTCACACCTTTCCTATGGACTGAGCCTGACAATGGATCCACTGCCTCCCTCACACCTTTCCTATGGACTGAGCCTGACAATGGATCCGCCGCCTCCCTCAAACCTTTCCTATGGACTGAGCCTGACAATGGATCCACTGCCTCCCTCACACCTATGGACTGAGCCTGAAATGGATCCACTGCCTCCCTCACACCTTTCCTATGGACTGAGCCTGACAATGGATCCACTGCCTCCCTCACACCTTTCCTATGGACTGAGCCTGACAATGGATCCACTGCCTCCCTCACACCTTTCCTATGGACTGAGCCTGAGAATGGATCCGCTGCCTCCCTCACACCTTTCCTATGGACTGAGCCTGACAATGGATCCACTGCCTCCCTCAAACCTTTCCTATGGACTGAGCCTGACAATGGATCCACTGCCTCCCTCACACCTTTCCTATGGACTGAGCCTGACAATGGATCCACCGCCTCCCTCAAACCTTTCCTATGGACTGAGCCTGACAATGGATCCACTGCCTCCCTCACACCTTTCCTATGGACTGAGCCTGACAATGGATCCACCGCCTCCCTCAAACCTTTCCTATGGACTGAGCCTGACAATAGATCCACTGCCTCCCTCAAACCTTTCCTATGGACTGAGCCTGACAATGGATCCACTGCCTCCCTCAAACCTTTCCTATGGACTGAGCCTGACAATGGATCCGCTGCCTCCCTCACACCTTTCCTATGGACTGAGCCTGACAATGGATCAACTGCTTCCCTCACACCTTTCCTATGGACTGAGCCTGACAATGGATCCACTGCCTCCCTCAAACCTTTCCTATGGACTGAGCCTGACAATGGATCCGCTGCCTCCCTCACACCTTTCCTATGGACTGAGCCTGACAATGGATCCACTGCCTACCTCAAACCTTTCCTATGGACTGAGCCTGACAATGGATCCACTGCCTCCCTCACACCTATGGACTGAGCCTGACAATGGATCCGCCGCCTCCCTCAAACCTTTCCTATGGACTGAGCCTGACAATGGATCCACTGCCTCCCTCACACCTATGGACTGAGCCTGACAATGGATCCACTGCCTCCCTCAAACCTTTCCTATGGACTGAGCCTGACAATGGATCAACTGCCTCCCTCACACCTTTCCTATGGACTGAGCCTGACAATGGATCCACTGCCTCCCTCAAACCTTTCCTATGGACAGCCTGACAATGAATCCACTGCTTCCCTCAAACCTTTCCTATGGACTGAGCCTGACAATGAATCCACTGCCTCCCTCAAACCTTTCCTATGGACTGAGCCTGACGATTCCGATTCCTGACGACTCATACAGGTAACCCACACAAATACAAATGCTATGGCAACATGCACCAATGAAGGGTGGACAATGGGCCCTTTCAAATATCATGCTGACACTAGACTATGCTAGGTTTTACTTGCTGCTACACACAGCATATGCTCATTTGTATGCTCCGCAGATATCTAAAATCATTTTTTTGGGGGGCAGTATATGGAAAATCCAGCAAAGATCAAATTCACCTAATCACCCAGACAATACCAAAAGGTGGCATTGGTTGTTGCAAAGGTTGTGTGGAAGTTGTCCCTATTAATACCCCTTAAGGAAAATAAAATATGATTTTTAAATGTTCCTAGAGTAGACTGGCATTTTCTAACTTATATCAAACCATATGTAGCATATATAATATATAATAATATATGAAATATACATGCAGTATATAAAACATAAAAAACATGTATATATATATATATATATATATAATATGGACATTATTCAGGTAATGGTGTAGCTGACCCACCTTGACATTGAATGATTTGTCCAGACCATGTGCCTTCCTGCGTGCATTGTCTCTGGCCATTCCCACCCCCTGGTATAGGTTGCATGCCCTCAATACACATTGTCTGACAGCTGGAGGAGTAAGGCAAGGCCAAGGCCTTAGCATCACACCCAACCACATTCACAATGTTCTCATCAAAGGAAAACATAGGGCACATCACAGCTGAGGGCAAACAAATATCAACATTCAAGGTCATTGTTATTGCTGTTTTTTTTTATTTGCAGTTCTTACAGTACTTGATTTGCGGTACTGATTGTTATGTGAAAAAAAAGTTAATAATAAATAACGTCGAGCAGGGCAAACCCTCATTGAATAAATACTTATTATGAAAGTCATTTAAGTAGCAAAATGTGATTGATTTATGCATTTGTTTTTTTAAGTCACGAGGCTTCAATGCATCTTTATCTAATCTTTAACTGCGAGTTTAAACATTAAAGCTCCTATATTTAGTGTTTGGGTTGATCTTAAGAGATACTCAATTTAACACATCTCCATTATCACCTATATTTCCACTCATTTAAAACTTGAGGTCTATCCAGGCAATTATATCATTGATTTGGTTTCCTGGTAGCCCCTGCCCAAGTTAACTCCTACACCCTGTAGATTTCCTACAAGAATGTTTAATAGTGCATACTTCTAACCCTGGCACACAGATGGCTCCCCTGCCCAAGTTAACTCCTACACCCTGTAGATTTCCTACAGGAGTGTTTAATAGTGCATACTACTAACCCTGACATACAGGTGGCTCCCCTGTCCAAGTTAACTCCTACACCCTGTAGATTTCCTACAGGAATGTTTAATAGTGCATACTACTAACCCTGGCACACAGATGGCTCCCCTGCCCATGTTAACTCCTACACCCTGTAGATTTCCTACAGGAGTGTTTAATAGTGCATACTACTAACCCTGGCATACAGATGGCTCCCCTGCCCAAGTTAACTCCTACACCCTGTAGATTTCCTACAGGAGTGTTTAATAGTGCATACTACTAACCCTGGCATACAGGTGGCTCCCCTGCCCAAGTTAACTCCTACACCCTGTAGATTTCCTACAGGAATGTTTAATAGTGCATACTACTAACCCTGGCACACAGGTGGCTCCCCTGCCCAAGTTAACTCCTACACCCTGTAGATTTCCTACAGGAGTGTTTAATAGTGCATACTACTAACCCTGGCATACAGGTGGCTCCCCTGTCCAAGCTGCTTGCTCAGTTATCTGCTCACTCCACTCACAGGTGCGTATGTTGGAGCCGAACAGCCGGTACCCTGCCATGCACTGGAAGTTGCATTGTGCACCATAGTAGCTTTGACAAGTCTCACCAGTGAACTCACCAAAATGGGGGAAGGGATGGAGCTGGCAGCGAACCACTGCAGGGAAAATAGCAATTGTCAATGGGTAGATGGTCAGAGGTCAGAGGTTTGCATTCATTGGAGCAAAACCCATAGACAGAGTTACATACAGTACATGTACTTGGATAATGGCACTGGCCATGTCTGATCCAGTGCAATTTATGGCTGCTTTTCTATGTACCGTAGCTGAGACTAAAACATTTCAACACTGAAACACCAGTTCCCATTTATAAATTTTCCAGGACATAATACAGTAGGTGGAGGCATATTTTATTAAGTGAAAGAGTTATGTGCCAAGATGACTAAGCCCAAGGGACTATAAAGAAGTCTGTAAAATTATTTAAAGATAAAACAGACCAAACACTATGACATCCAGAACAAATGACGAAAGCAATAGAAATACTACTTAGAGCTCAGTGCATATACCCATACGTGATAAAACAAAGAACGGACTAACCAGTTACATTGACTACAAATCGGCAGGTTCCTTGGTTTCCTGACTGGTCAGTGGCCTGTATAAGGATAGCATGGAGTCCTCCTGGCAACGTTACCCCAGGCTGCCTGGATGATGTCACATTTAGCTGATGCCCTTCATTGTCCATGACAATAGGTTGGGTCCATGTGACCACAGTCTCCTCCTTACCACGGGGCACTATCACATTGAAGTCCCTAGGGCAGGTACCATTGAAATGAGGGGCTGCAATGTCTAAGACAAAGGAAAAGAATAATGAATCATGTCACCATGACAAAGGTCACAAAAAGGTCTCCACAAATGCATAGTAGGGGATATTTCGTAGAGGACATCAGGTATAAAACAAGGGTTCCTTTCCCACAATGATTTTTTACGCTAATGGTATATTTTGTCATTGTCTGGACTTCGGAAACAAATTTGGAAGGATCCTTACACATGGTGTGCATTTTGTAAAATTTCAGAAACATGCAGAAATTTTGCATGGTACCTTCTCAAAGTCTGTGTTGTGTGAATAGGCCTCTTGGCATATGTGATCAAGTAAAATTGGCAACAGTACTGAAAGGAATAACGATGAAGGTGGGTTAAGTACCTTGGCAGAAGTGTTGGTCATCTGAGTCACTCCATTGTCCAGTGGAGAGACAGGTGTGAGATGAAATACCCACCAGCTGGTAGCCATCAGAGCAAGACAATGTGCAGGTGTCCCCAAAGTATGTGTAGTTTTCTTGGGTCTGGCAGCCTATTGGACTGACCACTGCGTTCTCATCTAGATAAAGGAGTGGGCACTTCTTACCTGCTTGGCAAATAGAGAGACATTTTATGAAATCAAATGCCTGATAGGAAGAAGAGGCATTCTTCAGATTTTCAAGGTAGACACTAAAAGCAAATGGTTCATAGTGTTCATCAATGGCATGTCCATATATTCAACACCAACAAGGCCAACATCGACTATAATACGTACATCTCTTCTGAGACTGTGAAAGTCTGCTCTATGTCAATTAAATACTTTTACAAAGGGTCTGAAAGTTTGAATGAACTTGGTTTCCCATTTTATTTCTGCATGTATTTTTGTTTGTTGTTCAGAGAAATGCATCATTACTTATTTTTCATGAAAAGGGGAATAAGAGTTATGGATAGAGTGACAAGGTTGACAACTATTAGTGTAAGGAAAAGGCAAGTCTTTGTATGAACAACATTGCAAAAAAGGTCTCACGTTGACACTCCAAGGCAGTTCCTGACCATTCTCCATTGCTTAGGCATACCCTACGTTCTGAGCCCCGCACACGTTGATGGCCAGGGGCACAGATATAGTTGCACTCAGCTCTGTAGTAGTAAGGTGCAGAACATTCTCCTCGCAATATGTTAGGGCTAGACCCGGGCTCCCTGCATTGTATCACTGAAACCATGAAATGACAATGACTTGAATATCAAATGACTTGAATATCAATTCTTCTGGGAGGCAAAAGATCCATTGGAATTAGCTCTTGCAGTAGGTGCACCATCAGTGGCAGCAACAGCAATGGTAGTATAGTTTGTGCTTACAACATCAAAAGTAACACTGTGAGTCAGCAGTGATTGTAACAGGTTTATCAGGAGCATCTGCACTGATATTATTCGCACGAATAAGTTACGTCTTGTATACGTACATTCACAGCTAGCAGGTGTGCCAGTCCATACCAGGAGTCCATTTTGCTGTACACAGGTGCGCTGGGCATGTCCTTGCACCCTGAAGCCATCATTACACTGCACTCTGCAGATAGCACCTAAGTGATGATTGCAGTGCTCAAAGAATCCATTGATGGGATAGCCAACCATGTTGCAGGAAAGGACTGAAATCCAAATGAGCATGTCAAATAACTATGCGGCAGCAGTTTTTTAATAGTTAAAAAAAAAATATTTGTATGCATTTTAGGGATACAGAGTATGTCAATACCTGTGATGACACAGGTGATATCAAAATGAGATGCAACACTACTGCCTATGAGGCATTTTGGCAGAATATCATTTAGCAACTGAAAGGGCAAAGGCATGATGCATTTTTTTTTCAATTTCAAAGAGTCATCCAAGAGCACCTTAAATGAGCAAATGTCTGACCACCAATATTTGTGTAACAAAATTTATCAAAAAACGATCTATCAAAAAATTGCCATGATGTCTTTACACATGCTATAAAATCTACACCCTTTGTAAACCCCTACATGTATTTACATGCAAGTACAAAGGCAATTTCTAAAACATACAAGATATCAAGAAATTGTCAGGGAACTTGCCTGATACACTGATTAAGCACCTTTTGGTCCAAAAAAGACATCCATGAAGGATATCACATTAATTCCAGAACTCAAGGTAGACATGTCTAGTAACTAGCTAAACTCAGATGAAAGAACTCAATTAGAACAGCTGAACTTAGTCTAGTATAGAACCAGAAGGGACAAAACTTACTAAAATAGTAAAACAATCTAAGATGTTTTGTATTTATCTTCTGTCAGATTAAAAAATGAACCTCAAATGAATTCTCCTGGCGAGTAGAGGGGCAATTTCTTACCTTCAATTTCAACAGTGAAGCTACAAATGGCTGTATTACCATCAGAATCACGAGCATAGTAGGTGACTGCATGTTGGCCTTCCCCAAAGGCATAAGGTGGCTGGAGGTTGGAGGTGAGCACAGGTTCTTCACCTGAATTGTCTGTAGCATGGACGTCTGGCCATGTGACATTGCCCTCTAGTTGGCCAAAGTCAGCTGTTTTTCTAATATCACTAGGGCATGTATCACCAAAGTCAGGTTCTGTTGTGTCTATAGTTTGTAGAGAGGGAAACCGATGCAAAAAAGACCTGTTAACCCCCAACAAGAAATATCATCTGAGGATTACCCTTTGCTGCATGGTATAACTGAAAAGTGACTTCATTTAATTATTTTACATTATCTAGCTATGGTTTGTTTAGATCTAAATTCAAATTAGTTTTGAATGAGATTCATTCTTATCAGAAAGATTTATTATTTTGAAACCTTCTGAAGTTAAGTAGCATTCACATATCAATATTTACGCAACGTAAATCTAATATCTTACTCAGCCATTTGAAAATTACAGGGCAAATATGGTGATTTAAACAATTGTGAAGTGGTCAGAAATTTTACCATCTGTCAAAATAGGGTCTAATTTGCAGAAACCGAGGATCAATGCCCAATGAGAATGCTGATTATTAAGTTTACAATTCCACCATCAGATCTGATAGCAGATAACTCAGCAGACAATAATACAACCAGCAGACAATAATACAACCAGCAGACTAAACTGACCAATGCAATTGGATGTCCTTCCCTGGTCAGTCCACTGCCCATTAGCCTGGCACACATGGGACCTGACACCCATTAGCTGGTAGCCATGTAGGCAGAGAATGCGGCAGGTGGTATTGAAGGGGGAGGGATCTGAAGAACAGGCTTCTAAGGAGTACACACCACTGGTTAATTCAGGTAAGACCGGGCAGGTTAATGCTGTATCAACAGAAAAAAAGCAATAATATGGTTGCATTATTCAATGAAATGACATGGTCAGTTTCACACGTTGCTTTTGTGGGCTCCATAAAGATTTCAGATCATTATCAAGGATGAGTTTGGTTGGTTATGCATTTCGCCTATGCAGCCTATACACCTGTAAATGCCCTCCTGTCAATATTGCTGGAAAGGTCCTGCTTTGGATGATCCTCAACAACCTCGTCACCAATTTCGGAGGAAAACCTACCTGAGACCCAGTGTGAGTTCCGCCCAAACCGCAGCACGATCGACATGATCTTCTCTGTATGCCAGGTGCAGGAGAAGTGCATCAAGCAGAACATGGACCTCTTTGCCATCTCCATAGACCTGACAAAAGCCTTTGACACGGTCAACAGGCAAGCCCTTTGGTTGATCCTGTCGAAGTTTGGATGCCCAACGAAGTTTGTAAACCTGATACGGCAGTTCCATGACTACATGACTGGGCAGGTGCTCTCAGGCGGTGTGGTATCGGAGCCATTCAGCATCACCAACGGTGTAAAGCAAGGATTAGGGACCTTGAGCTTGGAGTGTATCTGCGATACAGACTGGACGGCTCTCTATTCGCCCTGCAGCGACTGTCGGCCAAGACAAAAACCGTGAGGAGGATCGTCTTGGAGGCGCTGTTTGCCGACGACTGTGCCCTCAGGGCCCACAAGGAGTCCGACCTCCAAGACGGTGGACAACTTCAAATACCTCGACAGCATCATCAGCAGCCATGGAATTCTCGACAAGGAGATCAACGCCAGGATCTGCAAGGCCAGTCAAGTCCTCGGCCATCTGAGGACAAGCGTCCTGAACCAGCACAACATCAGGCTGCCCACCAAGCTTATGGTGTACAGGACCATTGGTCTCACCAGCCTCCTCTACGGTTGTGAGACCCCATACAGAAGGCATCTGAAGAAGCTGGGGTTGTTCCACATGCGCAGTCTACAGTCGATCCTGTGCATCAGATGGCAATACCGAGTCCTGAACTTCAAAGTCCTTGTCATGGCCAAGTCAACAAGCATCGAGGCCATGATTCTGAAGTGCCAACTTCACTGGACGGGGCATGTCATCCGGATGAGTGACGGCAGGCTACCGAAGCAAATCATGTACGGGGAACCTCTGGGAGATGAAGGCAGGGCAGGCCCAAGCTGAGTTTCAAAGACTGTGTGAAAGCAAGTCTACTAACCCACGCCGGAATCAATCCCAAGGAGCTGGAGCCCTGTGCACATGACAGGTCTGGATGGCGAGCCCTCAGCAGACATACAAATGCCTGCAAATCAGCACCTGCAAATCGCAGATTGGACTCCACAGCCACCTCCACGCACACAGCAGATGGGAGTAAAGCTGAAGCAGTTATCATCGATATCAATGGACAACCATATTTCATGGGCCCATAAAGATTTCAGATCATTATCAAGGATGAGTTTGGTTAGTTATGCATTTCGCCTATGCAGCATATACATGCATCAATGCATGTGAATGTACTAGGCTGCTGTACATAAACCCACCTTGGCATCGAAGTAGATCACTTGACCACCGTCCATTCATCATACAGGTTACCTCCTTCTCTCCTTCCATTTGACTGTAACCTAGCTGACACTGAAACCTGCATTGCCTACCATGGACATAGGGTGGTACACAGTCAATGACAGAGGCATGCTGTGGGACCTGCAAGGCTGGACACGTCACAACTATAAGGAGGCAGATAGTGATGTGGGGAAAAAAGGGTGTATGGACAATTAAGAAAGGGTCAGAGGTATGAAAGTAAGCACAGGAAGTCTAGAAGGAGGGTAAAAACACAAGAAATCAAGGGGAACGGTACAAGACAGAGGAGTTGTGGTTAAGGAGTTAACAGTGAGAAATGATGCATTGGCAATGTACATTGTAATTATACAGTGTGTGCTATTACACTTCAGCAATCTGCATTGGAAAATATGTCCTGTCATCATGCATTACAAGCAAGACAACTTATGTATTTCAATTTTAAATAAACACATTCCGTTATCAAAAACAAACTATCAGATCTTTGTATTGTATTGATTTATAAATGATAGATTGAGACGATGCGCCGGGTACAAGAAGAAAATTTCAAATAAGTTGAACAAACTTATCTGCAATTCTTACAGTGTTTCATTTCAATGGTCATTCACAAGGGATTTCTTCTTGGCCAATATGTGGATTATTAAAAAGATAATTCCTACGTTTACAAATAGAGTCAGTTGCAACATCCCAGAATCCTCCAAGACCACAGCTGATGCGGCCGTCTGTTGGCTGGTAGCCTACATCACATTCAACGTTGCACGTGGAACCAGGGACACGCTGGCACTCTGCCTGCACACGACCATGATAGAATGTAGCATGGCACTGGACAGCTGATGACGACATAGAATTGAAAATTATTCTAAAATTCACACCAATCATCATTGTTATCATTCACATTATTCCAATACCTGAAGTATCTTAGGTGTATTATGGATTACCTCTTTACTGGATTTATTACAAGCAAGCATTTGTGGATTGGCCAATGGTAAGGATACAAGTTGGGTGATGTAGCTTATTTTGGACAATCAAGATACTCTTTGAGGAATTGCTTCTTTACAACTCATTGACAGTAAGGCTAGCGCAAGTATTCCACAGACATACTTTTAGTGACAGTAAGGCTAGCCTGAGTATTTCACAAACATACATCTAGTGACAGTAAGACTGGCCTGAGTATTTCACAAACATACATCTAGTAACAGTAAGACTGGCCTGAGTATTATACACACATACTTCTAGTGACAGTAAGACTAGCCTGAGTATTTCACAGACATACTTCTAGTGACAGTGCATGTGTAAGACTAGCCTGAGTATTTCACAGACATACTTCTAGTGACAGTAAGGTCTGTCTGAGTATTTCACAGACATACTTCTAGTGACAGTAAGACTAGCCTGAGTATTTCACAGACATACTTCTAGTGACAGTAAGGTATGTCTGAGTATTTCACAGACATACTTCTAGTGACAGTAAGACTGGCCTGAGTATTTCACATACATACTTCTAGTGACAGTAAGGCTAGCCAGTGTATAACACTGTACATACTTCTAGTAACAGTAAGGCTAGCCTGTGTATTACATATTTCTAGTGACAGTAAGGCTAGCCTGTGTATTACATATTTCTAGTGACAGTAAGGCTAGTCTGTGTATTACATACTTCTAGTGACAGTAAGGCTAGCCTGTGTATTACATACTTCTAGTGACAGTAAGGCTAGCCTGTGTATTACATACTTCTAGTGACAGTAAGGCTAGCCTGTGTATTACATACTTCTAGTGACAGTAAGGCTAGTCTGTGTATTACCTACTTCTAGTGACAGTAAGGCTAGTCTGTGTATTACATACTTCTAGTGACAGTAAGGCTAGTCTGTGTATTGCATACTTCTAGTGACAGTAAGGCTAGCCTGTGTATTACATACTTCTAGTGACTGTAAGGCTAGCCTGTGTATTACATATTTCTAGTGACAGTAAGGCTAGCCTGTGTATTACATACTTCTAGTGACAGTAAGGCTAGTCTGTGTATTGCATACTTCTAGTGACAGTAAGGCTAGTCTGTGTATTACATACTTCTAGTGACAGTAAGGCTAGTCTGTGTATTGCATACTTCTAGTGACAGTAAGGCTAGTCTGTGTATTGCATACTTCTAGTGACTGTAAGGCTAGCCTGTGTATTACATATTTCTAGTGACAGTAAGGCTAGCCTGTGTATTACATACTTCTAGTGACAGTAAGGCTAGTCTGTGTATTGCATACTTCTAGTGACAGTAAGGCTAGTCTGTGTATTACATACTTCTAGTGACAGTAAGGCTAGTCTGTGTATTACATACTTCTAGTGACAGTAAGGCTAGTCTGTGTATTACATACTTCTAGTGACAGTAAGGCTAGTCTGTGTATTGCATACTTCTAGTGACAGTAAGGCTAGTCTGTGTATTGCATACTTCTAGTGACAGTAAGGCTAGTCTGTGTATTGCATACTTCTAGTGACAGTAAGGCTAGCCTGTGTATTACATACTTCTAGTGACAGTAAGGCTAGTCTGTGTATTACATACTTCTAGTGACAGTAAGGCTAGCCTGTGTATTACATACTTCTAGTGACAGTAAGGCTAGTCTGTGTATTACATACTTCTAGTGACAGTAAGGCTAGTCTGTGTATTACATACTTCTAGTGACAGTAAGGCTAGTCTGTGTATTACATACTTCTAGTGACAGTAAGGCTAGTCTGTGTATTACATACTTCTAGTGACAGTAAGGGTAGCCTGTGTATTACATACTTCTAGTGACAGTAAGGCTAGCCTGTGTATTACATACTTCTAGTGACAGTAAGGCTAGTCTGTGTATTACATACTTCTAGTGACAGTAAGGCTAGCCTGTGTATTACAAACTTCTAGTGACTGTAAGGCTAGCCTGTGTATTACATACTTCTAGTGACAGTAAGGCTAGTCTGTGTATTACATACTTCTAGTGACAGTAAGGCTAGTCTGTGTATTACCTACTTCTAGTGACAGTAAGGCTAGCCTGTGTATTACATACTTCTAGTGACAGTAAGGCTAGTCTGTGAATTACATACTTCTAGTGATAGTAAGGCTAGTCTGTGTATTACATACTTCTAGTGACAGTAAGGCTAGCCTGTGTATTACATACTTCTAGTGACAGTAAGGCTAGTCTGTGTATTGCATACTTCTAGTGACAGTAAGGCTAGTCTGTGTATTACATACTTCTAGTGACAGTAAGGCTAGCCTGTGTATTACATACTTCTAGTGACAGTAAGGCTAGTCTGTGTATTACATACTTCTAGTGACAGTAAGGCTAGCCTGTGTATTACATATTTCTAGCGACAGTAAGGCTAGTCTGTGTATTAAATACTTCTAGTGACAGTAAGGCTAGTCTGTGTATTACAAACTTCTAGTGACAGTAAGGCTAGTCTGTGTATTACATATTTCTAGCGACAGTAAGGCTAGTCTGTGTATTACATACTTCTAGTGACAGTAAGGCTAGTCTGTGTATTACATACTTCTAGTGACAGTAAGGCTAGTCTGTGTATTACATACTTCTAGTGACAGTAAGGCTAGCCTGTGTATTACATATTTCTAGCGACAGTAAGGCTAGTCTGTGTATTACATACTTCTAGTGACAGTAAGGCTAGCCTGTGTATTACATACTTCTAGTGACAGTAAGGCTAGTCTGTGTATTACATATTTCTAGCGACAGTAAGGCTAGCCTGTGTATTACAAACTTCTAGTGACAGTAAGGCTAGTCTGTGTATTGCATACTTCTAGTGACAGTAAGGCTAGCCTGTGTATTACATACTTCTAGTGACAGTAAGGCTAGTCTGTGTATTACATACTTCTAGTGACAGTAAGGCTAGTCTGTGTATTACATACTTCCACTGCAGGTCATTCCATCGCTGGTCAAGGTGCTTCCATCAGGACAGGCACAGATATGACCAGTGGGGTTTGGTAGGCACAGATGGGAGCAACCACCATTAGCTAAGCCATTCAAACATGCATTGGTAACTGCAGGTAGCAAAGAAGTTACAAAGACATAACAACAGGCCTTCATTTTAATAAATACGAGGAGCGCTGAAAATTGCTCTCCTTAATTCACTTTGTTGATTTAAGGAGAGCGATTTTTTTTCTATGAAAAACAAAAGAAAAAACCCACTCAATTCCAATGACAAAGAAAGAAACCCATTATCATCCCAATTCATGTTTTGTTTCGGTATTAAAATAAATTGCACTTTTTTGTAGCGTGAGTGACCGTCTCGCTAATAATCCTGGAAGTTCCGATCAGGCTTGAGTAGAGCAGCGTACTACTACTAGATCGTATGCAGCCTTGCGGCCGCTGTGCATGTGCACTGTGCAGTATACAGCGTGCAAAGACGTGTTGTCATGTCACGTGCAGTGCGTAGGCTGGTTTCGGCCCTACAGCTCCTGTAGTGTCGCTATGGCTTTACTTAGAGGCGGAAACCAAACCTAGACTTGCCAACCTGGTTAACGTCGCGAAGGGAAATCGGTCATAACTAAAATGCATTACTTCCATCGTTCGTCTCCGAATGTTGTTTTCACGTAATTTAATATTCATCCCTTAGTCATTAATGTTGAAAGTGGTATGAATAGAAAGAGGAGAATATAGGCTTCAATTTGAGGGTAAAATCGACAAATTATGACGATGTCTACAGGGTGCACTAGGCGGCCGGAAAACACAAGTTTGACTTTTTCTCCGCCATTTTAGCTCGATCTGCCGCGGCCGAACGGAACGATTTGGCAAATTTGAACTTCCAATATCTCAAGAAAGAAATGAAAAATCCTTCTCAAATTTTCTAGAATTCTAGAAAAAAAACATTTCTTATCTGGTATGCGTACTTTGGTTGACCGCGAAACTCGAAATATCGCTGGTATAAATGTAATAAACATTAGTTTATTTGTTAGAAAACAACTGTAAGGGCTGGCGGAAGTCTACTAATCATTGCATACGTACACGTGCTGAGTGCACACACTAGGCAGCGCGCAATCTCGCACCACGATCGACAAACGATCAGCCTCAACTCAACGTAAATCACGACGACGAGTACGGTCCCAAAAGCCGTTTTTAGAGCAGATTTGGTTGGCAAATGTCTTAAATTTCTGACAAAAAACATTTGTGCTTTTAACTCATGTGAACAAAAAACAACAAAAAACAAGGTTATTAAACTTTCACGGTTTTTAAAAAATCAATGCTCTCGTTAAATTTGTAGGGAGCGCTTTTTTTTGCTCTCCTTGGAAAACATTAAGGAGCGCGGAGGAGCGCGAGTGCGATCGCGCTCCTTTCGTTTCAAGCCCTGTAACAATATGAACTATTTTACTCAGTTTATTAGTTCTTGAATGAATTCTTGACAAAATGCCATTTTCAGTTTACAAATATATTTACATAGGTTTAGATCACATATATGTAAATGAAACTATATCTTGAACTTCTTGGTACAATTAAAATAAAAAATGATTAATGCTGTCCATGAGATTCACTTTCAATGATGCAGTTATACAATCAAGGAGCATGTTTATATTTCTAAAATGCTGTGGTTAAATGTGGATAAACCGTTTGTGCATGTGTATTTAGCCATGCAAACTGTTAACAAGTTTCATCAACTTGGTATCACTATCACACGCTAAGCATGCTAGAATGGCACCATTTGGCAGGTCTTTTTTTTCAAACAAGACTTGTTTGATGACTTATTTCTAGCACTTCTAGCATTTCTAGCTGTAAAACAGCACCTGAATAGGAGTTCAATATGAAAGGAATGTGACACTGACAGCAGAAGCTGGAGTTCAACAAATGGAAACCTGCAGAATTCATGGAATATGATGGTACCGGTAATGTGCCAGCCAAACTCACTATTTTGGAAAACATCAACAAGGTGGCAGCATAAAAAGGTGGTGACAAGAAAAATATTCAAATAATTGATTATAGAATATTTGGCACAGAACTACTTCCTCAGCATGTCTTGTGTACTCATCTTTCTTCTTGACCAAAATATCTTTAGTTCTGAAAGATATAAGGCTTACTTTTTGATATTTGAATAACAAATGACTGAATACCAAATCACTCAATCTGCTTCACACATATTGCTCACACCAAAGTTGTACTCACTGTTTGCAGAGTCCTGCCCACTATAGGCAAACAGCCCATTCAGTCGTGTGAAGTCAGCAGGCCCTACTGTCTCATTGTTTGCCCCTGTCAGCTTGTCAGCCCTCATCAGGCTCTGCTTGGTCCAGTCTGTCCAGTAGATGTGAGCGCCATGGACGGCAATACTAAAAGCATGGGTGTCTGGGCCTAGCTTTATCAAGACGGTCCTTGTTAAGGTCATGAGGTCAAGGACCTCAATAAGATCAGTGCCTGCATCACACCAGTACAACTTGTTAGCTGCTGGGGGCCAAATCAATGTGGGACACATCAATCTTAGTTTGATATATGCCAGTAAAAAAAACAAGCATTTTAAATATTTTATGTCAACAAAGAAGTTTTTCATTTGCTGAAGTTGATAGCAGCTTGTCCACTGGCCTTAAAAAAATGGGAAATTTAACTGTGATGGCGTTCAAAGTAGCGGGGCTGATAATATGGCATGACCTTTGAGGTTACATAATAACCTCAGTAGCCTGTAAAATAAAACCACTTCTTCCAGCGATCATGAAGGATTAAAAGGAGTAAAAACACTGCTTATCACAACTTACTTCTGTAGTCCAGAGCAAGACCATTTGGCCACACCAGTGATGTATTGACCAGTACTAGCCTGTTGGTTCCATCCATATAAGCCCGCTCAATCTTAGCAATTTCCCCCCAGTCCGACCAATATAGATACCTGAATAAATTGAACAGGACAAGACAGAATGGCACAAGTAAGCCAAGCACAGAACTAAATAAAAAAATGTTTAAAACTTGGCACAGAAAACTTTTTGTCACAACTAGGTCGGCGGCAGCACCTTGCAGCGAATTTTCAAATATTTTGGAGTTTCCTTTTTTAAGTCTAGGGCTATAGTTTGCCAGTCGACAGATCTCTACCAGTAAGTACAAAGGCGCGGATTATGCAAATTCGATAGCGCGGCCAGCGCCAGGGCTCCCTGTGGTCCTGTAAGGCATAGTCCCTCTGGAATGTGTTTGGAAGGTCACTGGTATGCTGGAGTGATCACGAAAAGGGTATGGGATAGTAAGGAGTGGAAGGGAGAGTTGGAGGGAGGACCAGGAAAAAGTTAGGTGTGTTTGACTGTGCAGGGAGTTGAGAGGAAGGTTGGTAAGAGCAAAGGAGAAGCCTCCTGTGTGTGCTACAGCACAGATGCTACCGATCATGTGAGGCACAAGGGAAGGAGAAGCCTCCTGTGTGTGCTACAGCATAGATGCAACCGATCATGTGAGGCACAAGGGAAGGAGAAGCCTCCTGTGTGTGCTACAGCACAGATGCTACCGATCATGTGAGGCACAAGGGAAGGAGAATCCTCCTGTGTGTGCTACAGCACAGATGCTACCGATCATGTGAGGCACAAGGGAAGGAGAAGCCTCCTGTGTGTGCTACAGCACAGATGCAACCGATCATGTGAGGCACAAGGGAAGGAGAAGCCTCCTGTGTGTGCTACAGCACAGATGCTACCGATCATGTGAGGCACAAGGGAAGGAGAATCCTCCTGTGTGTGCTACAGCACAGATGCTACCGATCATGTGAGGCACAAGGGAAGGAGAAGCCTCCTGTGTATGCTACCGCATAGATGCTACCGATCATGTGAGGCACAAGGGAAGGAGAAGCCTCCTGTGTGTACTACAGCACAGATGCTACCGATCATGTGAGGCACAAGGGAAGGAGAATCCTCCTGTGTGTGCTACAGCACAGATGCTACCGATCATGTGAGGCACAAGGGAAGGAGAAGCCTCCTGTGTACTACAGCACAGATGCTACCGATCATGTGAGGCACAAGGGAAGGAGAATCCTCCTGTGTGTGCTACAGCACAGATGCTACCGATCATGTGAGGCACAAGGGAAGGAGAAGCCTCCTGTGTATGCTACAGCACAGATGCTACCGATCATGTGAGGCACAAGGGAAGGAGAAGCCTCCTGTGTGTGCTACAGCACAGATGCTACAGATCATGTGAGGCACAAGGGAAGGAGAATCCTCCTGTGTGTGCTACAGCACAGATGCTACCGATCATGTGAGGCACAAGGGAAGGAGAAGCCTCCTGTGTATGCTACAGCATAGATGCTACTGATCATGTGAGGCACAAGGGAAGGAGAAGCCTCCTGTGTGTGCTACAGCACAGATGCTACCGATCATGTGAGGCACAAGGGAAGGAGAAGCCTCCTGTGTGCTACAGCACAGATGCTACAGATCATGTGAGGCACAAGGGAAGGAGAATCCTCCTGTGTGTGCTACAGCACAGATGCTACCGATCATGTGAGGCACAAGGGAAGGAGAAGCCTCCTGTGTGTGCTACAGCACAGATGCTACTGATCATGTGAGGCACAAGGGAAGGAGAAGCCTCCTGTGTGTGCTACAGCACAGATACTACCGATCATGTGAGGCACAAGGGAAGGAGAATCCTCCTGTGTGTGCTACAGCACAGATGCTACCGATCATGTGAGGCACAAGGGAAGGAGAATCCTCCTGTGTGTGCTACAGCACACATGCTACCGATCATGTGAGGCACAAGGGAAGGGGAAGCCTCCTGTGTGTGCTACAGCACAGATGCTAACGATCATGTGAGGCACAAGGGAAGGAGAAGCCTCCTGTGTGTGCTACAGCACAGATGCTACCGATCATGTGAGGCACAAGGGAAGGAGAAGCCTCCTGTGTGTGCTACAGCACAGATGCTACCGATCATGTGAGGCACAAGGGAAGGAGAAGCCTCCTGTGTGTGCTACAGCACAGATGCTACCGATCATGTGAGGCACAAGGGAAGGAGAAGCCTCCTGTGTGTGCTACAGCACAGATGCTACCGATCATGTGAGGCACAAGGGAAGGTGAAGCCTCCTGTGTGTGCTACAGCACAGATGCTACCGATCATGTGAGGCACAAGGGAAGGAGAAGCCTCCTGTGTGTGCTACAGCACAGATGCTACCGATCATGTGAGGCACAAGGGAAGGAGAAGCCTCCTGTGTGTGCTACAGCACAGATGCTACCTATCATGTGAGGCACAAGGGAAGGAGAAGCCTCCTGTGTGTGCTACAGCACAGATGCTACCGATCATGTGCGGCACAAGGGAAGGAGAAGCCTCCTGTGTATGCTACAGCACAGATGCTACCGATCATGTGAGGCACAAGGGAAGGAGAATCCTCCTGTGTGTGCTACAGCACACATGCTACAGATCATGTGAGGCACAAGGGAAGGAGAAGCCTCCTGTGTGTACTACAGCACAGATGCTACCGATCATGTGAGGCACAAGGGAAGGAGAAGCCTCCCGTGTGTGCTACAACACAGATGCTACCGATCATGTGAGGCACAAGGGAAGGAGAATCCTCCTGTGTGTGCTACAGCACAGATGCTACCGATCATGTGAGGCACAAGGGAAGGAGAAGCCTCCTGTGTGTGCTACAGCACAGATGCTACCGATCATGTGAGGCACAAGGGAAGGAGAAGCCTCCTGTGTGTGCTATAGCACAGATGCTACCGATCATGTGAGGCACAAGGGAAGGAGAAGCCTCCTGTGTGTGCTACAGCACAGATGCTACCGATCATGTGAGGCACAAGGGAAGGAGAAGCCTCCTGTGTGTGCTACAGCACAGATGCTACCGATCATGTGAGGCACAAGGGAAGGAGAATCCTCCTGTGTGTGCTACAGCACAGATGCTACCGATCATGTGAGGCACAAGGGAAGGAGAAGCCTCCTGTGTATGCTACAGCATAGATGCTACCGATCATGTGAGGCACAAGGGAAGGAGAAGCCTCCTGTGTGTGCTACAGCACAGATGCTACCGATCATGTGAGGCACAAGGGAAGGAGAAGCCTCCTGTGTGTGCTACAGCACAGATGCTACCGATCATGTGAGGCACAAGGGAAGGAGAAGCCTCCTGTGTGTGCTACAGCACAGATGCTACCGATCATGTGAGGCACAAGGGAAGGAGAAGCCTCCTGTGTGTGCTACAGCACAGATGCTACCGATCATGTGAGGCACAAGGGAAGGAGAAGCCTCCTGTGTACTACAGCACAGATGCTACCGATCATGTGAGGCACAAGGGAAGGAGAAGCCTCCTGTGTGTGCTACAGCATAGATGCTACTGATCATGTGAGGCACAAGGGAAGGAGAAGCCTCCTGTGTATGCTACAGCACAGTTGCTACCGATCATGTGAGGCACAAGGGAAGGAGAAGCCTCCTGTGTGTGCTACAGCACAGATGCTACCGATCATGTGAGGCACAAGGGAAGGAGAAGCCTCCTGTGTGTGCTACAGCACAGATGCTACCGATCATGTGAGGCACAAGGGAAGGAGAAGCCTCCTGTGTATGCTACAGCACAGATGCTACCGATCATGTGAGGCACAAGGGAAGGAGAATCCTCCTGTGTGTGCTACAGCACACATGCTACAGATCATGTGAGGCACAAGGGAAGGAGAAGCCTCCTGTGTGTACTACAGCACAGATGCTACCGATCATGTGAGGCACAAGGGAAAAAGAAGCCTCCTGTGTGTGCTACAGCACAGATGCTACCGATCATGTGAGGCACAAGGGAAGGAGAAGCCTCCTGTGTGTGCTACAGCACAGATGCTACCGATCATGTGAGGCACAAGGGAAGGAGAAGCCTCCTGTGTGTGCTACAGCACAGATGCTACCGATCATGTGAGGCACAAGGGAAGGAGAAGCCTCCTGTGTGTGCTACAGCACAGATGCTACTGATCATGTGAGGCACAAGGGAAGGAGAAGCCTCCTGTGTGTGCTACAGCACAGATGCTACCGATCATGTGAGGCACAAGGGAAGGAGAAGCCTCCTGTGTGTGCTACAGCATAGATGCTACCGATCATGTGAGGCACAAGGGAAGGAGAAGCCTCCTGTGTATGCTACAGCATAGATGCTACCGATCATGTGAGGCACAAGGGAAGGAGAAGCCTCCTGTGTGTGCTACAGCACAGATGCTACAGATCATGTGAGGCACAAGGGAAGGAGAAGCCTCCTGTGTGTGCTACAGCACAGATGCTACCGATCATGTGAGGCACAAGGGAAGGAGAATCCTCCTGTGTGTGCTACAGCACAGATGCTACCGATCATGTGAGGCACAAGGGAAGGAGAAGCCTCCTGTGTGTGCTACAGCACAGATGCTACCGATCATGTGAGGCACAAGGGAAGGAGAAGCCTCCCGTGTGTGCTACAACACAGATGCTACCGATCATGTGAGGCACAAGGGAAGGGGAAGCCTCCTGTGTGTGCTACAGCACAGATGCTACCGATCATGTGAGGCACAAGGGAAGGAGAAGCCTCCTGTGTGTGCTACAGCATAGATGCTACTGATCATGTGAGGCACAAGGGAAGGAGAAGCCTCCTGTGTGTGCTACAGCACAGATGTTACCGATCATGTGAGGCACAAGGGAAGAAGGAACCCAGCAAACTGTAAGTTTCTTTGGTTATTTTATGTTGAAAACAATGATTTTCTTTTGTTAGTCTCCATAAAGAAAGCAGGACCTCCCAAATTGTTCTACATTTAAAGTATTTGTGTGAGAAGTTAATAATCTCAACTCAATTGTTCTAGGGCATATTTTTGTACTTGTTAGTGTTATTGTTTATTCTATATAGATGGCCCTAATACGGGTAGAGTGGATTTGAAGCCCCGGCACCGAAGCGATACCCCGACCTCACTCCTTAAGCTGCCAAGCAAGACGAACCCAGTGTAGGCCAATGGTGGCTGTACAAGCACCAACCTTTTCATTGTCGGGATTCACCCGCAGTAACCCTATCTGCATACTGGTTGCCTGGAGCAGCGTGCGCGTTGCCCAGCCTGGCATTAGAGGCAGCAAGCTGGACCCGTCGTTAAGTAGGGCCGAGCTTGCACCTAGTTAGTATGTTAGTAACTTCCTCACCCATTACTGGGGTCAGCTACTATTGAGCGTGGGTGTTCAATCTCAGTTGTGATCAGGGTCTTGCGTTTACTGCCATCCAGTTGTGACACTTGGATGCGGGACAATCCCATGTCCGTCCAGAACAAAAGGCGGGTGATAGGGTCAACTGTCAGGCCATCTGGTGCTGAGGGATTAAGGGAAAGCTCAATATTTGTCAAGTTACAAGTACACAGCCATCTCAGAAACTTCTAGTCAATGAGGACTTGAAGTCAATAAGTCAAAATAGTGATTAACAATCTAATGTATTCTTAATGTGTAAATCGTGTAATGTGGGTGAATACAACTGCAAGAAGGCTCTTTGAACTGCATTGATCCACATTAAGAGGGTTGGAAAATATCTCATGGAATTGGCATACTACGAAGACAATTGCAGCTGCTGTTGATATTAATCCTAACCAACAACTCAAATGTCTATGAAGGCTACTTTAATGTCTGTGTTTGGCAATACTATACATTGTATTTTTGTACTATTTGTTTTTGTACTTTCATTACAAAAACAACATGCTATGGTTCTAACATCAACACATCATACACACTGCAATATGGCCCCATGACTCATGATGAATGCATACATATCTGTGCATGCTTCAGTGTAGCAGGATAAACAGCCACCAACACTGCAATAATGACAGCAATTGTAATTACATAGTGTATAGACCACACCCTGCTATCTACTTTGCCCCTCCTCACTGGGCTGCACTTTTAAAGATTGGGCATCTCTGCACCCCAAATATTCAAGCATTCACACAAGGGATAGACCTTTATCAGTTTCAACCAATGATATATGCCACTTTTAGGTATATTTATGAACAAAGTCATTGATATGTTGGCATGTACCCCGGTACTCACTGTGAACATGCTCATAAGTGAACAAAATCTCTTGAGTGCCATTGATGATAAATGCTCGGCTAGTCGTGTTCCGAACCACATCTGTCCAGTAAATCTGTAACAAGAACAGAAAATTGGTTACAATAATTGCCTGTTTTCAATATGCCAAAAAATGTTTATAAAGAGCCTCATAGGTAAGGAGCATTTTGAACGGTGTATTCTTTAATATCCTAATGTGAATGGAATAGAGAGTAGCATCATGAAGGAATAAGTGGTAGGATCATAGAGGTTGGCATGGGTTGAAATACAGAAGGGAAGAGAAAGTACAGAAATATTGGACACTAATGCCAGCAGAGTAATGCAATCAGTTCTTACAGTGAGACCATGTTCACCTTTTGTTTACCTTAACCACCCAAGGACAGGGAAGGAATATAATACCTGTGCTTTGACTGGGTCATATGCAAGTGCCACAGGATTCTGAATAATTCTTGAATCCAACTGAAGGGCTGAATAGCCGAAGTTGGGATCAGAAAGGTTGAACTGAAAGATACTATCCAGATTGGCATCCGAAGCAAACAGGAAGTCATCATACAAAATATCTGGGATGGAATGACATGAAATAGATAAGTAAGTATGCGCTATGCATACCTGCGAGTCCTGGCACAATTCAAACATTTGTGTGGCTTTTGTCATGGGTTTATTCATTGCACCCATAGGAGTACTGGTACATTGGGTGTTGTGCAGTGAAGCATAGTGCTTCAGTGCATGTGTACTGTCTGGCTGTATGGCAAATGTACTGGACACATCTTCATTCTGTATTTGAGAAATAAATGTTTGAAAGGTCTACCTACCAATGCTGGGTATGCAAGAGGTGCCATCAGTGTGCAACTTGTAGCCAGTGCTACACTCACAGCGTACACCCCCAGATGACACAGGAAGACAGAGGTGTTGACATCCACCATTATCTTCACATACATCTAAGAAGTAAGATTGGGAGGAATTAATGACAGGCAAATAATTATCTGCTTTCCCATTCTTTCATTTCCGAAGTTACACATTTTCCAGTCAAACAGATAAAGGAAAAAACTACTGAGAATGTTTTTGAAAAAAACAATTTTGAAAAAAAAAAGACACAGACAACTTTGACTGGACTGGGACTTGAACCCAAGACCTTTGGTTTTATGTACCAGTGCTCTTACCATCTGAGCTATCCAGATGATTGCCTTCACAAATACTTACCGGTATTTGTTTGACTTCAACTGAAAAATCTGCATCCACTTCGTGGGATCCCTGAACTGCTGTAGTCAGATTTACAACAAATGATTGTTTGCATCTGAATGCAAAATCCCAGTCCTGTCAAAGTTTTCTATTCCATGCACCAAGAAATATGATTTCCAGCCTGATGCTTCTTTGCCCCATTCTTTCAATCGCATCCCAAATAATTCCACCCTTAACATACTCTCAAAGTCTGGCTGGCGATCATCTGAGTAGACCCTAACACTGTAGACAGACTCATTGGTTATGCCATGGCTCTGAACAACATGGCGCTTCTCCCGATTAATAACATGCAGACCATTGAATGTGTTCCATTCTGTCCACAGAAGATAGTCCTAAAAAGAAACAGAAACAAATAAACCAATGAACCAACAACCAATTAACAAAACACTATATAACAAGCAAATCTTGACATCCCTTGCAGACGTGTCTGTTTCCCTCAATATGTGTGTCTTGTCTAGGCAGTATTCTATACTGCCTTCAGAATTAATTTTAGGATTGAGAAAAACATTGTTCACCACAATCAGTTGGCCTGGATCAGGACCTTGGGTCAGAGTCATACCTTGTATATGTCAATGTCAAAGAACTGTGCACCTCTCCGTGAGTAAAGCCGCGTTCTACCATTACCATCAAAGTCCATGTGCTGAATAGTTCCACTCTGACGTGAGGCATAATACAATCTGTCAGAGAAAGACATTCTTATAAAGCACCTGTCAACTATCATTTATTATGGTTTTACCCTTTCCTACATGCTGTAGGCACTGTAAGGGACGTCTTTTCAATCACACTATATCTTTTCCTTACATCTGTAACCTACTCAAATGCATTTATAATCAGGTGTCATCTATGGTCAAGTAATTTTGTTTGAGTGCTTTGTACAATCAATCTAGACTGCATTGACTTTAGTTGGGACTTGTAATAAATAGCTTTCTAAAGAAAATAATTAATACATTACATCACGATGACACACATATTACCGGTAATCAGTTTTCAAATAATTAATACATTACATCACGATGACACACATATTACCGGTAACCGGTTTTCAATTATTCAAGACCTGAAATTCTATCAAGAATAGATAACTTAGTTACACCCTACCACCCCTGTCTTCCTCCTCTCCGGAAGATAAGTAAGGAAAACCACCACATTCTCCATACTTCAGATCGTCTGGCTGGTGCCATTCCAAAATTGCCTGTTTTGGCTTACAGACGCCCCTGTAACCTGCGCGACTTAATTGTCCGAGCAGAGGTTCCCACTTTGGACACTTTACCTCCCACCAAATTTAGTAAATTTAAGTGTACCTCTAAATGCATTGTTTGCAAGACATGTCAAGGCAATAGACTCTTTTCAATGGAAATTCTTCTGGAACAACCCACATGACCTATGGTTCTATTACATGCACCAAACATTATATACAGGTCTCATCTCCTGTAAAGTTTGTAATGTTCAACTTGTCGGCAAGACCATAAACGACCTCAAAAAAAGTATCTATGGTCATAGGTCTACAGTCAAAACCGGTAAAATGGACACCCCTGTTTGGTATCACTTCTATCTCCCTGATCATTCGATATCAGATACGAGTGTACTGGGCATAGAATCCCTTGGTCAACGTCCGTCTTAGCCATGAGAAAATGTGGATGAAGCGTCTTTGGACTATTCAACCACATGGCCTCAACATCTAGGAGGTTAATGACCTAGCACCTTGCATATTCACTGATAATCCTTCTTTTAGGTTCACTGCTCCACACTTCTCTCGTTGATCTTTCCCCCTCTTCTCACTAATCCCCACCCTACTTCCTGCACTTCCCTTTGATCTCACCCTACTAGCTTTCCTCTTTGTCCTTTGTCATCCGTGTCCTATTCACTCTCTTCCCTTTTCCTTCTTGTATCTGTTCTGTCCATGTCACTCTGCCTTTGAAAAAGATCCTGCAAGGATTGAAACGTCAGGCACACTAAATTTTAAGAATAGATCCCCTTACCTGTTAGCTTCAAAGTCCACAGCAAGTCCATTCAGACCTTCCACGTTATCTAGCATGATACGGCGGTCACTACCATCTAGGCTGGATCTTTCTATATGACCAGGCGGACCAAACTCTGTCCAAAACATCAACCTGGTGACATAAAACACAGCAATTACACAGTAGCCATTCTTATTCAATATGAACATGAAGAATCAGAAGAAACATGGGAAGGCAGGTGCAAGACTAATCAACCTGGATATTGCTTGTCTGCCATAGTGGATGTCATCATTCCAAAACTGGTAAATGTAATTATCCTGTACACTAAATTACATGACTCCATTGCACCACTGTTATGTTGTCAAGGTCACCACTATTGTCCACATTCTAAACAAAGACTCTTTTTAGCTTAGAACAAAGCAATACGAATCAGTACAAAGACCCTTTTTGATGCAAGTTGCCATATGAATTGCAAGATTAGCAGCAGTAATTGTGCAATTGTGGGACTTTTACTGTGGAGGATCGAGGGATACCGAGCTGCTGCTGAAAGCACGCAGGGGACATTGTCTTTGCATGCCACACAGCCCAACGGCTGTCGGTCTGGCGTTGGAATTCCCCCCACATTCTTTACTGTAATCTGTATGCTCGGTTGTGGCCGACCAACTCGAAGATTTGACTGCCTGGAGTGGAGGCTGGAGTCTGCGGTCAGGGATTGACAGCACCGTACACGCACACACACACACACACACTTTTTTGAATGGATAATCTCTTGACAAAAGCCACAACGTCCGAATTGTGCCAGATTTTACTCTCTTGTACCCATAGTATACCTTTATCGATTTATTTCACAGAAATGTATTGTTCAGATTGTTTTAGCGAGATTTGAAAATGATGCATCGTTCAAAAACCCCTGTATGGCGGTCATCGGCGCTGAAAAAAACCCCGGCGCGAAGTGGTTAAACTGTGAACTTGAGGTTATTCATGTAAGCATTAGCACAGACTGGGCCAGCAATGAGTCTTGTACCTTAAACCAGCATGTATAACAATGCTGCGGGGGTCTATCACATTGTCGTTGATCAATATGGTCCGATGGCTACCATCGTAGCGAGAGACACAGATGTTATCAAGCTGAGAGTCAGTCCAATACACATTCTGTGAGAGCCAATCTACAGCAATACCTAACAAACAAAATTCATGGTAGGAAAAGAAAAGGCTTAGATAACAGTCTGCATGTCTTCAATTCTAGTAAGTACTCATTCAAAGCCTGCAGGATTCATTATTCAAAGGAAACAATTAAAATCCTTGCACCAACTAAACATCAAATAAATTATGTGCTTAATGTTTTAGAAGACACATTTTAGGGAGTGGGAGAAAAAAGCCTGAGTTCAAAGTAATTGTTTGAAATATTTATTAGAACATTGGCTAAAGTACATGTAGCTATGATTCACATTGGTGGGTGATATATTCTCCCCAATGTCGAAACTTCCTGATGTTTAATTGTCCAAAATTTACTGAGTGAGATCATTCTGTGCTGTTTAACGTAAACAATCTTAAAGCCATTGGTCTAGTTCAATGGTTCAGTTATATCATATCATTAATGACTTGGCTGAATCTATCTTTTCATTTTAAGTGCTGTCATCTGAAATGGTATTTAACCTTTTCCAAAAAGCGTTAACATTAATTTGTGTGGTCTTCGTCAGTGTATTAACAATAGGAAACAAAGTGAACAAGGTCCCCCCTACAACAACCACGGAGCTAGCCATGGTGAACGCATGTAGTGTACACAACGTGGAAATTATTGTATACATTTTATTGCCAGCCAATCCCAAGCAAATCAGAAAACTGTGATGGAGATACCAGGATTACTTTTCGGGAATTCTAATACAAATTTGGTGCATCAAATTGTGGTGAATTTTAATGAAATGCGTATATTTTGTACACGTATGTTACCCATTGGAAAAAAACAAAGAACTAAAAATATACTGGATTTTGAGAACAACATGGCTTTGATATTCTTTTAAGGTGAGGAGCAAATTAGCAGAAGGGTTCTATGTTATGTCTAGAGAGTTTGAGCAATCTGACATCTGACATCTGTGGTTGGACTGACATTTGTAAAAGTATATAAGTGACAATACCTACCTTCCACACTACCTACTCCACCTAACACAAGCTGAACAGTAGCCCCATCCATTAGGCGCACACTCTGAATAGTCCTCTGTGCAATGTCAGACAAGAACATGGTCCTGCTACGCACATCTACATCCAAAGCAACCACATGGCTGCGATTAGTCAGAATGCAGCTTCGCTGGTAGTTGTCTGGCAGAGACAAGTCAGGGAAGTTTCCTGGGAAGTAACAGACTGCATTCCGGGAGGCCAGGAGAATCTGGGGCTTAGCAAGAGTTGTCTCCTCTTGTATGTCCAAACAGGTGAAAAGCAACAAAATACAATTTAGTAAACAATGACTACAATGATTAATGCTTATTAGCATACACTAATTCCTCTCACTATGTACTTTATATTGGCTATGTACAGCAATTTTAACTATTTCAGTAAGGTTTGCATCCATAATTTGAAGCCGATAATATTCATTTAAAAATGAAGACTCCTTTTCTACTTGAACAGAACATGGTGAGTAGAAGCCTGAACAAAAGGTTAGAACACAGGCTTTGACTGATCCCAAAGAAGCTTAATAATTACCCTGATGACATGTGCATCCATCTTCAAGAAGTTCAAATCCTTCAGTGCACAAACATTTGTGGCCATCCCGGTCACTGACACAAAGCTGATCACAGGGCTTGTTGTCACAGGGGGCTATGAATATTACACAAACACATGGATACATTGGAAGAAGCTATTGAGCTTACAGTCCAAATTGTCTAATGCACGGAAAGCATGTTGATATCAATGGCCCAACACTAAGTCATACAGACACTGGGTAAAAGCCTAATGGCACAGTCTTACATTTAACTTTGTCATACTGAGAAAGTTACCTGAGAATGGTTGCTGTACAGCAGATAATTCTTGAAAATATATTTGAGTATCGGTATGGCAAAGTGGAACTATGTAGGAATGAAGCATTATACACTCTACGTGGGTAGAGTATATACAATTGTTTATTACCGGTATATGGAAATACCAGAGTAAACTGAAGCCACATAATAAAACATCACTGGAAGGCATAGGGCAAAATTGACCACTTATGTGGTATGATTTTAAGTTCTAATTTGTTTATTTGGCATCAATAAAGAATGGTCCAATATTTGTCAGAAGTGGGGCATCAAACAGACATTCCAAAAGGCAAGCCACGTCACATCACAGCTAATTTTGGATGACAGACTACCGGTAGTTGTGTTAAAAGGGTAATTTTTATTTCAAATGAAAACTCACATGAGTTGCCAGGGAGTAGATCAGGTCCGTAGGTTGTTAGTCCAAAGGGCCTTCCACCAATATTCAGAGCAAAGTAATGTTCCCCTGTATCTTTGCGTATGCATCTTATTCCATTGAACCAGTCACTTATATAGATGTAGTTCTATGTTCAAGTGAAATAAATGTCTACTATTACTATGACAAGATATTTCACAGATCAGACCTACAAATTGTGCATTACCGGTATATAAATTTATGTTAAAACTGCATGAATGACTCAAGTGATCTATACATTTAATGTACATGCATGAAATGGATAGATCATGAGATATCAAAAAAGAAATTAGAGGATCTGATGTTTCAATCTCAGCAGGACCTTTCCCAAAGGCAGAAAGCCTCCGAGCAAAGTCCTGCTGAGATCAAAACACCAGGCCCTGCCTCTAATAGTTTAGTTTTACAGTTAGGATAAGAAAGTCGTTGGCAACAATTTTGTATAACTCTTGAGAGGCACTTTATGAGCACAGAGGGCTTTACCTTAAAGACAGCCACATCAAAGAAGTGTCCCTGATCAACCTCATGGGAGTATAGTGTGCTCCGATTGGTTCCATCAAGATTAGCAACCTCAAGACGACTACCAGATGGATCGGCATCTGTCCAGTATAGTCTAGACAAATAAAACAAGCAATTTGTATGAAATGAATACTCATTCATGTTACAAAAACCAAAGCTAAAACTATATTAAGCCTAAGATAGAACCTCTTTGTTTTCTAAAGATGCAAATCTTAATACCAGTAATCAATCTGACCATTCTGACCATTGCTTTGATTCATTTAAAGCAAGCCATAGTAAAACAAAAATAGGAAATTTTGGGGGCTTTTCAATGTTTTGAGGGTATTAACCACTTCGCGCCAGGGGGGTTTTCAGCACTGATGACCGCCATACGGGGGTTTTTGAACAATGCATCATTTTCAAATCTCACTAAAACAATCGGAACAATATATTTCTGTGAAATAAATCAATAAATACAATGGGTACAGGAGAGTAAAACCTGGAACAATTCGGACATCGTTGTGGCTTTTGTCAAGAGATTATCCGTTCGAAAAAGGGCCCTTTGTGCGTCGTCAATGGACCGTAACGGTCCTAAGGGATGTGTGTGTGTGCGTGCGTGTACGCTGCTGTCAATCCCTTACCGCAGAATCCAGCCTCCACTCCAGGCAGCCAAAACTTTGAGTTGGTTGGCCACAACCGAGCGTACAGATTACGGTAAAGAATGTTGGGGGAATTCCAATGCCAGACCGACGATCGTTGGGCTGTGTGGCATGCAAAGACAATGTCCCCCGCGTGCTTTCAGCAGCAGCGCGGTATTCCTCGATCCTCCACAGTAAAAGTCCCACAATTGCACAATTACTGCTGCTAATCTTGCAATTCATGTGGCAACTTGCGTCAAAAAGGGTCTTTGTACTGATTTTTATTGCTTTGTTCTAAGCAGAAAAGAGTCTTTGTTTAGAATTTGGACAATAGTGGTGCCTGGATTCGGAGGGCCCCATCGCATAGTCAAGTCAATGGAGCTCCGGATTCGGAGGTCCCGGCGCAAAGTGGTTAAACATTAAACAACAACACTTTCTAGATAATTTATACATTTTGAACTACATGTAGGTCACTCACAAATTTAAACTAGACATTTGTTCAGGCCAATTTTCTTGTATAGCTTAATTAAATCATGTGGGTGTAGTGTAAGAATTTGTAATGGGATTAATGGGATTTTCTAACTATAGTGCCTGAATACCGGTAGTCTGGGCAAGACTTGATCCTTAATAGCAATACATGAAACCTACTCACTTGTCCTCTGAATAATCAATGGTGAGTCCATTTGGGAAGTAGAGTCCTGTATCAACAAGCACCTGGCGTTCCTCTCCAGCAAGAGTAGACCTCTCTATAGTCTGCCTGGTACCCCAGTCAGTCCAAAATAGGTACCTGTTTCCCAGTAATATTAATAACATAATTATAGAGTAACTTGAATCTCACTCATTGGATAACAGCATACAATACATGTGTAACCATGTCAGCATTGAGTATTCCATGTTATTACCAAGAAATATTTATTACCTTTTAACAATGCTAGTATCATCATGAACATTGCAATGTATCCATGTTTATATTTTGTATTATAGGGTGAGCATTTGGAATCTGCACTGACATGGGTTGCAAAAGTTAAGAAACTTGTGTTATTTTCTTTGTTTGTGTTGTCTGGAGTCTTCCATTATTTTAAATGCAAGAGTGACTGGCAAAAGGGATTCTATTTATAGGCCACGTTTGCATAGGATTAAAAAAAAAAAAAAACACCAAGAAAATGGGCCCTTATATTGTCAGTGTGGCAAACCACAGTCAGAGTTAAATTTTCTGATTCAAAAAAATCCATGTCAAGTGCAAACATGGCTTTAGACAACCAAGCCTGGTATGGTAGTGAGTGTTAGAGATACACTGAAAAGTGAAATCACAAGTTTGTGCAAACAGCTGGTCAGTGCACTACACTACAGTGACTTAGTAGGCTGAGTGACTACGGTTACAAATCTAACCAGAGCTGCCTGAAATATTTTTATCAGGCATCGGGCAAGGCACTGAGCACTCAGTGTTTATCACGTAGGCTACAAACCCAACATGGATAGACTAGACATGTAATCACGCTTGAATCATTGATACACAGTACATTGTTTGTAAGTGTCAAAAGGTGTGATTTGTGTTGTTGTCTGAATGCTAAAATCTCACAAATACTCGCGATTCAAAGTGCGATCCAAAACGCAGTTCTTCTTGCAATTTTTCAGAAACATCAACATTGTGAATATCTGATGACTGATGTGTGAGCGAATGCTAATGAAAAGAGAGAATTGATAAGTTACATGTACATCCCACAATTAGTGCACACAGATGTAACCCACAACCAGCTCTTTTGTGAACCGTACTTTCTACGCGTAAACCAAGCACGTGCAGTCTGGAAAAACCCTCCGATAAGGTCACATTTCAGGCATGCATAGTTCGCCATGAAAAAAAATAATGAATCACAATCCACTTTTAAATACTTTTGCTAGTGAGTAGTGGGAAATAAAGCACCTAAAGCCGGGTGCTACATGCTGAGGATCTGGGTACATGTTGTAGGCCTATTAAAAGTACTATTTATGGGTCCAACCATGGAGGAATAAGGAGAGATTCCTCCATGGTCCAACCAAAGGGGTGCATTTGACTTAATTCAATAATTGTAACTCATGTAGGTCTCAGATGGCAGCTGCAACTTACTTTTGGTTTACAAGGAGCCTTTGGTCAGTTTAGAGGTCAATCAATTAATAACTGGAGGCAGCAATCATAAGGAATCAGTCATGCTTCTAGTTCTAGTTCAAATCATTTTGTTCAATTTTAAAACTTTGTGAAAAACAGACAATTTAGGGCCCTACAAAATGTGGCCCCGTTGCCTATTGCATTGGCTATGGAAGAGGAGGAACACGTCCAGACAATCGGCAGCAAATCAGCTTTGGGGAAAAACAACCACTTTGTTTGGGGCTGTTTTTTAGTGAGGCGAAGGGCGGAGCAAAATCGTTTGAAAATCCCGCCACATCAGGTTGCTAGAGTGCTATTGAGGCCGAGGTCACGCAAGTCAGATCATGCCAGGCAGACCATAATGCCATGGCGTTAGGCAAGTTCCTTGCTCCTTACAGGTCAGACTTCAGTTCAACTTTCGCTAATCCACTTCATACAAAACATGTCATGTATCTGGAGAATAATACCCACCATGCCCACGGTAAAACCATGGAGGCCTTCCTCCACGGTAAAACTAAGTCTGAAAGGGGGAAATTAAAAAGGGCTCACGGTTACCTTTCTTCATATCAAAGTGTGCCCATGCGTGGGTTTCCGGTCAATGTTTGTAAACAATGGAAAGGTCTGCATGCTGCATGCTGGACTTTGACATGAACTGTACGACAGAAATTGAAGTGAAACACATGTTGGCGTGCGTGAAAGCGCCACGCTACTTCAGTACAGTTACGTACTTGTTTTCTTGTTGACTCTTGCGTTTTGGCCGAATTCATCCATCACAAACTCTTTGCTCATTATATAGAATAATTCGTATAATGATCAATAAGTATAATGAGAGTAAGTCGATTTTTGAAAAAATAAATATAAGAGACTGATACTGTATTAGGCGTATTACATTAAAAACACCAAGGAAAAAAAAGGAAGATTAGTTTGCGTTTAAATTCAAGGTTCACTTACGAACCGACATGCAGCCACGGACGTGTATAAAATACACGTCCGTGCATGTAGCTAGCTTCGCACAGCGCAAACCTAAGCGCATGCGCACGCAAATTTAACTCGAGTTGGTCCGCAAGGTTGCGCCAGTACAATCTCGGGCCAAGACGTCAGTGATCGATAGTGGATTTAGTCCGTTTTCGAAATGAAGGCTATTAGGCTCGGGCTCAGGCTTCGTCTCCGTCTGACAAAACCTGAAAATCCAGGTTGAGGTTTGTTTCGAATTTGAATGTTTATTGGCTTGAAAGGTACAGGGTATTCCCAAAGAAACTGGGGCCAAACGCTTGGTTTTAGATGCCTGTGATACTATAGCCATGGGTGAATAAGGAGAGATTCCTCCATGCTATAACGAAGCCTAAGCCCGAGCCTAAGCCTTCATTTCCAAAGAGTGCGTTCTCGAATAATTTGTAATAGCGCGCCCTCTTGTGACATACTTTGTCCAACTTTGCTGGCTCGAAGGTCTTGGGCCAAGACGTCAGTGATCGATAGTAGATTTTGGCTGGTTCCCGTCCCCTACCTGGTCGCCAGACGTCTCACGTCCTCCAAAAAATTTCGGAGGACGTGAGACGTCTGGAGACCAGGTAGGGGACGGGAACTAGCCTATATAGACCTTTCTTTTGCACGTCACAAGTCACGTGACAAACACATCCGCCATTTCTGGTTGGCAGTGGCACGAACTTTGTACACATTCATAATACAAAATACCGGAACTTCCCAAAGACTTAGAACGACGTCAACAATTCAAGTTTACATTATATTGTCCTGAATGGTGTTCTGTGATGGAAAGTGGTATTAAGTTGCTGTTGCTGTAAATTACTGCAGCAAACGATACAAAAGAGGTTTGGAACAATTTTTTCCCCGTTTCCGAATTCCCTGAATCCGAGGCCCTATGCCGCATAGCATAGGCCTACCTAGTACCTACAAATCAGCGTCTTGCTCCGTTCTGAAATTTAACCATCGGTTTGTCGTTATAACTCTTGACAATTTGTCTAATTGGTTGGCACAAGAAGTTGTCAAATGTGTGACCTGTGAAACTTGAACATAGGAATGATCTTCGATAATTTGGTCAATATCAGACAGCACCGGGTGTCTCCTACCGTACGTCGTTATGATAATCCGGAAATCTTGCCAACCAAAGAGTGCGCATGCATGGGTTTCCGGTCAATGTTTGTAAACAAAAGAAAGGTCTATAGCGGATTGAGGATTGAGAGCGCGTTCTCCAATAATTTTTAATAGCGCGCCCTCTTGCGACATACTTTGTCCAACTTTGCTGGCTCTACCAAAGATAGGCTGGTTCCCGTCCCCTACATGGTCTCCAGACGTCTCACGTCCTCCGAAATGTAGGGGCCGGTAGCTAGCAGCCATCCACGGCCTGTGATTGGTTCAGTTTTGCGCATGCGCCTTAATTTGTTTCTACTTATAGAGATGATGTAATGTTTACGTGTGTGTATTTTGACAGCGCAGCACATGGCTCTAGGAGAAAGTTCCTTCACGCACAATATAACCATGAATGCTCAGCCGATTACACCGAAAAAGCAGGTAAATCCGAATATTCGGTGTTTCGCCTCACATTGATTTTACCTCTATAAGGACAGCTTCGATTTGAGCGAAAACTCAATATCTGCATGCGAATCCATCAAATCATCATGTTGTCATCATGTTTATAGCGGCACGTGTGACCTTGATTTCCCAGCTGATATCCAGCTGATTCAGCTGAACCACACAGCCGGAAATTACCGATAGTAGCAATTACGATCCGAAAGTTATCGAAAATGGTTTCAGAGTTTTCCGGACATTTTCGGAATAGGAGAAAGCCGGCCCAAGTTTAGTCACCTGACAGTATTGCATTCTGGGAATGGCAAGCCTCATTAGCATAAGACCGTCAGCTTTCCTCCGATATTTTTTGCTAGCTACCGGCCCCATTTCGGAGGACGTGAGACGTCTGGAGACTATGTAGGGGACGGGAACCAGCCTATACCAAAGAGTCTTGGGTCAAGACGTCAGTGATCGAGAGTGGATTGAGAGTGCGTTCTCGAATAATTTGTAATAGCGCGCCCTCTTGCGACATACTTTGTCCATCTTTGCTGGCTCGCACTACGTCTTGGGAATCCTGCATTGCATGCATGCTGTGGGCGTCGTCGTTTTATGGAATTGAACCGTTACCATGGTCGCGATTTGCATAATCCAAGTCAACCATCGTTCGTACCGTGTGAACTTTGAACAACATGGCGGCTCTGTGTAAACAACAACCTGCCAGAGAGTGTCTGGTTTGCTCCAAAGAATTGAATAAGATTCACTCAGGTTCTTTTCAAAACCACACCTCTTCTGTAAGAAAGAGACGTACCTTATACATGGTGTCACCGCAAACCCTCCTATATCCAAATAATTTATCACATTTAACTCAAAGAATTGTAAGATTCCTGGCCAATGATTTGAGGGCCACAATAACAATAACAAGCGATTCGGAGACGACGTTATTCGGCCCGTTGTTCTTCTCGTAGAACTTACAGAGAGGCAGTGATTGGAAAATCAGGCTTTTACCGAAGCCGGTTGGCTGTGGAATTCCATCTCTGCCAAGTTACGCGGCGCATGTTTCGCATTTATGCCCGTATCTCTCAAACATGCGCCGTGGACGGCGCATAGTCGCGTCGTGCCGTCGCGTTTCGTGCCGTCGCCCCTTTTTGCACTGTGTGTATAGGGCCGTTTCGGCGTCGCGTCGTGCCGTCGCATAGTCGCGTCGTGCCGTCGCATAGTCGCGTCGTGCCGTCGCATAGTCGCGTCGTGCCGTCGCATAGTCGCGTCGTGCCGTCGCATAGTCGCGTCGTGCCGTCGCATAGTCGCGTCGTGCCGTCGCATAGTCGCGTCGTGCCGTCGCATAGTCGCGTCGTGCCGTCGCATAGTCGCGTCGTGCCGTCGCATAGTCGCGTCGTGCCGTCGCATAGTTGCGTTGTGCCGTCGCATAGTCGCATCGTCGCATTTTGTTTTTCAGGGTCTCTAGCCGTTTACGCTGTCGACGGCGCATAGTCGCGTCGTGCCGTCGCATAGTTGCGTCGTGCCGTCGCATCGTCGCATATTTGCGTCGTGCCGTCGCACCGTCGCATCGTCGCATCGTCGCATTGTCGCATTGTCGCATTGTCGCATCGTCGCATTTTGATAAAGGCCTGTCTTGAGTTTCGCCAAGTGAGGGCGCACAAGCTTCTGAGTTCATGTTAATCCATATGCCTACTCAACTAGGCAGCGTATATTTTGCCGGCACCGGCGTTCAAAAGGAAAGACCTCTGATATAATGCAAATTGGCCAATCAGAGTATGAAAGGGACCGACAGAATTACATGGTAGGCCTATAGAGACCTAGGCCATTACTACATTGGTGCCTACATTAAACTATTACCCCTCATGAAACTCAGACTGTGAATATGATATAAAAATTGCACACAGGATGGAAAATAACTGAAAAGTTGAAACTGATTCTCTTCTGGAAAAATAAGTCATCAAAATGCATTAGGCCTATGTGTGATGTGAGTTAATACTATAAACAGGGGAGCAGGCTTAAATTTAAATCAGGAAATCGAAGTAGGGTGGACCGTGTTCAATCATTGGAAAATCAACTTGTAGTTTTGTATCAAGCGAACTGTTGCTTTGGTCATTTAATCTCAGTGACCACTTAAAAAATGGAGCGGCTGTAGGCCAATTATTTAGTATTTAATTGTGATATACAAAAATGTTGCAAACTGCTTACTGACTAAAATTACCAAAATATAAATCTTAAAATTTAGCGGGCCTGACGTTTCGATCCTAGCAGGACCTTTCTCAAAGGCAGAGTATTTAATTGTGTTAGTGGTTTATACAATGGAGGTAGAAAAGGGGGGTAGAAAGTACCGTCCAACTCTTTCGAATTGCAATATGTTCGGCAAGCGAGCCTTATTAGATCAGTAGCTGGTACATTTCAAAAGGACGCTTTCCTCTTGGCAGCGCAGATTTAACAGTGTGTAATTTGAAGGCGTAGGCCTATGCAGACAGGCCTTTATCAAAATGCGACGATGCTACGATGCTACGATGCGACAATGCGACAATGCGACGATGCGACAATGCGACGATGCTACGATGCGACGATGTGACGATGCGACGATGCGAAGATGCGACGATGCGAAGATGCTACGATGCGAAGATGCTACGATGTGACGATGCGAAGATGCTACGATGTGACGATGCTACGATGTGACGATGCGACTATGCTACGATGCTACGATGCTACGATGCTACGATGCGAAGATGCTACGATGTGACGATGCGCCAATGCTACGATGCTACGATGCGACGATGCTACGATGCGACGATGCGAAGATGCTACGATGCGAAGATGCTACGATGCGACGATGCGACAATGCGACGATGCGACGATGCGACGATGCGACGATGCGACGACGGCACGATGTAACTATGCGACGACGGCACGCGACTATGCGCCGTCGACGGCGTAATGGGCTAGAGACCCTGAAAAACAAAATGCGACGATGCGACTATGCGACGGCACGACGCAACTATGCGACGGCACGAAGCGACGATGCGACGGCACGACGCGACTATGCGACGGCACGACGCGACTATGCGACGGCACGACGCGACTATGCGACGGCACGACGCGACGCTATAACGGCCCTATATACACACACAGTGCAAAAAGGGGCGACGGCACGAAACGCGACGGCACGACGCAACTATGCGCCGTGGACGGCGCATGTTTGAGAGATCCGGGTATAAATGCGAAACATGCGCCGCGTAATTTGGCAGAGATGGAATTCCATAGGTTGGCAGACAGATGAACACATCCTTGCCTTGTAGAGCCGCATCTATCGCTTCTGACTGCTTCGATTTAAACGATTTCACATTCAACTTTTTACTAGCATCCTTTTTTCTAACGAAAATCGTTCGTCGCCCTGCACATGTACATCACTACTAGCGCTAGATGCAGCAGCCGCATGCTGAACCGTTGAACCAGGGTCACATAATTATATATCAATCTTAAAGTGATAATAATATACAAAAATGTTGCAAACTGCTTACTGACTAAAATTACCGAAATGCAAATCTCACAATTTAGTGGGCCTGACGTTTCGATCCTAGCAGGACCTTTCTCAAAGGCAGAGTGACAAGGACAACACAGATACATGTACACGAAGGAAGGGGGAAGAGAGTGGATAGGACACGGATGAGAAACAAAGGACAAAGAGGAAAGATGGTAGGGTGAGATCAAAGGGAAGAGCAAGGAGTAGTGTAGGGATTAGTTAGAAGAGGGGGAAAGATCAAAGAGAGAAGTGTGGAGGAGTGAACACAAAATAAGGATTATCAGAAAGCACGCATGATGTTAGTCATTATCCTCCTGGATGTTGAGACCATGTAATTGAATAGTCCGAAGACGCTTCATCCACATTTTCTCACGGCTAAGACAGACAGCATTACTACGGTGACCAAGGGATTCTGTGCCCAGTATACACTCATATCTAATATCGAATGATATCAAAACCGGTAAAATGGACACCCCTGTTGGGGATTATTTCAATCTCCCTGATCGTTTGATGTGCTAACTTGTTTTTGGCATAGAGAGGGGCATATTTGTAAAAAGAACTCTTTGTTCGGAGCGATCGTTGGCAATTAAGCAAATTGAATACCGGTAGGCCTAGACCTATCCTCTTTTCTCAGAAACGACAGATTTTCGAGCACTAAAATTGGCCACTTTGCAAAATAGGGCACCCTTTAATTACCATGCTCTGTTACTTTTACTCACCCGTATTGAGGATAGACCGCAATTCCTCGAGGTTTTTGCAGACCACCATCCACCACAATTTTGAACCATGTTACATTGTAATCCACAACGATAATCCAGTTGTAAGCAGCATCAGTCCAGTAAACGTTATTTGCTAACCAATCAACGGCTAATCCTGGACGGGAAAAAAAAATAATAATAAAAATTCTCCCGCATCTTGATATGCATGTTATCTTTATGGCCTAGCCTACCATACGAAAAAACATTATTCGCTTAATCCAAGAAATACATAGGCGCTATCATAGTCACGGGATCTGCGCTCGGGCCCATATTATAGCATAGATTAAAAAAATGCCAATCTCATCTAATAAAAGATCCCGGAAATATGACAATGGTAGCATTGGCACTGGTGACAACTCGAGTTCAAGTCAGTTGCAGTTGGATGGTTAGATCATGTCAGTTGGTTGGTTAGATCATGTCAGTTGGGTGGTTAGATCATGTCAGTTGGGTGGTTAGATCATGTCAGTTGGTTGGTTAGATCATGTCAGTTGGTTGGTTAGATCATGTCAGTTGGATGGTTAGATCATGTCAGTTGGTTGGTTAGATCATGTCAGTTGGTTGGTTAGATCATGTCAGTTGGATGGTTAGATCATGTCAATTGGTTGGTTAGATCATGTCAGTTGGTTGGTTAGATCATGTCAGTTGGTTGGTTAGATCATGTTAGTTGGTTGGTTAGATCATGTCAGTTGGTTGGTTAGATCATGTCAGTTGGATGGTTAGATCATGTCAGTTGGTTGGTTAGATCATGTCAGTTGGTTGGTTAGATCATGTTTGCCCTAAGGTATAATTTCCATGAATCATCCAGAATGGATTTCGCATGATACGTGCATTTCATTGATTTGATAGGGAGTCAACAGTAAACGTTTGTCAATGATTATGCTTATCGTAACTTTGCGTTAACATGTCTTCTGACCTTCTGTTAATCATTTCGAAGGAATCCATGCAAAACTAATCTGAAACATTCTCTCACACTGAACGATTTTTGAAAACAATGGAAACATTTGCAATATACGACCTATATGCAGCATTTTAAGTAATAAAAACGTCCCTTGCTGTGGAAGTGGGCGTCCCGTGAGACGTTTATAGATTAATCAAATTATAATGGCGGCTTAGAAATATTGGCTTTGCATACCTGGATATTTAATTAAACCACAGTGCAACAATCCTGTTGTGCAGATTATCTTGGTGACATTTCCTCGCCTTGTTATGATTGCATGCGATTGTATCTGGCCATAATAGTATATGCCCATATAAGGGGTCTAGGCCATCGTAAGAAAAAGGGCAAGATTCACATTCTGTTTCCTCCATGGTTAGATCATATTTCACCACATCCTGTTTTTAATCTACCAATAATCGTTGATTTTGGCTATGTTCCATGCAAGCAATACACATATCCCACAAAACCCATGCAACGCGGACCGCCTTTAGACGGTTGTTTAATTTGATATGTTTCTACTGCCATCTTCCGAGCCTTTCTGTGCCGAGGTTATCATTGAAAAAACAATCAAAACACTGCACATTATCAAGTCATGGAACAAATCTTTGGTTGCATAGACAAAATAGTCAAACTAGAAACGTGTTTGTGGACAAACATATTTCGCAGTGCATATAGATTAATGACATGCATGTAGAAACATTCAAGTGGATGTAAGCGAGGTTTGACGTGATGTGAAAATCATGTCAGTTAAATTTTACATTTAATATTGTCAGTTCTAAACTCAAGCAAAGTTCCAATCAGAAGTAATATGTACTTCAAACAATTTAATCCGTTAAATAATGCCGCTTTAATTTTCCATGACGCGTCACATGATAATGTAACACTGACAAAATTTGTTTGAAGACCACCCGCAGCTGTTTATCGCATGGTACGAATTCTGATGTCATTTACCGGTAGATTGAGGGAAACAGTTAATTGTACGGTTGACAAAAACCGTATTCAAAACCTGCGGGAAAACCTCAACTTTAATCCCATGTCACGTGACCAATATTATTATGCAGTGACACTAACGAGTTTTGTCCAATAGCAACTAGGGGTGATGGACTAAAATGTGCACCTAGTGCAAAGTCAGTCAAGTGAACGAGTGCCACAGTATTTGACATTCAAATGCAGTACATGCACTAAATCTATGGACAAATGCGGTACCTTTAAATTCATGTCACGTGATTTGCGCTCGAACTTTCAAATTTTTATGAAATATGACTTCATAATTGGACTCTGGGGTATATTTCCAACAGAACGAAGACGGAAAAAACAACCATTTGTCTTTTCTTCTCCCTGTAATTATTCTTGGCTGAAATTCAGAACCCTCTGTCATTCAGCACAATACAGTTGTACATAAAGCGTGTACAAATCCAACGGGGTAAAAATGTTTCTTTAATGCAACGTTACTTGACACCTGATGACGTCATCAATCAACATAATTTAATAAACTACCACAATGATGTACGACACTGCGGAAATACTCAACATGGAAAACGTGTACAAAAAGTATGGGTGAAAAGCCCAAGTTTAATCTCAAGTCACGTGACCACTGATGACCTCACGGTAACGATGTTTCTCCAACAGCAGTCAGGGATGATGGACTAAATATGAACTTTATTCAAAGTCAGTCATATGGAAGAGTGCATCAGTATTTGACATTCAAATACTTGCACTAATCGAAGGTGACAAAACGTGTACAAATCGTATGGATCAAAAAATGCCTCTTTAAAATTACTTGATGACGTCATCATTTGGAATTGCTCCTAAGTATGTGCTAAGACTCAAGTCGATCGGATAAAGCGAACTACCAAAGTAGGGGTCCAGAACGATATGGGTGATTAAGGAGAAAATTAAATCGTACTAAAACAATAGCTGTTTCTGAAAGACTGAAACAGCTAATGGCAAACTCGACAATGTTCTCCTCGTCGCAAACATCATGTTATATCTATCGGCAATGTTCCCAAACGCTAAAAAGATCGAGGGAATGAAAATAATGTGTAGGCGGTAGCCCTCGGTGCCTTCTACGTGAGTATTATGACTAGAAGGGATTTCATGTCCATTTCCCTTCTCGAAGAAAAATAATTCTGTAATATCCAGAGAACAATGTGAGCAGGGTCATGGACACCCGAGTGTCCAGGATGCCGTTCAACTTCCTTATCGGAAGTCAGCAAACCGACCATGCAAAATGCCCTCGCTTTGATTCACCATGCGATACAGCCAATATCTGTTCAGGAAACCTTTCCTGCTCATCAGGAACTGAAGGGAAGGCCACAGACAAAGTGTGGAATCAGATAACCGCTGTGTATATTACCACAGGACTAGCCACAGATATTAAACGACACACTGCATGAAGTCCAGAAATGCTTTTGAAATTGACAGAATATATTGAGAACTCGAGAGCGGTAGGCTTATAGGCCTATACAAATGAGCAATCTAAAGCAATGGCTTCCGAAGTCGATAAATCACCAGTCGTAAAAAAAAAGAAAAGACGCAGGCCATATGTCTCTTTAATGTATTTGTTTCTAAAAAGTACAATCTATAACCAACACCTGTTTCTATGGGATATACAAAAATTGAATTCCGTAAATTGTCTATTTAAAAATGACGCCAGCATTTATCAACACGGCTCATAGCCTCATACATTACCAACGACTATACGCTCTTTGAAGATACATTAACTTTTGATAGAAATGACTTAAAGTGATATACAAAAATTTTGCAAACTGCTTACTGACTAAAATTACCAAAATGCAAATCTTAAAATTTAGTGGGCCTGACGTTTCGATCCCGGCAGGACCTTTCTCAAAGGCAGAGTGACAAGGACAAAACAGATACATGTACACGAAGGAAGGGGGAAGAGAGTGAATAGGACACGGATGAGAAACAAAGGACAAAGAGTAAAGCTAGTAGGGCGAGATCAAAGGGAAGGGCAAGGAGTAGGGTGGGGATTAGTGAGAAGAGGGGGAAAGATCAAAGAGAGAAGCGTGGAGGAGTGAACACAAAAGAAGGATTATCAGAAAGCTGCATGGTGTTAGTCATTACACTCCTGGATGTTGAGACCATTAGGTTGAATAGTCCGAAGACGCTTCAAGCTTCAGGCCCACTAAATTTTAAGTTTTGATAGAAATATAAAAAAAGATGCGTCCTGGTGTGTAAACTTCGAACTGCTGTAGCCTGGCTTAGGCCTACTAATTGTTATTTGAGATGAATGGACATGGTGGTGTGATCCCGAGATATACGACATTTTAATGACGAATTGCTTGATGACTTGCGCCTCATCCCAACAAAGATAGAGACTATTTGGGAAGGTCTCCATCTAAAGTCTTGTAGGTCCTGGGGTTAAATCCCGGTTCAGCAAAACGTCCTTAGTCAAATTTGTGTGTCTGTAGTGACTTGTGGGGAGCTTGCAATTTCTCTCTGGAACACCAGTAGGGGCTAGCTCATGGAATTTCTGATTGATACAATTTCTGGTTATTAATACCTGGCAACCACATACATTTTCACATTCTTATCACTGTGCTCGATTTGTACGCAAAGATGTAAACCGAGTCCTCCCCAACCTGGGGACAAGGCTTTAGGACAAGGACAAGTAACAGTATTTGCCAGTTCGCAGGTGCTGCAACACTGAACGTCTTTTTAAAAAGGAAATTGGAACCATTGAAATGCACCTTCGCTTGATTTTGTTCCCAGCATAGAGAGGAAGTGGTCGGGTTTGTGAATGCCAATGATTGTAATTATTTTGGTACGGGCGCTGGTTTTACAATGTTAACTAAAGCCCCTTTCAGTTTCACCCCGGTCTGCGTGGAGTTGCGTTGTGCAGCGTATTACCGAGTATATACGCCGAAATTAGGCTGCGTACTCATGGAAGAATGTTGTTACGTGCATGATCGGCGTTGTCCCTGCGTGGTGCATGGCACCGAACCCTGTGCATCTACATGTTTATATGCACCTGTATGTACCTGTACCTACGCGTATAGCTGCGTACGTTACTTTACGTATAGGTCTGACGTAAAGGGCCTCTATGTTCGCTTACGGTTGTTTTATGTTTGCGCAAGTGCCGAGCAAAAATGCAATAAATGCTCGTAGGAGCCGCCTATAGCCTACACCCCAATTGCCGCTACATAAACCTAGTTTTCCTGCCTCTCCATCCACTCCTGCCTGCTGTCCAGAATACATCGCTACTGTTTGAATTACAGTGGACTGATGTAATAACACAAGCAGAAGAATATCATGAGGTGGAACTTAAGTACTCGGCAAAAAGCTGCAATTCTCCAGCATCTGGATGGCCTATGCAACCACTCATCAATCATATGGCAGGCATGAACGCTCGGAAGGAAGAAGAGCGAGAACAGAGTAGGAAGCAAGAATGAGAAGAAGTGTGTGGTTAAACCTTGGATCCAGAGCAGCCCCTGCATGGGCAATATGAACAGCTGATGAAACTGCATACCGAGGACATTTCAGCATTTACAAATTTCATGTGGATGAAGCCACAGGCTTTCCATGAACATTTGACGGAAATTGCACCGAGGATTACCAAACAAGATACCAAGGGTTCTGCTATAGGATCGAAACGTCAGGCCCACTAAATTTTGAGATTTGCATTTTGCTAATTTTATTCAGTAAGCAGTTTGCAACACATTAAGATACCAACTACACAGGAAGGCTCTGGAACCATGAAGTTGGCTATCCCCTTGAGGTTCATGGCCATTGGCAATGTACAGCTAAATGTCGTTGGGTGCCTTGCACAAGGGAAAACAGGGTCAATAAGGTCATTTTGTTTAATTACTAATTTTTTTCAAATTTGTACGCGCTTCAATCCTCTCACATTCTGTGTTCAAATATTACGTCACGATGAAGTAAAAACTAATTGTGAAAAGCTAGACGGAATTTGTTCCCAGCAGAATGGCGTAAGGTGATGGTGGTGTCTGAACGCACTTATGCCCTTTTGCATGGCACCCGACGATGTACACTTCAATAATAATGGAATCAGAGTTCCCCATGATACCATCTGTGAGTTTATCTCACATTAGTTTGCCAGGCCATAATCAATGAGTTATCTGATGAAGTTCTCATGTGTCCAGATACTCCAGAGTGATGGCAAAAAGTGGCACAAACTTTCTACAACTGCTGGAACTTTGCTCACTGTGTGGGTGTCATACATGTAGATGGCAAACATATTGCCATCAAGAAGTCTGCAAAGGTTGTACTGCTTGCAGTTGTAAATGCTCACTATAAACAACGTGTTGAACTTCTCTGAACTTCTCCGTTCTCGTTCATGAATAATTACTTGTATAGGCCCTACAAGTAATGATTCATGTAGGCCTATGATGGACATTGGAGAGACTGGCTTCGGCTCTGATGCTGGTGTTGAATGAGAACCATACAACAAGGCAGCAATTGAGGCAGACAAACTGAATCTACCCGAAGCCTGCCTCAAATCGCTGGACTTAATTAGTGTACTATTGCGTAGGCATGGTACACAGTAGCGTAGTGTTGCGTATAGGCATGGCGCACAGTAGCATAGTGTTGCGTATAGGCATGCCGTACAAACGCGTAGTGTTGCGTATATGCATGGCGTACAGTAGCGAAATTTTGCGTATAGGCATAGCGTACAGTAGCGTAGTGTTGCGTATAGGCATGGCGTACAGTAGCGTAATGTTGCGTATAGGCATGCCGTACAAACGCGTAGTGTTGCGTATAGGCATGGCGTGCAGTAGCGTAGTTTTGCGTATAGGCATGGCGTACAGCAGCGTAGTGTTGCGTATAGGCATGCCGTACAATAGCGTAGTGTGGCGTATAGGCATGGCGTACAGTAGCGTAGTGTTGCATAGGCATGCCGTACGGTAGCGTAATGTTGCGTAGACGCGTAAAAATTGCGTGCTTGCTGCGTCCAGTGCTCTGCGCCGAAAGCACACATTTTGGTTCCCTTTTCACATTTCACATTTCACATTTCACATTTCACATTTCCCACATTTCCAAAAACACCCACGTGCAGTTTTGTGGGTGGTATTACCATTGGTGCATAATCAAGATTCTCTCGCCAGGTCGTGACCCGTATCGAAAAATAAGATAATCATATACAAACACACAAAGGAAAGGAAACTTTACTGTGATTCAGTTTTTCAATCTGGTGGGGACTGGAACCCGACACCTCTGGTTTAACGTATACATGTGGTAAACCAGAGATATCGGGTTATTTTCATAAACAAAATTTACAGATAAAACGAACTAAGCCGAACTAAATAGGAGCTTTTGAGAAATTTTTAGCCAATTCCGAGTGAGGGTCGTTTGAAGACGCGGGTCATTATCCGGACTGAATATGCACTGCATACTACATGCTCAGTGCACGGTGGAGCTGGGTAGCCAAACGCTTAGTGCGAACGTTGCGTCTCCTCATCCAACGTGCAATATTAATTGGACTGTGGAGGATTCAGATTGGTTTGGACGCAGATCAAACCGGGGTTAGCCTGAAAAGCCACAATCAGTGCATCAGACCTACTCCTTGTGCAAGTTATACGGACAGAATCTGCCTTCATTTCACCACTGTTGAACCCCATAATTTATACAAGATCACCTGGCATCATGAATGTGACTACGCGCCATGATTCTAACGTAATGCTGCACCCAAAACATTAGCAAGTATACCAACCATCGACAGAGGCTGATGTCCCGTCGAATATGCCCGTAGCAGTGGTGTCTTCCTTCAATCCACCCTTCAGAATATTCTTCCGGTTCGCATCACTCCAGAAAGCAACACCGTCGTCATAGTCACCAGCAATGGCAATCCAGTGCGCTGGCGTCAACTCATAGTAATACTTGGACGAGATCACCTGTTTACAGTATGATGCAGTATCAATGAAAGTTAAGGGTAAAAAAGAAGATGGCAGTAATTAGTGGCAACAATGAAGGTGTGTAGCCGCCGTGGTCCTCACTGGGCTCTGGTAAATGAGCGAGGGAATAAACTTTGACTGGGGTGGGTTGTAAAGCAAGCGTATGTCACTTGTCAGCAGCATCTTGGCCCCGAACGTGTGGCACGGCCGGGTCACTTTTACTTGTTTAGCCATGACGGTAAATCACTCCTGATGTGAAGGGAAGTCCGCATCGCTAACTACATGTCCGGTCAGGGAGGGCAGATCCTAATTGAAATGCACTCTCACCCACGTAAATCATAATACTGTAAATGTATCCACGAATGACCACTGCTCCAACTGCTTTACAAATGCCAACGCACTAAGGGACATCCACAAGGGGCCAATGTCATAGAACTGTTTAAGCACAAAATTTTGCTTAAGCGCAAAATGTCACGATTCACAAGAATATTTTGCAACCCAAAATTCTCTTTGTTTAATACTATTCAAAAAGTAGTGGAATACAACTTATACAAGTCAGAAGCAATTGACATCATGGCATGCATCATAAAGGGGTTTGTGATCCTGTTTGCACGAGGAAGACTTTTCATGCTTAGCAGATTTTCACGCTTAAGCAGCTCTATGAAATTGGGTCAGGAACAGTCCCTCTAATCCTGAACTGTCTACCATGTAGTGAAGCATGGTCAATTACTTCTGACAAGAAAGTTTGAAGAGCTGTGAAATGTGGTTTAATGAAGATGATTAATTATAGTGGACAGATAAATTGTGTAGCGATGATGCAAAGTAAGAACCAAACAATTGAAATTCACTTGTCACACCCTGAGGAAAGATGGTTTGGAAAACCTGACTTTGACATGAGAAATAGAGGCCGAGAAGAGGGTAAGTAAAAACCCGTCGACGTTCACACTATAGTTGCTTTTCCCTGTGGAAAACATCAAACCCCGGTTTTTTCTCCTTCTACCCTACTCCCGAGCAGGGGTAAATATTCACTGGGGACAAGCTCTTACCCGGGAATTTCTTTTGTAGTGTGAACAGACCGTCCAAATTCCCCATGGATTTTTTGAGAAATCCCCGGAGATTTCGTCTACACAAAATCCCCAAGAAATTCCGAGGCGGATACGGACGTTTTCGCACTACAGTCGTTTAACCCATACAGCATTTAACCCTGCAATCCCCCTGGGAATACCATTGACCCCAGTGAGTAGCCATCACCCGTACTCGCTCGCTCACGCGGGGTTATGCGTATTTAGAGGGAATATGAATCCAAGACGGGGTTATCTAGCCAGGGGCTGTGTGCTATGACCGAGAATAGCAGTACATACTGGTTTGTCACTCATGACGCCGTAATTCCTGGGAAATCGCCAGTAGTTTGAATGACTTTGAATCGACAGAGCAAATCCCCTAGGTATTGTTTTCCAGAAGGTGAGAAAACGGATCTTCAGGAGGGTTATAATTCCCCGGAAAGAGTTGTGTATAATAGCGTAAGGCCTATAGATATCCCTTGGATGCTTGTTTGCAACTGTGTCTATGGCCTATATGTTAATTGGAACACCTGACGGTTACTGTATGATTGTATAACGGGATTTTATTGTGTTATGTGCGGAGTGTATTTCATAAAGATTGCCGAACAATGATAACAAAAATGATGGGCGGATTGGCCCATCTGTGAAAAAATAGTATTGCATCTGGAAAGTAGCCATGTGGACCGAAAAAACAGGCCTTACGCTATTAAACAATACGACACGATAGTTTTTAGTTTGCTCAGAAGTGGTCAAGTCGTCGTGCCATTTTACCTTACGCCAGGTGAGGGCGGTTCAAGGGGTTCAATATTGAAAAATGAATCAGAAGTCGAAACATTTGAAATCCATTAATCACTTCATGATGGGTAGTTTGAATTTGGTTATTTGGTGTGATTCAAAGAGGTTTTGCCCTTACTCGACGTGGTGGTAAACACTGAATGCTCAGTGCTTTGCCCGGTGCCTGATAAAAATATTTCAGGCAGCTCGGGCGGGATTCGAACCCGCGACTCCCGAATTGGTGTGAGTTAGACCCTTCCTTGCTTTATGGTTAGACGAGCCATTTCCCGTTTCTTTTCTCTTGTTTTCACCATTGCACCGGATAAACCAGCATACGTTCTATCATCATACTTTAGCCTAGGCCTACTTTTGTGAGGTTCCGAGAGCCCGAACACTGTAGTCCCTACCCCTACTCCAACATGGTGATGGCCCGTGGCTCCTATACTCACCGAGCTGTTAATATACGACTCAGGGTCTGCAGGTAAACTCTGGATACGAGCTCGACGATCAACGGTCCTCAACTCAGTCCAAACAAGACGGGGTTTCTGGGCTGCTGCTTCTTCTTGCACTGGCGGTGAGGTGGCACCAGTCTCTTGCCCCAAACCTACACAACCAATTCCCGTCAAGTTTAAGTTTGAAAGCACTATTAATGTAACGTCAAACCGTAAGTAACTTTAATTAAAAATTAACAACTGGGTATTTATTTAATCTTGACTTTTCGGAAAAGGGCTTCGGAAACATCGTCACTCGTTCGCTTGCGTCGTTTTTACTTCGGCGGGAATTTCCAACAAAGTTTGCAATTTCTTACGAATGTTTCCAGCATCCTGGGTCTTGATGTACTCGTTGTTAGGTTTAATTCGCCAAGATGTCTAATAAGCTTCGTCAAAATTAATGCGCACTAACTATGCACGAACTATACTCACGACGCACGTGACGTTCACTAGACAGACCTTCGTGAAACTCCAAACAGATTTCAACAGTTTGGAGAATGTCTCGCGCGTTTCTCGCATAGCTCGTCCGATTCTTTCTTCACTGTTCACCTTTAGGCTATAGAATTATTTCTTGAGGGCGAGCGAGTTGACTCAAGAACAACACGAGTGCATTTCGCGTCGAGGTTTCGCAATATTGTTGGCGGCTCCATTGTCACGACGCGTTCGGAAAAAAATTCTCCGAATGACGGATTCCCCCCTCCAAAAAAAAATTAAATAATAAATAAAAATAAAAAAAATCGACATTCGCATCATTTGGGAAACATTCCTTGGAAAACATAGTTTATATTACCTTAATTACATAGACATAATGTGGAAACGCGATGTGTGTGCGTGTCCATTTTGTCACTACAATCAGCAATCCAGGCCTATTTAAAATAAACATACAATAATTTACAAACAAACCCTTGCCCGCCTCCAACTTCGCGGGCCGCTAAAATTAATTGAGTAACCATTGGCCACAGTTTCGATAGTCTTGGGTGGTATAATTTTGCCCATATGCCTATTTAAAGAAATACCTATCAAGTATCGAGCCCTACACCCATGAAACAATCAATGGTGGCCAGAGGTTTCCACACAGTGAATCCACGGAGGGGTTATATCTATCACAGGTCATGTAGGCTCTGGCTGAGACTCTGGCTAAGGCTTCGGTCATTTTCTCTTACCCGTTTAAGTTACCCGATATGTGTCACAGACTCACAGGCATCTAGAAACAAGGATCAGACCCCCGTTTCTTGGTGAATATCTGTATGCCTACTTATCAAGCCAACAAACGTTCAAATTCGGCGACAAACCACAACCTGGATTTTCAGGTTTTGTCAGATGGAGACGAAGCCTGAGCCCGAGCATGATCCATGGATTCGCAAAGGGCCATAGTTGCAATGGGCGCGGACACAGATCGTGGACCCTAATTCAGTGCAGCACAATGCCAACTTACAGACGGAACTGCAGAGGACGATGAGCAGGACACTGACAGTAAATGCTCCGATTACATGCCGTTTTGGTAGACTCTCACATGGAAACATCTTGCTTTCACAAGCTGGCTTTATTGCGTGGAAGAAACCGTAGATCGAAACACCAGGCAATCTCCGGGCACCTCTGGCATTGCACACACCTTATGGACTGACCTCAGTCAAGCAGCCACTCTGCCGTGTACCAGCCGCTGGAAGTGGAAGCGTTATTGTTTGCTATAAACCTAGAGGATGTACACATGTACATGTATTTCCGGGCTTGCCTGTACCACTTGCCTATACACACCACGTGTACAAGGAGGTATCAGGCGAGCAGTATAATTATGTGCCTCTGTGTCGGAAAGGAAGACTAGCATTCACATCGTTTATCAGTTACAACATGAAGAAGAAAAACTAACAAACAAATACCATTTTTACCACATGAATTAAATGTTGTAATAATGTTTTTGGAATAACGATGTTAAAGACTCATATAGGCCTAAACATTGAATGGCGTTTATTTACGAAAATCGGTTAGATTGCGGAGTGATAATGTTCGTGTTGGTGCATCCACATCAATCCACACCAATCCAAGTTTCCATTAGTCGTGACATTTAGGCCTACGTGCATCTTGTTTTCTTTTCTTTCGTTATTCTTTTTCTTTCCAGAGGAATTACCAAGCCTTGCATTCATCTATCTATCTATTTTCATCAGGTCGGTTTCGGCCCCTGGTGACCATGTTGACAAGTAGCCTCCATGCTGATCTGTCCGTTGTTGTTCGAATTATCTCTATGGGGGGTCGGCCCACTCTTGCCAGAATGTTGTCCCACCATCTTGTTCTTGGTCTTCCGCGTCCCCTTTTGCCCTCCATCTTTCCTTGCATGATAATCTTTTCAAGGCTGTAGTCAGCTCTCATGATATGACCGAAGTAAGTCAATCTACCCTTGTCTATGAAGTTCAGCAGAGATTTTTTAGTGTTTACTTGATTCAAGACCCAGCCGTTTGTTTTCCTTGCAGTCCATGGAATTCGGAGAAGCCTCCTCCACACCCAAAGTTCAAAAGATTCTATTCTATTCTGATCTGACCGTTCTTCAAAATCCAGCTTTCACTACCATAGGTGACGACAGGGAATACCAATGTCTGAACCAGCTTGATTTTCAAGCCACGGGACACGTCTCTTTATATTTCATGACCCTCTCCAGTTTTCCCTCGCATTCATACATACTTGAATAAATATAATGGTCAACATAAAGGAAGATACTAAAGAAAAAAAATGGCTACAAGCCGCTACATCAGGCATTCAGTCAAACATCCAACCCATTGGATGTATGACTACGTTTGCTTGCAGTCAAGAAAATAAGAATTGGCAGTGGATTTGTTACGAGTAAAAGCAGAAAAGTGATAATAACTGTGTTATGTATGAACTGATGGTTTACTTTAACGTGAATATGGCCCCGGCCCACCTGAGCCGCACTTAGGTTGCGGTCGGCTCTCTCAATAAGGTGGGGGCGCTAGTCAGTGCAGTGACGTTCATACATCGACTGCTGTGTATCTCCAGGGATCACGTCACCCCCAAACAATAGTTCTAAGCCCGGCTGCAGCACTTTGGGGATCACACAAAGTTAATAAAGCTACTGACATTTTAAGAGAAACAAGGGAACTGCTGGAGGACTTCCAACGATTACCTGAAGAGCAAGTTTGACTGAGTGTGATTTTGAACCTTTGCTTCTGGTTTTACATTTCAGCGCTCCACCATGCATATAATACATGAACATGTGTATCTTTATATCCATATATCTAGCAGACCCAGGATTGCATCACCACAGACGCAAATAATTGAGCATAATTTATCATAATAATATTATTCATAAATATAATAGGCCTACATTGAAAAAAATAACATAAAATGATAACAATGCAGCAAAATGATGCACATGCTTGTTTGATCAATTCAACTGACATTATCTTCATTGAACGTAGGAGTTACCAAACTGTAGCACAGAAACTGCAATGTTACTGTTATATAGAAAGATAAACCGTGATTTGAATTTGTACCAGTAAGGACTACAGGTGGGATTTTGAAGGGTTACAGTGACCATGGAGGAATTCCTCCATGCAGTGACTAATGACACAGCCTGTGTGGATCCCAGAGTTTTCTTTACCATGATTTGAACAACAGAGGGCGCGATCACTAGTTCTGCCAAACCTCGCCCTCCGGGGCCTTGACCTTGCTAACAACAGCGCAAGCGCTGTCTTATTCCAGGTGCCATCAAGTTGTGCCGGTACAAACGGTTCTTCTCTCTTGGAAATAACGCCTTGTGAGAATCGCTGGATATTTTCATCGACTTTTCAAGATCCCCGTAAGGAAAGATTACTGTGTCTGGAGGTGAGGTGTTTTTCCTTTTGTTCGAAGATGCAGAGTGTGGTATATTTACACGCCGAAACGCGTTGGGGTAGTTATTTTAAGTTGGGTTCCAACATGGCAGTGGAGTATCAATGTAAACCATACAATTATTGTTCGGGTGGCTGTCCCGATTTACTTAGCAATAGCATTTATTGAGATGTTCAACCCCTCCCTCCAATATCAACCAACACGATTTATATCTACTGTGATAAGTCGCTGTGACTAATTATCAATTGTGAAGTGTATGAATCGGGGGGGGGGGGGGTCGGAATCATGAATCTAGTCCCTGGTGAAAAAGTGCAAAGACATGAGTTGGATTGGCCATGTTATTGTTAGTGCACAGAAGCTTAACTTAACTCGGCTTAATTTCCAAATGTATCTGGCAACTGAAAATGCCAGGGTGGAAAAGAAACATGCCTTGTGTGCCACCATCAGCGTGCATGGCAGACAGCCAAAGCAGATTGCCCTGACCGTTAAGTGTTGACAGTTGGTGCGCTTGGAGTTTGAAGATTTACGATTTAAGCTGATTAATTCGTAGGGGGAATTGGGTAGGGGTTATTACATGTGTAATACATGTGCTCAAGTCATGTCTTATTAAAGGGCCATGCAATGGAATTTTTAAAAATAGTGTGTAATGATTTTTGAGGTTTTTTTCCCCCAAGATTATGATAATAAAACAAGTTGGTTATAATATGAATTTTCAATTGAGAAAATGATTTCAGGTTTCACATTTAATACACAGTTCGTGTTGGCGTTGTTCCTGCCACAGAAGGGCAAGACTGGATTTGATTTATTTATAGTAAGGAATGACTGCTGCTGTCTTGTCCACATATATTGTGGTGTAGTAATGTACATGTGTACCTACATGTACATGTGTACGTACTGTAGCCTACATGTAGATTCACCAGATATTAAGAGTCTGAATATAAGGATGGTCAACAGATTTGGTTCTATTCCATTCTGGTTTTTTGTTTAGAATGGCTCACGATATTTGATCCCAAACTGTTGACAGCAGGATAATATTACTGTACTACAATAGTAACGTTAACACCAAAGCATAATTAATACTTAGGAAAAGTTTCTCTCGTCTCAAGTCTTAAACCTGTTTTCTTTAAATTATTGCTTGGCAAAAACATTGTTGGGTAGGAAATTCTTTTAGGCAATTTAGTGTCAGAGGGGACATGGTGGAGGCTTAGCTGAGCCCACCTTTGGGGGAGTTGCTGTAACCAGCAACAATACAGGTTGGTGGCACTGGCATTGCCTAGAAATGGTGCAATACCCTAACCCCTTCAGCATTTCCCCTAAAAGCATGACTCAACCCGTCTAATTCCAACACCCTTTAACTAGTTTTACTCCAGTTTTACTGCTGTTTGGGGCATACACTACAGTATGTGCTCAACCTGCCAGATTTCAACAGTCCACTTAATATTAGTACACAGCCAAACAAAATCTAACAGCCAGTCAACTGTTGTTTTTAGTGGAGAGAGGATTTGTGGTAGACACTGTCGATACATGTACCGGTACATGTAATTGTATATCAATTTTCTTGATATATCAATATCATATTGATTATATCGATAATTGCTGATCTGCTGATTTTCGATATACAAGAATGATGGCGATAATAAAATCAGTACATGTACATGTACATAATTTACATCACTTGTGTTTTTTTCTGGGTTTCTTTGATGACCACAAATTCCAATATGTGTTATGGAAATGCTCATTGGGATACCTACATGTACAGCAGAATCATGTATCTTGTAGACTAATTTCCTCCCAGTCGGTCAGAATTTATGCTACATCCAAAGCGAACCACCCTGAAATAGCCTACAACTTGAGTCTGCGCTCGTACTGCTGCGTATTCAAGCACAGTGCATAAGCTTTAGCCTTTAAATTGTATAGCACCATCTGCACTGTGCATGGTGTGTGATATTCACATTTAAGGCCTTTTCACCCTATGAATGTTCAACACGTGTTGAAACTTACACGGGTCCGACCCGTGTTGAATTCTAACACGGGTCACACTCACCGCAGTTTCACTCTACGCAACGCCACACCAGCATTTTCTCAACCCGTGTAATGTTTCGACCCGTGTAATGTGTGATCGTTTTACACTACACACGGCATCGAACTTTCAACTCGGGTCCAATCAGAAAACCCCCATAATGCATTGCTGACTACTCGAATCCAGCAGCCGTCAGCGCCTCGCTTATTTTCTCGAAGATCTTCCTTGTAGTGCCATCAAGCTGGGTTTGGATGGCCCCGTCAGCCGAAATTTCTAACTATAGGCCTTTTCACACTATAACGTTCAACACGTGTTGAAACTTACACGGGTCCGACATGGGTCCGACCCGTGTTGAATTCAACACGGGTCACTCTTGCCGCGGTTTCACACTACGCAACGCCACGCCAGCATTTTCTCAACCCGTGTAATGTTTCGACCCGTGTAATGCGTGATCGTTTCACACTACACACGGCATCGAACTTTCAACACGGATCCAATCTGAAAACCCCCATAATGCATTGCGGTGCGTCACGGCACTGTATTGCTGACTTCTCGAATCCGGAAGCCGCCAGCGCCTCGTTTATTTTCTGCGACGCAGTGGCTATTGTTTATTTGTTGCAACTGTTTGATGAAAGAAAATTAAAACGTTGATTTATAACTTTAAGTATGTAGTTTTGTAATTTGTATAGTGGTCTTTTAAACCTCCCTTACTCCTTAGTAAAATCGATCGAATGACTTCTCGTATTTTTTGCCGCCACATGCACGCACGCGAAGTTTGACATTGTAGTACAGACTATAGTGCATCGCTGACTTCTTTGTTAGTACCCGTTTTTTTGCCGATCTCACCCTGCGAGAGCTTCTTATAATGATACATGATTATGGCGCTGCCACCACGGGTCAAACTCAATCCGGAGACGTTCATACTACGGCTCTCAATACGTGTTGAAATTTTCAACATGGGTCGAGAGCTCTCAACCCATCTCCCGAGCAGGGTTGCTTTCAACACGGGTCGAGCGCTCTACATGGGTCCGGCCCGTGTTGAAATGTTGTAGTAGGTAGTGTGAAAAGGTGAAGTCATTTCAACAAGGGTCCGACCGGTGTTCAACACGGAGATTTTTCATAGTGTGAAAAGGCCTAGTGTGTTGGTTTTGAGGTCTTCATGTACCTTGAGGGTGACCCACACAGGGAGACATAATAAACACGCATGAAACTTCCTGTCAATCAAAGCGTGAGCGGTGCATTGTGGGATTAAAACAAAACTGTGCGATTCAGTGGAGCATTTCCACATACACTGCGTCGCAAATAAACGCACTTATTTGAAAAAGTGTCGCTCTTAGTGCAGTCTGAATCGTGATTCAAATCCCATGGATGTTTATTCTGTCCACACACGTGAACAAAGTGGATCCATATAATCACGTTTATTTGGTGTACATGTAGTCACTAGTGGAAACGGCCCCATGTAGTGGAAACGGCCCTACTCAGTGGATAAAATCTAAGTAATAATTTGAATTGCGATTCAAATCGCGATCAAAAATCCAAATAAATCACATTTATTTGGGACAGTGCAAAATAGCCCTAATTTATTACTGCATCAGCTCATTCTCATCACTGTCATAACCCAACACTTTATATACAGTAGTAAGCTTTATATTAGGGCCATTCCCACTACGAATATAATCATGATTTGAATTGTGATTTAAAGCCATTAGTTTTTGGTCGTGTCCACACAGGCCTAAAAATCGCGTCGCAAAAAAAAGAGCCGATTGCGGTTCGCAGTTGTCAAATGGTGAGCCGTGAGCGTGTCCTTGAGGGTGGCCCATGCAGGGAGACATACCCTGTATTTATATGTGTAAACAAGCACAGCACTTCCTGTCAATCAGAGCGTGAGCGGTGCATTGTGGGATTAAAAAGAACAGTGCGATTTAGTGGAACATTCCCACACATACCGTGTTGCAATTATTTGAAAAAGTCTCACTCTTAGTGGAGTGTGAATCACGTTTCAACTCCCACTATAATAATCATGTTTATTGTGTCCACACACGCAAAAAAAATGGAGTTTGAATCGTGATTCAAATCATGATCCAAATAATCACGTTTATTTGGTGTAGTGGAAACGTCCCTACTGTATGCACTATGTATTGTACATGTACATGTATACATATACCTTGACTCAACCTACCGTGGGGTGTACGTGTACTATAGATTAATTATATAGGCCTATCAAAGAAGAGCTTGCAGCATTTATTTTGGAGCAGTTGCACTGATGATAGGGGTTTTGTATTTTATGGAAATCAGAGCAACAACATTTTTATTCACAATTTTATTTCCTCACAATTACATGTACATGTAAGTTGAAAGAACATACTGCAGTGGAGAGTGGACCCATTTACACATTTGTATTCAAGATACATGTATAGTTATTGACATTGAGACTATATATTATATAATATTGTTGTCTTGTTTGCTTTTTGTTTCTTTGGCACTGCCAGATAGGTTAAGACACTGCATCCACTGTCCACAATGACAGACGAAGACCTACTCTTTGATGATGTGTATGAGTTGTGCGAAGTCATTGGAAAGTAAGTAAAACTCACATACTAAATCCAAATGATTATTTTCTAGGGAATCTGTCAATTTCATTCGCTGTGATTGAGATGTTATTGACATGTATACATGTAACATTCATGTAGTCAGCAATATTCTGAAATAGACACATTTGCAGAGCTTGACTTCTTGCAAAGACATTGTACCGTCAACAAGCATTCTTATTGCAAGAGGAATGTGTGCCTACTCTTGCAATTATGAAATTTGAATTGTTCATCAAAATTATTCTTTTTGAGAAGGTAACAATGTTAACGTGTTCGGTGTTCCACAAAATATTGTCCATGTACATGTACTGCTTACAAAGTAGGCCTACCTGTATATTGAATAGTACAGTAGTGATTAGACTCAGTACTTAGTCAGTAGTACACATGTACATGTACGTGTACATGAACATGTACATGGGTCGTTTCACCAGGTTGGGACACAGTAGCCAATTCACCAACGTAGCATGTTTGTGTCTTTCTCTCTTCTACCCTGTTGCTCTTTTTGTTTTTAATGCTGTATAATCATTTAGAAGGGAACGTCCCCTCCAAAATGACACCAAATTTAACTATCTGGAACTTTGATAAAGTTATTAAAAACAAAAAAAATCAGTGGTGTCATGAGCTATTTTTTAGGTGAAATTGTGACATGAAAACTCCGAAATTTCAGCAACTATTTTTCTCAAAATAAGGTGCAACAGACAAATTATTTTATGGCAACGAAACAACAAATGCTGACCGAAATGTCCCGTTGTGTCACTTTTCCGAAAATACATGTACGTCGAGTATTTTTAAAATTCAGCTCTGCACTTAGCGCTGCCCGACGTAACTGCCGTGTCATATTCTGGATAAATAGTTGCGTCGATTGAGAGGGGTGTAAATTTTTTCACGATAAATATAATGGGAAATATATCGTTGCACTGTGTCACACTATGCTTTACTCGAAATATCATTCAAGAAAAACCTGTAATTTTACATTAATTTTCATTTTTTATTGGGTCGGAAACCATAAAACCGTGTGTGGTGTAATTCAATTTTTTGTTGCGTCGGCACACATTTCGTCACACAAATCATGACTTACCCCTATGATGATAGTGGAACGGTCCATTTCTACAAACGACCTTCTATGGTGAACCATTCACATAGGGTCACATGCTGTGTAGATTGTTGTGAAGTGAAAGAGATCGCGAAGAACATGTGGTGTAAATGTTGCGTCGACTTCTAGCTTGTTACATCGTCGTCATTTGTCCGAGCATTTGACACATCTAATGTGTAAGTATTTCAGCATATTTTGGGGATATTTTAATAGACGTTTTCCACCTTAAAGATCGTTATAATTTTGTTGTTTTTGTATGGATTTTTGACATCGAATGATTCGCGCATAAAACGACCACGTGTTTTATCACCGTGTATGTGTTACGTTGATCAGTGATCGTTGCATCGGCGGTGTTTGCCTAGCATTGATGCTTGATTCGTAATTGTTTTTTTGGCCTTTTTCTGCTGGATCGTACGAACATCTTATTAATTTAAAGATTGATGTGACATTAGTGATTTTTTGAGTGTTTATGACATCGGGTGATGCACGAATGGCAGAAGTACGATTTCGTACTCTGTGTCAGTGTTGCGTCGCCCGATCAGCATACGTGACGTGGGTGCGGGCCGGGCCGAGAGGCAGGATTGTTCTGCACTTCCCGTGTAGCTGTAGGTTACCCGCTCCACGTAATTGGCAAACCGAAATTAAATGAGTTGTAATGAAGTGATTGTGGCTTAATTTTCCATAGATTATATGTCTGGAATCGAAGAAAAATATTTTTTGAAAAATTCAAAAATTGAAAAATTCCAACGGGGAACATGCACTGTTGGATTTAAAAAAAATTATTTCATCCCATGCAAGTCTAAATTGAGACATCTCTTTCTAGTGAGGAAACTGACCAAATTACTAACCGTATTTTATATACATGTGTATATATATACAAGGCCAACAAATTTATCCTGTATTATGTTTTTCTTCCTTTCAGGATGTGGATGATTTCATCATGGCACCAACTATGATTTGTATCAGACTACGCATTAACCCTAAAAGAGCCGGGGAGGGGGGCGGCTCTCTGTATTTATTTTTTATAGTGTCTCTGCGATTTTTTTCTGTGTGTTGAGGCTTTATGAAGTTTTTGGCAATCTTCTTGGGCACATTTTGACACCAATTTTATTATATTTGGTGGTGCTGTTCTCTGTCAATGAACTTTTTTGGGGGCCATGGTATAGCTTGATGGAAATGTTTCCATTGACTTACACTATATATAAAAGCAGCATGTAATGTGCACAGGGTATTTCTTTTTAGGATTCTTTGACATAATTAGCTTATTAATATTGCTGCATGCAATTATTGGTTCTACGTGGCTTATTATCATTGTCAAAATTATGCAAATTTGGGTAATTCAATAAAAACAAAGGAAATTCAATGAAAAACAATGAAAACATAAAAAAAATGGAGTCATAATAATTAATGAGCTATAATTAGACAAAACACAATTTTGTTCAAATACATGTAATAAATGTTTATTATGTAATTCACTATCACCCTGCAAAATTTCATTCAAATTCATAATTTGGATTCAAATCCATTATTTGGGCGAATCACCCCCCCCCCCCCCCCCCCCCCGGCTGTGAGATGGTAAAAAATAACCTGGCTCTTTGAGGGATAAAGTGCATTCCAGAGACAACGACTGTGAGAAGTGCCCTGGTGAAAAACAGCAAGCCAATCAACGGAAGTTACTTTCAGGAGAGACCTCAAAAGAAAAAAATCTGCCCAAGCTCTCACGGCGTCAGTGTTACGTCATACATGTACTTCATCTTGAACCCTCCCTTGCCACTTTTTGACAACCAACAAATTATTTCAGGTTGTGCTCACAATTCAGAAGTTACTAGGGTGCTGTCAAATGCCATTGAACCTCCTTTTTTTATCATTATCTGAATTTTGTTTGTACTTTTGACTTGAAAGGAGAAGACGTAACATGACACGGTGTCAATGTTACGTCCTGCATAATTGTGTAATCAATTTTAAAACATTACAATTTTCATTTTCTGATCTGTTGTAAGTAAGATTATCATAACTTAATCATTTGCTATGTAACAATGTATTGTTTGTATCCATTCTTGCATGATATTCTGTTGTTTTTCTTGTTTTCTGGAGTAGTTTTTGAAGTTAGTTTGTTTTACCTTAAAAATATGAAGGAAAAACAAAGATTCACAATGTGAGATACTACAATTTCATTTGTATAGTGTCATTTATTGGCGTAATTGTTGTTGTATGTGGATTCTATGCAGAGAGAGAATATAATGAGAGTGGTAGTAGTAAAAATAAGCTTCATTACAGTTAAGGTTGACACATTTAAACATTTCATGTGGTGTCAGTGTTACGTCACCACTTTTCTTGACCCAGCTTTCAATGTGGCTTTCTAGTACACTTCTGTTGAATCTACACATTTTGACTGATATGAATTATGAAAATAGAATAATTTTCCAATCCAGAAATGATAATAAAACAATGCTGTGCCAAGTTTGAAAAATTGATCTCCACGTCACACAACTGTGTTCCAACCTGGTGAAATGACCCACATCCATGTGCACTACTGAACATTGTCACCAAAGGCAAGTGGCAAAGTTTATGTTGACAATGACGTACACTGTACAAGCATGCACCATGTACATGTACATTCTTGTTGACCGCATTCTTCCTGCTAGTTCCAGCAATACAGTGGAACATCGCGAACACCGATTTTCTGTTCCGAACATTCGGCTATAACGAACATGCCTTTTGGGCTTTGGCTCCCGATTTTATGTCCATGGATATGCGGCTGCAACCGCTATAACGAATTATTGCTTTAATCGCTATACTGAAGAATTTTCATGCATCCCGGGGTGTTCGTTATACATATAGCTACATTCCACTGTACACATAAGACTGAGTGAGTATTATCCCTAATTGGGCATGTTGGGAGAATGCACTCTGCTTCTTGAAGGCCTACATTGTACATTTTACAAACATGGCCATTTACATATGTATGTACATGTACACTGTACATGTACATTTGTACATGACATGTATGTATGTACAGTGTGCTGTGTACATACATGTATGTATGTACATGTATACACGTATACAAAGTACAGTGTACATAATTATGCACACACCGGTACATGTAGATTGCACACACATTAGCAAATGAGCTCACAAATTTACCTTCTTTACATTATTGAAAAAACCCATTCAATCCTGTTATTCTTTGCTTGAATGCAATTGTATTTTGGGCACTCATAAATAGAAAATGACTTTGTTTAAATCCTTTATGTACGTGTATGGTATTGTCACTATTGTGTATGGTTTACATGTACATGTACATGTAAAACCTTTCTGAGTCATTTACATAATATATGTACATGTACATATGCAATTCTGTACTGGACTGTTTCTTCTTACTAGCTATTTGGTCCTTACAACCTACATGTACAGTACATACATTGAATGTAGCACATGACTAATCCTGGAAGGGGAAAAAGGAAAAAGGAAAACAAAGAAGGAATGTAGTGAAGGAAAGTTGCTAAAATTGGATCATGGCAAGAGGGAGTTGATCCCTATGATTGGATCAGTGAATTGTAGAGTTCACCTGTGAGTACCAATGCCAGTTACTGCATACACTAAGGAGTATGGGCTTGGAGACCTCGTTCTGTTTTTGCTTAACTGTATACATTTAACATGTCAAGTGAATGTGTTGGAGTACATTGTGTGTAAATGTGTACTTTGTCTGTTTGTGTATTGTGTACTTGTGTAGACTTTGGAGTTTGGAAACTACAGTTACATATGTGTACATGCATGTGCACAGTATGTACATGCACATGTACCGTATAATGTACAAATGTACTGTACTTAATATGCATACGTGTACGTACGCACAGTACAGTACATGTGTACAGTATATCCTGTGTAGGGCTGAGTCATCTTGAGCAGTGATTTTGCAAACTGGTCCAGACATCAATCCACCAGTTGGGACTCAGGAACCAATGTCCTGATGTACAAGTACATGCACAATTGCAGACTGTACATGTACATGTATGTACTTCCCTCTCATGGTTTTGCATTTGTGAACAATACATTATTTCAAGACTGTTCAGTTAACTTCATGGAGTCGTTCTTGTAGATATACTTTACACGTTGTTGTCGAGATTGCTTATTTCCATGTACAGTACATGTACTTGTATAAACATGTACATGTACATGTACATAGTGCATGTATATGTTGTCATATCGCAGAAAAAATATTTACGTTGGAATAGCGTTTCTTCATTTGCTAACAAAATTCACTTATCTTGTATTAGTTTCACAGAAAAGAGGGGTACATGTACATGTTCCCCTCTTTTCTGTACATTGTTCATTGTACGTATGCTGTTTGTTTTTGTTCTCCCTCGATTGATCAGAATCTTTTAAATGTTTTACCTACATGTATGTACATGTATGTATTCTAACTGCACTCTGTACATGTACATATGTATTGTACAGAGTGCAGTTAGAATACACTTACCAGGTTCATAATTTGCAGAATGCTGTTTGATATTTCTCCATCCCGAATGCACCTCAAATGTTTTGAACATGAAAAACATTTGTACAGGTACATGTAAATGACATCATGGAGTGCTTTTATTTTGTTACGAAATTTGGTAAAGACTTCTTCTTTAGGTGGGGGGGATAGCAGTAATTTCTTCCTTGGATACAATAAACCAAAGATGGACAATTCATTCTTGGCTCAACCCTGCCCCCTTTAGAAGTATTGCATTGTTATTGGCTTTGTCGAGCGCAAACATGGGTTTTTGCGCAAACTTTCCCTATTTTCCCTATCTTCGCGCATACCAAACACAGTATGTAATGTGCCGCACGCTCGACTTTGACATGAACTGTACAACAGAAATTGCAGTGAAACACATGTTGGCGTGCATGCCATAAAGCGCCACGGCACGCTACCGGTACTTCAGTTCAGTACAGTACTTGTTCTCAGTGTCGGCACGGACGTGGGCATTTTAGACTCTGGATTGTTTTGCACAAAACCATGCTTCCAGAGAGGGTTGTTTTCAATGCTTGTTTTACTGCCAAAAAATTGCATTTGGAGAAAAATTACTGTAGACTTATTAACATCAAACTTGATACAGTACGTGTACAGTGTACATTACAAATTACATTTGGTTACTCCTTTGGTTAGGAAAAGTCCTGTTGGGTCCTTTTCTGCTAACGGCTCAAGTGGCAGCTCAGGCCAGAGGTGGCTGCCTGTGCACGCAAGCCTGGCCCCATACGCGCCGGGTGTATGGCATGGCAGCCCACAGTTGTTCTTGTTGTCAACTTGTCATTGGCATTACCCTAGAAAAAAAACAAAGAAATACTGTACAAATGTATCTTCCATTTCTACTTGGTTCTCACTAGATTATTGCCTAGAATTGTCAAAATCCATTCCTGAGTCACTGTCAGCGAGTTACTCAGCGAGAATACATACGTGTACATTGTACAACTATGTATGTAAAATTATTCATTTATGTATTGTACCGTATACACTGTACCTCACACAGTGTACATGTACACATGTACATGTACATGTACATGTACATACATGTACAGTGTTCACTGTACTGTACATGTACTTGTACAGTATGGTACATGTACATGTATACAGGTACAGTACATGTACATGTGTACAGGTACAGTACATGTACATGTGTACATGTACAGTACTGTACACTCAATAGTGTCTAGCCTGCTGTTATTCATTTGTGCTTAGCCCCCATGTGGTATGCACTTATAGTCTTAATGCAGGTAATGCTGTTCCATGGGACTACACTGGTTTATCTTTGGCTTTCTCTACTGGATTTACAATGTACAGTACATGTACATGAACATGCAGATGGGGGGATAAAAGTGATGCATGCTGTCATGACTACAGGTCCGTGCCAACTACCCGGTACACCAAATAAACGCGATTATTTGGATCGCTATTTGAATCGCGATTCGGATTCAACTCTTTTTGCGTGTGGGGACACAATAAACGCGATTATTAGTTGGATTTGAATTGCGATTCAGACTCCACTAAGAGTGAGATTTTTTCAAATAATCGCGTTTGTTGCGACGCAATGTGTGTGGGAACGCTCCGCTCAAATCGCACTGGTTTTTTTAAGCCCATGATGCATTGCGCGCGCATGGCATTTCCTGCCAGCGGCTTACTGCCAGGAAGTGCACTGTTTGTTTACGTTCGTCAGCGGAGCGTGAAACTTCAGATCGTGCATTGTAGAGAGACAGAATAAGAGCATCATGACGATAGTTTCATTCTGCCTTCGTTGAAAGTGCTCCCAAAAATGTTGCCTACGTTCTCTCTCTTGTCGACGAAGCCTGCGCTGAATATGACAATAAATCTTGACAGAAAGAGTTGATCTCGCCATCGTTTGGGGCTCTTACGAATCTCAGTTAAATCATACTCAGTGCAAGTCAATGGCGTCTCTGTTGAGGTGTACTGTCAACAAAGCATGCATAGAACAGCGCACGCGGGAGAGCTACATGTAGGTCAACCCAGAGTAAATCTTTGCTGAATGCCGCATGCGCAGTGGGACCACATGCTAACCCCAATCGGCTCGCGTTTATTTGCGACGCTATAATTTGGCCTGTGAGGACATGACAAAAAAAACCCCCGGTTTTTGAATCGCGATTCAAATCGCGATTATTTTCGTAGTGGGAACGGCCCTTCTACACATGTATCTTGGCAATGCATGGTCTCAGGGATCTCCCCAGTCTTAAGTGTAGGCCTACATGTACAATGTATACATATCAGGACCGTTTCAGATATAATGCAGAAACAAAATTGATGATTTGCAAGAAAACAATTGCTCATACTGTACATGTAAAGTGGGGTAAATGTACGTACATGTAAATTGCCGATAAAGTACGCGGAAGAAGAAGAAAAATGTAATGAAAAGAGCCGATATTATGCACTTTTACAAACATGTACGTGTGTATATTTAACGCTCGACACGAAACATACGTTGTGCACAGTGCATTTACGTGTTACGTCATAGGCAGGATGTGGTTTTTTACCGAGGCGCGTTTTACTGAGTGGTGCGTTCCCACTGGACTCATTGGCTCGGTTAAAGTTACATGTACCTGGTCACTTTTTCTAAGCAAAGGTTGGCCGGTAAAAGTAACCATTCGGCTTGGTTAAAGTAACCAAGAGGAAATTTAACTGGGCTGTTTCCACTTGACTTAAAATGGGAAAAGTAACCATCGTCTCGGTTACTTTGACCAAAATAAGTCTGGACAGTGGAAACGCGGCTTTATTCTACACTGTGTTGTATACATGTGTGTACATGTACAGTTGTACACATGTACATTGTACATTGTACACACGTACTGGTACTGTACTGTACATATACACGTATGTACAGTACATGTACGTATGTACACGTGTATGCACTACCATCCACCACTTATCAATTAAACATTGATTAAACATTAAACATCAAATATTGTTTCACATACATTGTAAATGGCTCTGTCACCACAGTCTATGGTTTCATGGTAAAGTTCGCTGACATGATTGTGTCTACAAGGGTCTAACTGAAATGTGCTGTACAAAAGCAATATTTTCACACTTGGAATTCTGCCTGCTGTGCCCAGCGATGTTTTGAATGCCCTTAGCCAGCATGGCGCATTCTCTTCCTGTTGATAATGCTGCAAGTTGTTTTCAGTGATAGCAGGGTGGAGACCAGCCCTTCCTCCCACTTAAAGAATACAGAGCACTCACCTGGCTGTAGTGCTTTGGCTTTGGTGACCAATTGGTATAGATCTTCAAAATTTACCGAGCACTGAAATGATGAAATGATCCAAAGCATCCTTTACAGGCAATCATTTTGGTAAATGAATAATAATGCATGACGTACAGTACTGGTACATGTACAGTACGTACATGTGTACTTGTACATGTAGTTTTTATTCTTTTTATCATACATGATAAAAAGAATAAAAACAACATGTACAATATATGAATGTGATGAAAACAAAGAGAAAATGGGAACCTTTTGACTGAAAGCAATACAAATAAAACTTGCTCAGGGTCAAATATTTACATTGTACATGTACATGTACATGTAGCTAATGCACTGCACTTTCCTATAGCAACAACTTTGTGGTTCTTAAGACTTAAAGAAGAATGAAACCCAGAGAAAAATGTTGGCTTATCTGATTGGGTGTTAAAAACAACCTACAATTACCTATGTGCTACTCACCTACGAGTTTCATAAAGAGGGAAAAATCATGGAATTCGGTGGTTGAATTCGCGTTCCCGCAAAGTGCCATCTTTTCGAATGGCCTGCCAGTCACTGCGGGGGGTATGACGTAATGACGGACAGCTCCCGCATGGGCCCGGACGGATGTACCACTACTACATGTATGTATATAATATACTGTGTGTATACACTCGCGAGCTGAACGATGCCAGGCTTTTGGATGTCAAAATACCAGCGGGAAAAAGCTGGGGAAATCTTTCCATGCAGTTCTCAACAAGGATAAGAGACCCGAGTTGTTTAGGAAGTGGGCTGCAGCCATCAAAGTTGAGAAATTTCTCAAAGTCAATTTCTATAAGTCGGTATACCCAATACCCAATTTCATGGTGCCTGTACGGTATGTAACTTGTAAGCACAGCATTCCACAACTAGGCTTTGACTTATTTCAGGTGCAAATCCTCTGGCTGCAAATGACAAAGCCCAAAATTTATGCTTACTGGTACCGTGAAATTGGGCCCTGCCTGTTAATATACATGTACAACGTACATGTACTGTACATGTACAGTAGTTAGTACTTAGGCTTGTGTTATTGGACAAGTACTGCACTTTATATTGGGCCAAACTAGTACTGTAAAAAACCATCACTGTGGTGATGTGACAACATCTTCATCTAGTCAGTTGCATGTGATAGAGCGTACATTACATCTCCCTCCAGTCACTTGCATGTGATAGAGGATGCACATCACATGCATATCACACACATGCATATCACTTGTTTTATGAAGTTCATGATAGACTACATTACAATATGCTTCAGCAGCCAGAAATACATGTACATTACACCTGTGACTGTAACAGCACTGCACATTTCAGAATGTTTGCAGGTATTGTACACTTACATAATATTTGTGCAACCTTTGTTTGTGCACAGATTTTGGTAACTGTTTACCTGTACACTATAATGTCCAACTTCCATGCCACTTCCATGAGCAGGTACACGTGGTGTATTCCCAAGGGGTTATGATTATCAACAGTGTTGTTTATTGTCCTTAATTTAGTATCTACACAAATTAGATTTAAAAATCTGATGTATTTTTTTAAAATTGTGGGCGGGCGTTTTTGCCCCAAGACCCGGGTAAAAACGCCCGCCAAACTTCCTTTCAAAATGGGCAGAAATTTCCCCCTCCTTAAAATAATTATTGTGATATTATATTTGCATGCAATAAAGGAGATGTACAGTGTACATGTATTACATGTATTGCATAGAACCACACATTTGTTTCCTTCTGTCTCCACATGGTATGAAGATACATGTATTTACCAAAAACCTAAAAATCGGGTGTTTTTACCCCAGTTGACCCTACAGGTTTCCACATTTGAATACAATGACTTGGTTTTTCTTGCCAGGACAACTCCATAACCATTGCCTTAATCGAGTTACCAGCTCTTTTCAGAGACAAACTCCGTCCCAAAAGAGATGTTACATGAGGGCTATTCACACTCTGCAAATAATCGCGAATTGAATTGCGTTTCTTTTTTCTCACATCCACATGCGCCAAATTATACCTACAATACATTACACCAACACTTAAGAGCTGATTGCGATTTGCATTTGTGGTCAAATGGTGCATGCGTACTTGAGGGCGGCCCATGCAGGGAGACATACCGTAAAATCCCGGGTATAATGCGCACCCCCAACTTTCGCCTTCACCGAGAAAAAAACCAAAATCTGTGGCGTGGATTGCAGAGTCCATTTTTAAGTTGTTTCCATCCCACAGTGGGAAGGATGGTCACCCTCCGAATAAAAAAGTCCATTATTTCGAGCCTGGCCCAGGCGAAAAAAAGAGAAGAGAGCATACAGTGGGGAGGATCCTCACCCTCCAAATAAGAAAATCCATTTGATCCCAAGTTACATGTACATGTACCTCGCCATGACCTGGGAGAGTTTGCGGTGGGGACGATGAATGAAAGCTCCATTGTTGAAATGTGATACAATGTAAGGTCGGCTTCCCTTAAAAAAAAGTATGTCTATTGACTGAAAAAAATCTTCCACAGTGGGAAGGGATGATCACCCTCCCAATGAAAACATCCATTTGAGCCCAAGTTACCTCGCCGTGGGAAAAAATCAAACACGGAAAGCTTGAAAATCCCACAGTGGGAAGGATGATCGCTCTCTGAATAAAAACATCCATTTGAGCCCAAGTTACCTCGCCGTGGGAAAAACCAAACACGGAAAACTTAAAAATCTCACAGCGGGAAGGATGATCGCTCTCTGAATAAAAACATCCATTTGAGCCCAAGTTACCTCGCCGTGGGAAAAACCAAGCACGGAAAACTTAAAAATCTCACAGCGGGAAGGATGATCGCTCTCTGAATAAAAACATCCATTTGAGCCCAAGTTACCTTGCCGTTGGAAAAACCAAGCACGGAAAACTTGAAAATCTCACAGCGGGAAGGGTGATCGCCCTCTGATTAAAAACATCTATTTTAATTTTGAGCCCAAGTTACTGTACCTCGCAGTGGGGAAAAACCTGGAGAGTTTGCATTGGGGAGGATCGACAGCTCCAATTTTCAAAAAAATATGATACAATGTAACCAATAACAATACATCGGTTTCCATAAAAAGTGTCCAGACTGAACAAAATGCACATCCTTGGTGGCTTCACAGATATGCCTCCATTTGTTTCGTTTAAAAAAAAATACGGGAAGGTTGATCACTGGAGGATCGCCCTCCTAATAAAAGAAAATCAATTTGGGCCCAAGTAACCTCATGGGGAAAAAAAACCTCCAGGGGAGAGTTTGCAATGGGGACAATGATTGACAGTCCCATTGTTAAAATGTTATACAATAACATTGTTTGATGAATGAAACCCAAACTGGCAGGACATCGTTGTACCTGTGTATAATGCGCACCCCCAACTTTTGATATCTACTGAGGTGAAAAAAAGTGCGCATTATACCCAGGATTTTACGGTACATGTGTAAAATGTACAGTACAAACAAGCGGCCACGAGGTAACTTACCGTGACATTCCTGAAGGTGATTCTACCTCACAATTACCTCCGTTCGGAACACGTGAGATTGTATTGTCTGGTAGGAGCATACCACGCGTTTAAAGCATAACAAAGCAAGTGATTACGACCCGGACACTATATAAGTTCCCTCCCCACACAATCTCGCCAGTGTATTTCTGGTGCATACTGCGTGTAGGTCATGCTCTAATATTGTTGGAGCGTTTTCTGCTTTTTGCGTAGCCTTATACTGTAGTGGGACTGGCCGAGGAGGCTGTTATTCACGTCTCACCCTCCAAAGACGAGTCTCTTTTCCCGCAATTAGAGAAGGAAATCGTTGCGGCAAAGCAAGCGAGTACTAGCGCCAGCCAGCCAAACCTGCTCGAAAACGCATTTCTAAACGCAAATGCTCTGAACCTGCTCCTGCTGCTTCTAGCCATGCGCCGGCAGCATCTGCTCCGCCGACGACCACAATGGCCGATAATCTACATACGACTGTAAGTCAGCTGCAAGAAATGGTTGTTTCACTAGCCAATGCATTTACATGTACATGTACAATGTACATGTAGCTGCTTCAGCAAAAATCCTCGTGCGGCTGCTATAGGGCATACTGCCATAACTCAAGAGTTAGAAGAGGGCAAAGTTTCAGACCTTGACTATATGTTGTCTGAAGACCCTGTACCCGAAAGGGACAACTGTGGTAGTAGCGGTATCATACCCGAAAGGGGCGACAAATTTACAGACCGCGATGTTGACACCCTCCTGCATGGGCAGGAGAACGACCGGTTGCTCATTGAATTGGCTGTTCTGGTCGAAAATGACGAGAAAGTGGGGCCAGCCATTAATGAACAGTTGGCTTAAACAGTGAATGAGGAAAAATCCAAACAGAAAAGCTTGACGAAAAGCTGAAACTTTACAGCAAGCCAGAAAATTGCACAAACTTGTGTTTAAGCAAGTGAGTTAAGCAAGTTTAACTTGTGAGTTAATCCAGAAATCTGGTCAATACTGCAACCGGCAACACGATCCAGCGATGCCAAACTACAAAAGATTAAAAACTCTTTTGTTCATGGATCAGTAGCCATCTCTATGGTGGCTAACGAATTACTAAAAGCCCGTAAAAGTAAGACGGAGGCCAACATTGATTCCGTCAAACTAATTCGTATTCTTATTGATGCGGTTGCAATTCTTGGGCATGGCAGTTCTTTGTTGAATTTGCGTCGGTGTGACGCTATTCGTTCAGATTTGAGTCAGACTTTTGCCCCCCTTTGTTCTTCACAAGTCCCATGCACAAGCCTGCTATTTGGATTTTGGAGACGACTTGGCACAGTCTTGCAAAAGCATTCAAGACTCCAATAAAATTGGAACTAAAGTACAAGTACGATCTGAAAATGCAGGTCGGCGTAGAGGAAGATACTCGAACCTTCCACGCCCTTTGGGAGAGTGGTGTCATAGGCCCTCATTTGGGAGAGGGAGTTACAGCCACTGAATAAGGGCACCTTATTACCGCGGAAGTCGAGGGTCAGGAACCAGCCGTTTGTTCGGACCTTACGGAACTACATGAACTGTACCCCAGAGCCAGCCACGGTCTACAAGTAGCCATTTGGGCTCAAAGCCGTCCACAGCATGACTGGCAATAGAAGAGAGTATTGTGAGTGATTACACTATTCAAACTCTTATTCCTATTGCAGGAAGATTGAAACAGTTTGTCTCGGCTTGGACCAATATCACATCTGACGAGTGGGTCTTAGATTCAGTGGCACATTGTTATATTGAATTTGATCAAATACCTTTTCAGTATAACGCCGATTGTCTCGGTTAGTTTACCCGAGTCGAATAGTCCAAGTGCGGACGCCTGGTAGATTTTCCCATTGGAATGTTATCCACCGGCTCGGTAAAAAATAAGTACAGTGCGGACACGGCTTAAATGCATGAGTTGTCCCATGGAGCTATAGCTCCATGGTTGTACGGAGCTGTTGTGTCCAGTAGGGCTTTCACACTAGACAAAATCCCCAGGGATTTCTTGAGATTTCCCCGGGGAATTCTGGTTGGTCTGTTCACACTTCCCAAGAAATTCCCTTGGAAAAGCTTTTCCCTAAGGAATATTTACCCCTGCTCGGGAGTTGGCTAGAAGGAGAAAACCCTGGAGTTTAACATTTTCCCCTGGGAAAAGCAATATTAGTGTGAATGTTGGCGGGGTTTCCCCCACCTTTTTGCATCCAAGGCTAGTGCCAAGTTGAATCTCAAAAGGTAACAGGGTCAGAAATAGCGTGCCAAATAATTTCGCGGTAACTTAGTATTGTATGTACCCCCCTAGCAAGCGCAATGAATCAATTGCATCGCAAATTCCATCCTATTATGTGCCTACATAAATTGTTCAAAACACAGCCACATTGCCCACATCGCTCGTCTTCTATTAACAAGTCTTTGGCAATGTCTTTCTTGTACACGGCTCCTTTTTTCTTTGTAAAATACATGTATGTGTACACAAATATTTGTACAACACCAGCACGCAAATACAGGTCAGATGGGCAGCCATTCGCAACACAACTTGGCATTGATTATGCGCCGTGATGTAAACAACAGCAGCTTTTGCATGTGTGCACAGCATTGTGGGATTGGACTTCCGCCCACAATTCATTTTGGAACTTCAGAAAGGGTGCCCTCCGTTTACACATTTCCCGGGGATTGATTGCCAGTGTAAAATGACCATGATGCATATTCCCGGGAAATAGTGTCCCTCTGAAATAGTGTCCTATGTACATGTATGGTACAATCCCTAATTTGTATAATTCTGGAGTCGTGTACAGTACACTGTATACGCACATGTATGTACTGAACATGTGTATACCAAGTATTTGAATAGATGACCTACATGTACACTGTACGTACATGTACATTTCAGTTTAATTTCCACTCATTGATTTTGGGGAAGGTCATTGCAAAGTACTGTACACTGTTCATGTACTGTAAAGGTGTGTGGTGTGTACCTCAGGACTGTACAAAAAAATGACAGCAATTACCCGGCAGCTTTTGACAGTTTGCACCAAGCTGGGTTGCAGGTTAGGGGCAGGACTCAAAACATCAGGGGGTCTTTCCTGTCAATCATTGGACTTGACAGCATGTAGGAAGAATGATCCTGGGAAGGAAAGGTGCCTGGATTGAGTCCTGCAAACCATGTGCAAACAATAGTATGCATTACCCAGATATTGGAAGATCAAGTAACAGATATCAGGATGTTGTTTAGCTCCTGTTTATTGAACTGAACAGGGAATATTGGAGAGCATACACATGATTTATTTCAGGGCCCATTTTGGATACCTGTGCCCTTTTCACACAATGCTGTTACCCGGATAATCTCGGGGTTAACAAAGGAATTAACCCCGAGATTATCCGGGTAATTTGGAGCATTCACACTACACTTCTCGGGATTAGAAATTATCCGGGTTAACTGCCTCCAAAGTCCAAACCCCACTTAACCCTGGTAATTTCTAACCCTGCTCATGAAGTGGGTTAACCCACCAATCTCGGGGTTAACGGTGGCCTTGAGACAATTCTCCAGGTTATTGTTGGATGTGTGAATGCCTTTACTTTATTGTTAGACCAATTGCACGATCGCAGGACTGCGAGTTGACTTGTTAGATTCTGCGAGATTTTTGAGGTGGGATTCCACTCTCGCCATGGCCACGAACCAATTTCGAAAACCGAATAAATTTGAGGATTTCGAATGGGTTAACAGTAACAGGTAGATACAGTACTTATTAAAAAAACACACCAAATTTTCGATTTATTCAACATGTAATATTAAGATCCTACATTTCGAAAAAAGAGAGGAAATTTTAAAAGAGAAATTAATATATGTAGATCAAACAAATCAGATTTTTACTTAATAGTGTCGATGCTTGAACTGAAGACATAGACCGCGTTTACACTTGATCCTAAGACAAGTGTAAACGCGGGGGCGATCAGGATCAGATCCCGGGATCTGATCCACCTCTCGGGAACGATCAGATCCGGGTCTGATCCCGCGTGCGGGATCAAGGTTTGAGTGTAAACGCGGTTCAGGATCAGATCCCGCAATGTACAGTGACAACATCCGGTGCAAGCATGGCCAAGCGCGCGAAATGTCCATATTTGTACCATTATAGTTTATTGCACAATCTACTGCACATCAACAGCTGATCCAAATAAACAACGTTACGCTGGTACCAAAACTGTGGGCACACGGCTGTGTCTGCCTTTTCATTGAAAAGCTGGTACCCGTCAAAGCGTGTCTCTCCAGCCTACCACGCTACAACTCTGTACAGTCACACTTGATACTGCTGCTCTGAGCTCTTTCGAACGCCGTTGTCGATTTTGTTGGTCTTCATTCGTTTTTCTGCTGTGTCAGTTTGTTTGGCTTTTTGTCGAAAGAATTCAGCGTGCAATAGCAGCCTACAAATTTGCACCGCGATGTCCAACGAGGCAATCCGTGAGCGACTTTGGACGGACGAGGAGTTGGGCTTGTTTTTAGACATCTGGGCAAGCCAAGAGATAATGGCAAAACTCGACGGGACGACACGGAACACAGCAGTATTTCAGCAAATATCTACAAAACTCGAGGAGAAACCGAACGAAAATCCAACCGAAGGCAGTGTACGATACTGTACGATACTGTGTACATACGTAAACCTGTAGGCTGTACACTGATCATGTACTGTACACTCAACAGTACAGTGTGTCCGTACAGGTTTTCGCGCGTCATGGCCAGACTTACGTTCTACTGCGCATGATCACTGACCTTCTCGAAATAACCTTTGGAGTGCAGTTCCGCTGCTCCACGCGCGATCACTGCGGGATCAGGATCAAGTGTAAACGCGGCATGGATCAGATCCCCCCCGCTGGGTCGCGACCGCAGGATCTGATCCTCCATTGCGGGATCAAGTGTAAACGCGGTCATACAGTACACACTACACCACGTGTATTTGACACACATTATTACCTGTTATGCAAGTGGTGCAGCCAGGCGAGTCAACATTGCTGCCCAAAATCGAATGTTGAAAGGCGATTCATTTGTGTCCAAACAGTGTTTTAGTGGCTAAACCAGATCGGTTTTAGCACTAAACCCTCCTCTCATTCTCAAGCAGTTTTAAATTTGCCTTTTGGCGAGTTACTGTAAACCGGATTGGTTTCGGAGCATTCAGACACACATTTTTAAAACCAATCAGGTTAAAATGGTAGTTATTGGCTACGTTCATTTCAGACAGCTTGTTAGTTTAAAATCAATCAAGTTAAAACACCTTCTACCCTACATGTAAGTTCTAACCACAAGGGGCAAGTCATAAATTTACAACATATATGTACAGCAAGCAGTTCAAACCGGTTCGGTTTTATTTTCGGTTTTAAAAGGCCACGCACTCTGCCCCGCATCCAATGTGAACTTCCGCTTATGCATAAAGTGCGCGCCACATGCACACATGTGCATGTTGTGCACATCATGAGCGTTGTACAATACAATGTATAAACACCGTGACTAGCAAGCGAAAACAAACATTGCGCCCGGACAGATGTCTCGAGTGTCGTTCTTTCCTACAGTTGATTGTTGCAATCATCAAGTTTTTTCGGGGATTAAAGGGGTGAAGGCCAGTATCTGGTCCATGTCAAATGGTCACAACTACTCCGTCGGTGGCTGTCCACCACAGCCTTATACATACACTGTACATGTACATGTACAGTGTACATGTACTTGTGCTTTGTGGTCTTTATCTTAATTATTGCCAACACTCGTTTGTTCTATAGAATCCAAGGTCTGCCAGCTGTTTCGAAATCCTGCTGTAGGTTTTGGGATTTCCTGGTGTGGGGATTGTCGAGTTGATTTTGAATCTCAAATACACACGACACAGGCCACACATATTTGGTGTGCATTGTTACCTGTTAAGCAAGCTGTTCAACATTGCTACCTAAAACCAGATGTCGAAAGGCGATTGTGTCCTATCAGTGTTTCAGCGGCTAAACCGGGTGCTAAACCCTCATCTAGAGCAGTTTTAGATTTGCATTTTAGCGGCGAGTTAAACCGGATCGGTTTTAAAGTTAAAATGGTGTCGGAGCATTCAGACACACATTTTAAAAACTAATTGGGTTAAAACAGTAGTTTCAGGGAATTTAAAATGCTGTCTGAATATATACATTACTGTACATGTATACATGTACATGTACACGTATATGTTCACCTGTACCATTAGTGAATTTAAAACGCTGTCTTTGCATACCCAGTACGTACAATGTACTGAAGCAGAGCTTACTTTTGGGGGTCTTATTATTAACGCCTGACTAGCCAATCCCACAACCAATTTTTGTTGGAGGCTTGGTGGTCAGTATTGGCATAATCAAGCCTTAATTAATGACTTCCATGCATGTACATGTACATGTATTATGAATGGGATGGTGACTGTTCATGAGGATTCATACTGTATCATCCATCCTCATCTGTGTGTAATTGGTTGATTGGAGGCAGGTGTACATTACATGTAGATCCCAGACTGGAAAACAGATGGGACTGTCAATTATTGTCTTATAGTGTCAACTACATGTACACTGTACATTGTACATGTACATGTACAGTATACATGTACATACACATGTACATCGTACATGTACATGTACACATGTATGGGTGGTTACGTGTACCCTGTACGTATGTACGTGTACATGTCCAGTACAGCACATACATACGTACATGTACATGTACGTGTACTGTACTACATGTACTACATGTTTACAGTGTGCGCGTACAAGTATCGGTACTTGCTGATGTCACAACAACCAACTCGACGAACTCGTACTGTACATACACTGTACTTGCTGATGTCACAACAACCAACTCGACGAACTCGTACTGTACATGTAATTTCAATAAATTCACAGCAAAAATGAACTGATCGATCTAATCAATCAGTGTTAATGAAAGGAGGCCGGTACAACCAAGGGACATTTTATTTGGAAATCTTTTGGAAGGAAATCTCTTACATGTACCGGTACATGTACATGTACAGGGAGCTGAATATTGAATGAATATTGGGGGGAATAGCAGTTCATATTTGACAGTGATCATGGTCATGATCGTGATCATTTTTTAACTGTGTATTGGCATAGTCGTGTCTGAAGTTCTGAACACATGGCAGCGAGGTCCACTGTGTTACCTGCTGGCTGCGTTCCAGTAGCTTACACGTGGTGTAAAAAGTTACATAAGTAGCGACCATGTAATGTCAACGTTAAGTTCAGGAACCTTTGACCTTTTCCCAGAATAGCGAGCGAAAACATTGTTCCTGAATAGGATGGTCACGTGACAATGCACAAGCCCAAGCAGTGGCCTGTGTGCTGGGTTTGCTTTTGAGGTCCGAGATTTGACTTTGAAGTCCCTTCGGTTCTCCCAGAAATCACTCTGGAAACGAAGCTGGTCCCTTTCAGAATCATTCAAAGCTTTGTGGAATTGACTCTCCGGGAATGGAATTGATTCTCTATTTACCTTAGATGTGGAATCAATTCCTCAAAAAGATCCCCATTGGCATTGTCAAAGCCTATCCATAAGTGTAGGATCCAGTGGAACACTACATACCATATACAGTACGGTACATGTACACATACATGTACATGTACATGTACATGTACAGTACAGTGTACATGAGATACGTTTACTGTAGCATGTCTTTTGCCACCTAATAAGATCTTTATTTTGGTGTTTTGTACATGTTTTATCATCTTTGCCTATAATATTCAGAGTACATGTACATGTACCGGGGGGTATACTCACATTTGATCCTATTTTTCCAATTGAGTGGGAATACAGCTTGAGAACAGATAAACGAAGAGCATGTTTGTAACCAATGTCTGCCCTTTTTTGTCTTATTTTTCAGAGGTCCATTTAGTGAAGTGCGACGATGCATTCACCGTGAGACAAGCCAGCAATTTGCTGTTAAAATTGTGGATGTTGCCAAGTTTACATCTAGCCCTGGTCTCAGTACAGAAGGTTTGTAATATCAGAAGGTTTGTAATACCAGTACATGTATCCGATCTGATGACCCCAGTGTGCATGCTGATTCAGTCAACATACAGTACATGTACATGAACTGTGCAAGTGTACATGCACATTACATGTACATGTACAGTACCGTACCAGTCAAAAATAAGTAGACTCCACACGAAAGTCCTTTCGCAAATTTTTTTTTGCGAAGCATGCGCGATTTACAAATTTTTGTCGACCCCCCTAATTTTCGCGTTTTGCGAAAAGCTTTTGCGAAGCATTCGCGAAGAAGGCAAGAAGCAACTCCCCTAAATTAAATATCGGCGAAACATTGTACCCTATAGCTCTACCTACCGGTACATGTATGTAATTGCTGCAGTGCCCTTTTAATTCGGAGGATTTTCATGGCAACGAATTGTCGTGCCCTTATAGCACAGTGCCTCCTTGCCCTTTTGCCTTTTGGCCGACGAGGTAGTTGGGCAGATCGGACTGCACAAATTAGGGGGGTTCGACCAAAGTTTCTAAATCACGCATGCTTCGTGAAAATATTTTCGCGAAAGGACTTTCGTGTGGAGTCTACTTATTTTTGACTGGTAGGGTACCGGTACCTGTACCTGTATACATGTACATGTACATGTACCTTGTGTCATGCAGTAGGATGTATTGCTCTTGTCAGTTATACTTATTCACTAACCTGAATGAAAATTGAGCAATCTTTCTTGGCTACATGTATATATGGCTTTTCTCAATGATATTGATAATACAAAGCCAAGCTTTTATGGTTATACAGCAATACATGTACACATACAGCATGTACATACATGTACACATACAGCATGTACATGTACATGTACTGTACCTGTGTACATTTTTTGAATTTTATTTGGTTTCACTGCGCAGAAATTGACTGGGTAATATTTTCTGTAAACCACTCTTGGAAATGTTGCCCTGTTAGCAAGTACAGTACTTTTCATAGGTTTCATTAATTCTAGGACTGATTGCCTGAGGTCATGATATGATCAATTCTTGAGGAGAGCTTGCATGCACACAGGGAAAGGTTTGCTGATCAGTATCTGATTTTCTCTCTCTTGTGTAAAAATATGCAATGCAGACATTTGCACTTTTACAGACATTACAATAAAGTAGACTACTGTTCAACTTCAGGTCTTAAAAAAACCTACACAAATGTTAATGTGCAGAAGGGCATTGGGTGGCTGGTACTACATGTACATGTAGGTTATAAATTGTCATTGGTTGAGAACTAGAGACTAGAGAATCAATCGTGATGTATTTCGAAAAAGCTGAATAGTACATACATGTACACGTATGTACACTGTAGTATGTGTTTGTACTAACACTGGTACCGGTACATGTACATGTACATGTACATGTACATGTACCTGTATATTGTAAATTCAATATCACACCATTGCACCATATTTTGACAAAATATTGCCCATTTTGCAGCAGAATGTGCTTAAATGTTTACTTCTAAATCCATTAAACATGAACCATGATAATCATTATACATGTAAAAAAGCATGCTCCGTTTTAAATGTTGCTGCGATGCATTACACCATTGTACATTGTACATGTATCTATATGTGCATGTACATGGGATCGTTGCTGCGATGCATTACACCATTGTACATTGTACATGTACATGTATCTATATGTGCATGTACATGTACATGTATCTATGTGCATGTACATGGGATCACAGATTTCACAAAACCTTACGATGCATCGTAACTCAACTTACGATTGATAATCCATCGCAACTGCTCATAGTTGTATGGTTTCTGTGCATCTCTCATCACCTTGCGATTGATCACAAGTTACTATGAGTTTCATGAAATCGACCACTGGATGTGGAATTATTGCATGCAGCTGTTTAATGCCCATAACTCTCACTCCATATGAAACCTCTTCGGGATTTCTGCACACTGCTCCACTTCACTTTGATCTTTGATTTCATCTTTGTAGGGCCTCTGTGTGTGATTGATATTTGTAGGGCCTCTGTGTGTGATTAATCTTTGAGATGGGTCAACTTAAGTTTGACAAGTTTTTGAAGTTCTTATACTGATACAAGGCCATCAGGGAAATGTGTACTGGTTTTTGCAAATATGCGTTTTCAAAGTACATGTAACTTGTGAACAATGAACTTGTGGTGCCTTAGTTGAAGCAGCTTACAGTGTACGTATCTACGAGTTCATAATAGAATGCATTGTCTTCAACTATTACTGCCACTTGCCTGCCAACCATTGATATTTGGTACCCTGATATCCAGTGCTTGTAGAATATTTCACCATTGCCCAGGTTGCCCTCTATCTCTTCGACAATACCGGGGGTACACTGCTGTGGGTCATCTTTTTTAGGACATTTGGAACAATCTTCAAGTGAGCAGGCTGTTTAGTCAGGATCGCAAGATATTTCAGCAAGTCAATTTTTGCAGGATACCGGTACTCCAAAATGAAGAATATCAGGGCCATGGCATTATCAACTTTGCATTTTGATGGACACATCGTGATTGAGAGCCACTTCAGACAGCAAGAAGGCAGCAAGAAGTTGAAACCAACCCGGATCCGCCCCAGTTCAGCCTGTGTTGTCTTCGATATGGATCACAGAGACGCAATGTTCACACTGTTCATGACGCAAACCGGCCACTGTGTGAACCAGGGAACTTTCAATCCGGATAACGCCCTGTGTTTTCAGACTACAAATTCTCAACACTGATCGAGTGCGGTGCCATGCAGCTGATTGTTTGTTGACCTTGGTACAGCTGTAATTGTACCTGTGTCAGATTTCCTCATAATTTTGCGCCACACATCTCAACACAGATCAACTCAACTCGGGGCGGTTTACACTATCTGTTTTAAACCGGTTCAAGCTGAAAAATACAAGTCTACTTCGTTCACTAAAGCAGCATTTCCACTGGACAGGCTGGACTTATTTTGGTTAAAGTAACCGAGACGATGGTTACTTTGACCAAAATAAGTCCAGTGGAAACAGCCCAGTCAAATTTCTCTCGGTAATTAACCAAGTCCAATGGTTACTTTTACGGAGCAACCTCTGCCCAGTAAAAGTGACCAGACCTGTAAGTTTAACCGAGCCGATTAGTCCAGTGGAAACGCACCACTTGGTTAAATGCGACTCGGTAAAAAACCACATCCAGTCTATGATGTACATGTAACACGTATAGTACATGCACTGTGCACAGCTCCTGCTTCATGTTGCGCGCCTAAATGTACACAGGTACATTGTGTATCTGGCTGACACTTGACCTTCATGAGCCGTTATATTGCCAGCTCGGTTACTTTAACCATCGTCTCGGTTAAATTTGACTGACTCAAAAGTCCAAGTGGGAACAACGGTCAAATTTGACCATTAGAAATTTAACCATCGTCTCAGTTAAATTTTAATCCATTGGAAACGCGACTTTTGTATAAAAAATCATACATGTATGTGGTCCTATGTCAGCTTGTGAAGTGCCATAACAACACGTACTATGATGATTGTTAATTGACTGATGTGTCCTTTACAGACTTCTTGTCTTCTGGAAGTTGTTTTATTTCGCAGGCTATTGGGGTCCAGGACTTTGTAACCTCAAATGTCTCGAACTGTGCTCCCTTGAGCCATTACATTATATTGCCAGTTACAGTACTTTAACCACCTGAGTCTCTTAAATTTCCTGATTTAAAAAGACCAAGAGTGGACTGCGATAAGATTTAATCATTTGAAATTTATCCATTGTATTGGTTAAATTTCCCATTTTTATACATCATGTACATGTACTTCAAAAACAGTTATATTGAACACGTGTTTTTGGTTTCAGCAAAAATGTGCACATTTCTATGGGGAGAAATTTGCTGAAAACAAAATCTGATAGTACAAATTTGGGTAAGAACGAAAGGTTTTGGCTTCCCCTTTGCATGGAAAAGCATTGTTATCAACGTCTTTCTAGCAAACTTTTATCCTTGCTTACAGCTTTTTGTTTAGTCCTAATAAAGCAGCAGGATTTTAGGCATGCATGTGTTTCTGTTTGCTGAAATAAGATTGGTATCAGTTGGAGGTGCTCATTTATTGCTATTGCACTGTGGTTACAAACAAAAGTTTGCCATTGCAGTGTTCCAGTGAAGTTTGCTAGTCACCGCAAAATTCTCGCCTCGCCATGTTATGAGTGACCTTTTGTGCATGAATGCTTCATGAGGGTGCTTTATTTACACTCTTACAAATGACGTACATGTACATGTAATACTCTTACAAGTACATGTACATCTGTGTAAATCAAAAGCTTGAAAGCAAATGAGTGAGTTCATGTAATCACTAATTTTGCGTGGTGAATGTGCACACTCGTGCACACACTTGTACAAAAATATGGCAGTCAAGTGAAGATTGAAGATGCCATCAAGGACATACAGTGTACGACTTCATGTCTGTTGGTAATAGGCTCTAGTTGTGAGCAGTTTCATGCACATAGTATCCACTTCAAGTATTGATGGGGATAACAACTTTTGTAATTCAAATGGATCACTGCATCAAAAAAAGGTCAAATAAATCTGACTTATTTTGGTCATTTTACAACAATGTTACAATAGTGAACAAAATCAGTTGCCATCTTTGAATATTTCATCGGATGTAAATGCGCTGAAAAGAATTTAGCATCAAAAATCAATTTCTAACAACTAGGTACAGTACAGCATGTGTACAGTGTAGCTGTAGCTTCAGAAAAAAAATAACATAAAATTGTGTAATGTGCATGTCCATGTATTCTACACAAAAAATACTTTTAATACATTACCTACACATGTACACACTGTACATGTACATGTACAGTACTGGTATGGTATGCACAGTACATGTACTGTACATGTACATGTATGGTACAGTGTACTGGTACATGTAAATGCATGCTGTGAACTACTATACTGTGTGTACTGTGGTGGTGCTGCCACTGTGAATGCTAAGGCAGTTGCACATGCTTCACTGACTCAAGCTGACAACAGTTTGACCCCTCCACAACCCATCACAAGGTTCAATGTACTAGACATTCTGTAGCCGAGTAGTGCAAACCCTTGTGAGTGTGTGACTGTTCATGAACATGCAGTAGAAACCATGCAGGATGGCAATATGATAAACTGTCTGCAGACAGTTTATCATATTGCCATCTTGCATGGTTTCTACTGCTTGAGACATGCAGGGAGCCTGTGCATTTTGCAACAATTCTCTGTGTTGGAGTGTTTCATTATGCATATTGCATGGAAATCTGTATTGTTTGCCATTGATTCATTATTCTTACATGTACATAACATGTAGTATACGGTACTACATGTTCATGTACATGTACATGTACATGTATGTACATGGTATGTACGGTACATGGTGTGTACTGGTACATGTACCTGTACCTTTAGTATACATGTACATGTACATGTACTTGTACATTTTACAACTTACATGTGTGTATGTAATGTAATGTCATGCACATACAGAACACATACCGTACATGTAGATTGTTATTGTAAATAAAAGAGATGATACTGTACATGTACATGATTATACATGTACTGGTAGATTGCTGGCCAAAACATTAAACCATGTCTCATCATGGGACATAAAGTGACTAATAAAGGTTGACTGGTTGAAATTGTCAGTAATACGTATACTGTACATACCATAACTGCAATATTGATTTGGTTATTAACTAACCTGTGATGGTTGCTTGTCACTTGCTTGTAAAAGTACATGTACATGTACACGTGTACATGTACATATGTGTACTGTACATAAACTGTGCGTGTCAGGATGTACATGTACATGTACATGTACCGGTACATGTACATGAACATCTGTACTGTGTACATGTACAGGTACTACGTGTATGCATCAATGTACACTGCCGTGCAAAAGTCTGATCGCACCCACTCGTACAAAAAACATTTTGTATTTTGATCATCAAAATCAACAAAAAAGTAAATTAAAACTATACCAGTGTCTTTGTGAATATCCACATTCTGTTAAAATCACGTTATATTCCATGAATCATTCCCTGAAAGTGATAAAAGTGTCAAAATATGAAGGTGTTCGTTTTCGGTGTGCACAAAGTTAACGGAGAGTCGGCGAAATCCAAGATGGCGGCGCCCAGTGCACGATAAAAACGCGAAAGTAACACGAAAGTTAGCCACGTTTTAGCAACGTGTAAAGGCCCTGCCAGTGTCAATGACGGCTTGAAAGTGCCTTGTTATTGAAGCCAAGTGATTTGTGATAACCTGGAGGTCCAGTCCCTGCCAAATCCAATTGAGATTCTGGAACAATTCGTTCGTATTTAGGGGTCACTTTTCACGCTGAAAACAGCGATCCAAATCTAGGTCCTGCTAGGATCGAAACGTCAGGCCCACTAAATTTTAGACTTATAATTATTCATTAGAAAACCTTTCCCGCTGCGCGCACTTTGTTGCCATTGGTTTAAATGACTAGATAATGTATTCATGAGCTCATGAATATGTAATGAGGCCATTCAAGATGGCGGTTTTGCACGTTGAAAAAAGCTGTCGCGAAATCATCGTCGTCGTGGAGTTACTGGATGTTTTGACACCGTGGAAATATGATTATATTTGATTAAAATAAACACACATGACACAGGTTTGACATTTTATGTGAAATTCAGAAAGTTTTTCTGTAAAACAGGTCTTTGATGTGAGTGCGATCAGACTTTTGCACGCCAGTGTACATGTACATGTACAGTACTGTGCTTGTCAGGGTGTACATGTACCGATACGTACATGTACATGTACATTCATACCGAATTTTGTATCCTTGTGGATACATTGCTTTGTCATTGTGCAGTATACAACTGAGTGAGAAACAATGTTTTAAAAATGCTCCCATTTCAACCACATTCACTTTCCTGGGTAGAAGTTTGTACTGTACATGTACCGGTATGTCCCTTACAATGTATACATGTACAGGTACAATTGTATCTTATATGTAACACTTGCGACCATAACAATTTGCGACCATTTCTTACCCATCACAAATTTCCCATTTTTGAGTTATTTCCAAATATCAGTTTCGTTAAAACTAAATAGAGACCCATACACCCACGTATACAGACAAAGGGAAGGGGTGACAAAGGGAAGGGATGACAAAGGGAAGGGATGACAAAGGGAAGGGATGACAAAGGGAAGGGATGACCAAGGGAAGGGGTGACAAAGGGAAGGGGTGACAAAGGGAAGGGGTGACAAAGGGAAGGGGTGACAAAGGGAAGGGGTGACAAAGGGAGGGTTTACAAAGGGAAAGGATGACAAAGGGAAGAGGTGACACAAAGGGAAGGGGCGACAAAGGGAAGGGATGACAAAGGGAAGGGTGATAAAGGCAGGGTTTACAAAGGGAAGGGATGACAAAGGGAGGAGGACAAAGTGAGGGAGGACAAAGGTAGTGAGACCAAAGGGAGGGAGGACAAAGGGAAGTGAGGACAGAGGGAGGGAGGACAAAGGGAGGGAGGACAAATGGAGGGATGACAAATGGAAGGGATGACAAATGGAAGGACAAAGGGAGGGAGGACAAAGGGAGGGAGGACAAAGGGAGGGAGGACAAAGTGAGGGAGGACAAAGGGAAGTAGGACAAAGGGAGGGAGGACAAAGGGAGGGAGGACAAAGTGAGGGAGGACAAAGGGAAGTAGGACAAAGGGAGGGAGGACAAAGGGAAGTGAGGACAGAGGGAGTGAGGACAAAGGGAGGGAGGACAAAGGGAGGGAGGACAAATGGAGGGGTGACAAGGGGAGGGAGGACATAGGGAGGGAGGACAAAGGGAGGGAGGACAAAGGGAGGGAGGACAAAGGGAGGGAGGACAAATGGAGGAGGAAAAATTACATGTACATGTACATGTACAGTTGTACTTCCGAGGCACATTTTCAATCATCATTCATGATAAAAACTTTTGGCCCCAAACACGCAAAGATCTCTCTGTGTGTCATGCACCATGCAAGCGCACACGCTGTAGAAGTCTGACCTTGCAATACAATACTGCATGGGCAACTCTCTAGGGAGATTTGGATTGATCCATTTCATTATAGGGGAGACCAAGACCAATGAACGCGTACTTCGACCCTTTTTTGTGAGTAGGGTGCTTATTCGAGCAAATCTTATCGAGAAAAATTATCTCTGGATTTTAGACCAATCAAAATGAAGTTTACAGGGATGGGAAAGGGTTTGTTCCTCAAATACAAAACCGTTCGCCCAAAGTGTGATGACCTCCGGTTCTCCCGCTACGTCAAGATAAACACGGCGGGTCATTATATGGCCGTCCGTTTGGGCTGTTTTTCCATGCTTCTCTACTGGCCTACCCTGCATGAATCCTACCTTATCCGATCGTGAATTATATTTCCCTGTCCGTGGAGAAAAATATTTTCATTTCAAATCTCCAGTTTTTTTCCATGTAGGCGAGTAAAAGACACTTTTCAAAATTCGGAATATATGTGTGTGTGCGTGTACACGATCGACCACGTGTAAACGTGTGTGTATGCTCCTGCGTCATCAACATGGTGCCGCATTTTTTGTAGCAGACAACGTTTTTCTAGATTTTTTTGATGAGTTTTGTTCATAAAATCAAGTAAAAAAGAGGTATTTTTTGGTGTATTTTAAAAATTACATTTAATATATATGTACACTGTATGTAACTGGAATTGATTGAAATTAGAAACTAAATGTTTTGATTGTGCCCCGGGTTAAGCATTCTGTACCCCGGGGTTCGTTAACCCTGAGTTCTGTTCCCATTTGTCTCGTTAACCCGGAGTTTCGCGAAACCCGGGGCGAGCTTGCCCCGGGTTAACGATGTGCGATTTCCCACTACACCCCAACCCCGGTGTCCGTCACTGCCCGGACCGGAAATCCCACAGCGCGCTAGCTGGTCCCACAATGCCTCGCACCGCCTTGTCGCCCAGCAACCACCCGTCGGTGCGCGCTGCCTGACTGGATACATGTGGGCTGTACTCGATTAACGTACATGTACAGTTGTACATGTACATGTACATTGCACATGTACATGTACTTTCGTTTGGGCATAATCCGCACTCTCGTTTACATGTACACTGCATTGAAAATGGCGTTGCAATGTGCTAAAAGGGCACGGCAATTTGTTGCCGTGAAAATCCTCCAAATTTAAGGGCACTGCGGCAATTGGTGAGGGCACGACGGCAACTGCCGTCGTTGCCGTCATGAATTTCCTGCCCTCTTGTAAATGCCAGATGTGCGTCGCATGCGAATTTTCGCGCCACGTATCCCACCTCTGACCGTCCCATTACGTAACGCATCCGGTGTCTTAACCCTGAGAATGTCCACCGGACACGTACCCCGGCGCGGTTTCCCACTACAACGCCAACCCCGGGGTTCGGCCGTTACCCCCGAGATTTCCATCCTTAACCCTGGTCGCGAGCAGGGGTAACGAACCCCGGGGTAACGGCCGATTTTTCGGTTTCAACCCGGGGCGGGAAAAGTGTAGTGGGAAATGTCCTGGCAACCATTTCCAACCCGGGGTATCTCGGGGGTAAGGCTTGCCGTTACCCCCGAGATAAACCGGAGATTTCGTAGTGGGAAAGGGGTATTTGGGTTGTTGGAGCACGTGACCCAGACCTGGCCATTTCAGATGGATTGTGAATCGTAAATGTAGAGGATGTTTCAAGTGTGTACGGTACGCGTGGTAGTGCCTGATGCTTGGCCTCTGACTAGTACATGTACATGTACATGTAGCTTGCAAAACAACACACCAAAAGAATGCATGATCATATACTGCTGTGGTCAATGGTCAATGTCACACAAAGTGCCCACAGTGGGTGACATTCTGTCAGTCTCACACAGTGAATTTCTCATTCCGTCGCGGAAGATAAATCCAAGTGCAGACGCAAGGTAGAATCACTTTCAGGAATGTCGCGGTACGTTACCGTGTGGCCGCGGAAGAAAAGGTCCAATGCAAACGCGGGTTTTGATGTGATTTAAGTCAATGTCCTTTGTTGGAAAGCTGTGAAAATGATCTGTTGTGCATGAAACGACCCCAAAGCAGCATACACGATACACGTACAACCTTCAAATTGATACAACTATGGTGGGGCTATTAAGACCAGTTGATATATTTTGCCCAATTATTGTTGTTCTTCATCGTAAAATAGTCAATCAAATAAACAAAAATCTTCACAAATGTACATTAAGCTCAAAATAATATGCATGCTGCAACTTGTGTTCTGGTACAGTATTCCAAATGTATACAAAAAGTGCATACATTCACATTTAACATACATCATGTACAATATGTACATGTACACTGTACCAACAGAATTGGTGGTTTACAGTGTACACAATGTACATGTGCCAGCAGTTTCAAAAGACTTTACAACCTCGAAAACATGAAGAATGTCCCACTGAGTATAAAACTTTGTATGCAAAATTACCAACAAAGTTTGTCTCATTACAGAAGTGGAATTAATGTTGATCACATTTAACAGAACGGAACGGCTTGAACAGTCTATGGTCACTAGGTTGATGATAAATTATGACGGCAGCAGAGGTGCGCATCACAACAGAAAATGGAAGCAATATTGTAGTTGTACATGTACATGTACCGGTACATGTACATGTACATGTACATGTACCGGTAGGTGACAGGCTAGCATTATAGCAATGAATTTGATTGTTTCTAAAGGATTCAGCATTAATTAGCCAAGGCTTTCTCTCTGTTGGTTTCATTTTGTAGCCGTATTCTGTAATACCGGTAGCTGTGGGCCATGTTTTTGGAAATGTTTGCTTGTCACAAAGGCTGCAAATATCACAAGCCCATTCGATGTTAATTTGTTAAGAACAAACAGTAGAACTCTTAATACCAGAATGTTGCAGGCTGATTACTGACCAAAATGCAAATCTCAAAAATATAGAGGGACAGACATTTGATCCTTCCGTGTCCTTTCCCAAATGCAAGACTTTTGAGAAATGTCATGATAGGATCCAAATGTCAGGTCCTCTAAATTATTGAGATGCAAGTACATGTACAGTGTAGTACAGTTTACATTTTAAATTTTGAACTCAATTATACTGAACAATTCAGTTTACTGTTAGTTTTTAATGACAAAATTTGCAACAGGAGACCATTCATTCTACGTATACATGTACATGTACAGTACTGTATGTCCATAACGCACTGTTGCATCAGTGGTATGTGGGATATTGCACATTGATACTGAATTCCCCTTTGCACAGTAATTGAGTACCGTGCTAAAAGACCATCCTGTAATTTCAAATAATGATGAACAAACACATAGGCCTAGTGGCAGCGTGAAGTTCATACTTGAACATTCTAAGTGTATCATCTACAGATTGGATGGGAGCTATTACTGAAATGAATGAATTGTAGTGCATCTGGTTAATCTGTAAAACTGTGACCTATGGTGCAGGAGGTAGACTGAGTTATTCCTCCCTTCTGGCACTCTTCCGGTGTTGTTGACATGTGCACAATTTCCCTAGGGAGGCAGCCATAACTGCACTTGTATAAGTTGCCCTATTCAGTGTCAAGGTGTGAGACTGTGGGCCTCTGGCTGCCCGTTTGGGGCAACACAGGGAGCGTGTGCATTATCCACTAAAGGTTCCACATACCACCGCATGGGGTTTCTTGAATAGAAAAAAAATCATCTTCCTGTCTGCAATTCAATTGAGCCTGCAGACATTCAACTTGAGCTAAGGGACTGCTACTGCTAGGAATGGGAAACACAATCCCCTCTGGAAATTGTTATGAAATGCAGGATTGGTTTAATGAAATTTGCCATTTCATTTGGTGGGGTTTGGAAGGAGGAAACAAAGGACTCTCCTTGGTGGAGTGGTTGGAGGCTTTTTGGCTGTGCGTGTGAGGTTTGAAGTGACTGGCAATGTATGCAGAATGAACTACAGACTGACCATCCCTCAGTGTCTGCAGCACAAATCCAATCACTATGCGACCTAACCTAGTTACTCTCTAATCTCAGCATACGCCCCTACTTACCAGAATATAATATACATACATGTACATGTACAAGTATCACAGTTGCATGGATAATATGAAATATCCAGCCTGGTTTTCAGACCACCTTCTTTTGGCTGTAAAAATTGTCAAGTGGTAGAGTAGTTTAGCATGCCGGTAATACTGTACATGTACATGTACATGTGTATACATACAGTACATTGTACATACGTACACGTACATGTACATGTACATACCCGGTACATGTACATGTATGTGTACATGTACTGTATTGTACATGCACACATACACGTACATGTACAGTACTGTACATGCATTTACTGAGTATGAACATAGAAATGGACATGCACAGTACATGTACACTATACAATACATGGGTCCATGAACATGTTGATACCGGTACTCAATGGTGCCCACTGTATGGTCGTGCACAGGAGTGCTTCGCAGTAGAACTATAGATGGGAAGTAGGAGCCATACTCCTGAGTCATCTCAGGCCGTACAGTCAGTCCTCAGGGTGGCTTGCTAGCAGTGAATAATCAATTTACCCATCTAAGCAAGTTCTGTGCTGCTGTAGGGGGAACACCAGGATTGATCCATAAACTGAGCAGATACTGCAGGCCTTGCCTCCTTATAAATGCAGTGCTTTGACTTGAGTGCTGTACTGTACATGCACCATCACTCGCTTCATGTAGATCCGATACAATCAATGAGCTGAGATGTCCTTATGAAACATGAATATCATCTACAGTGTACATGTAACATGATTTTGTAGTTTATTAGGTCAATGCTCTGTTTACTGTAGCAAACCATGACAATCATGAAATGTACATGTATACATATTGGGAATATCATTTATATCTGACTTGGTTCAAATCTCACTGGTCCACAATGAATCATTTTTTCATAGTATTTTTATTAGAAGATTACAATTTACAAGTTTCAAATTTGCCAAACATTATTTTTTGCCAAACATTATTGAAATGCAGCTGTGCACTTACAGTACATTGTATACACATACATGTACAATGTACATGTACCGGTACGCTATTTGTACCAGTAGGTCTTTGCTGGTTAGAGTGTATGTACATGTACATGTACACATGTACTGTATTTTTTTATGCCTTTTACTGCAGAAGGTGGTTTCATGGTAAGGTAAGAAGGTGGTTTCATGGTTACTGTTGTATAAGTACAGTTACATTGTACTACTGTATCCTGCTTAAATACGTACGTGTATACATCATTGAACATGTCACCGTGTGTACAAACATTATTAGTAATCAAGTATGAAATCACTGGGATGGGTAACGAGTAGTCTTCTCTGAGGGATTTGGTAGAATTTTGGATGAATTACGAAACTTGTGTACCACAAGTGGATGCCCCATGGAACCTTATGTACCGTACATGTATGTACAGCGTACATATTCAGGTACATGTACATTGTACAGTACAGTACCTGTACATGTATTGTACATGTACACCAGTCATGTACATGTACATGTACATGTACATGTACATGTACATGTACATGTACATTGTACACTACTGTACATTGTGCATTGTGCAGTACTGGTATATTGTAATAAGAGGAGTGTTATACATGTAAAGTGAGTCTGTGGAACAGTGAACACAACATTGTAATACATGTACATGTACTGTACATGTACATGTACTGTACATACATGTACATGTACCCTGTAGGCCTATAGTACATCATGTTGACTGCCAAACCTACATGTACATGTACATACATGTTATTGTACACTGTACCATAACTAATTACAATGAATCCTACATTTGCCAGGATACAGTTTCCTCACTTTGATGAATAGTAGATAAAACATACATGTACAGTAATTTCTATTTAATACAAATAAGGCCTTTTTACACGAGCACTGAAAATGCATGTCTGCGAAAATTGGCGCCGGGTGTCTGGCGCAATGGTTGTTTGCTATTTGATCGCAGACATTTACACGGTACATGTACAACGCAGCGTGGTCGCAAACGTCCCTTGCTTCTCCGTATTTGGAGGCGAGGTCAGAGGTTATATTCGTATCGCCGGTACTGCGCTATCATTTACACGGAGGCATACATTTACCAGTGTTGCTCTCAGCTCAGCACCTGCGTTGCAAATTGTCTGATTGACGTTACGATCATGATGGCAGTTTTCAAGAACAATAATTATTGTGCACGAAGTAAGGTCCATTTAACATTTTATTGCAATGCTGGGGCCAGATGCAGACATTGAAGTAAGCTAAAAAAAAACACTTGATCTCACGCAAGACACACTTCCAGTACACAACATAACAAGGCCGATCGCGTACCATGCTTGCGGGGTCGCACGGGATTCATTTTCATCGTCAATTATTTTGTTGTCTTGATGACATTGCTAATCGTTCGTTTGCTCCTCATGGAAATATCAACGCATACTTCTTTGTGATGCGCCAACAAATATCCTTGCGAACGTCGCATGGGTGCATTTACACGACCTATCTCTGTGTTTATCGCAAGGATTTCGCATCGATGCGAAATTTTGGAGGAGGTCTCGATCCCTGTCAAGATTCGCAAAGGACCCTTGCGGTCTGGTGACAGAGATACACTTTTACACGACAAGGTATCCGTGTTTTCTTGACATCGATGCGATTCCTTTGCAAGGGACCCCTGTTTACAGCTCTCGTGTAAAATGGGCTATAAAGAATTATCCAAAATACCATGACTTGGAAGAGAGGGTAAATTACGTTTGTTACGGTGTGCTAACAACTGTAGTTGTCTATGCGGTGCTCTCAGAAAACAGCTAGAATCTTTCAACAGTCAGCAATCAAACAGCAATCATCTTTCTGTACACTATGCTCTACAGCTACTGTACATGTACATGTAGGCAACTTATCGTTCACTGTGATTTTTCCATAGGATATTATATTGGTTCATGGACACATGATTTTGTTCAAGTCCCATCCATGATCTTTGGATTATTTATGTTGAATATGCTGGCACAAAACCAATCACAAAAAGGGAAATGAAAGAATGGAAGGAAGGAAGCTACATGTAGATCATTGCTTTGGAAGGTGTTAGGGTTAGGGTTCCATCCTTGAATCTTGTCAACTATTTATGACCTTATTAATCTTGTTATTCAAATTTCTAATGAGCCATACTGTACATGTATATGTACATGTACATGTACATGGACAATGTATTTCAGTGAAAGATTTTATGTTCAGTGCCTTGGATACCTTTAAATGTGCATTGTACCCATGTACATGTACACATGTAGCTGTGAATAGTACATAATTTATATTAATACTGCAGATGATGAACAGGCTCATAATATCACCACACCAATCAGCATACATGTACATGTACATGTACATGTACATGTACAATGCAATACAATAATCAATTCTGCATAACTTTGTGACACACATTCCCTGATCGAATGTTGTTTTTAACCTTGTAAAATCTGCGTAGTATTGCTGTGATTGTTCATTTTACAGACACGTAATGTATCATGCAGCTTTTAATTTAAACATGTACATTGTACATGTACATGTACGGTAGTCAATACGGGTACTGGTCATGTTTGCCTAAATACAGTCCAGTCAGTGTGATTAACATGTACCGGTACGGTATAGTACATGTGAACAAGGGTACATGTGTGATGAAATGGAGATCATGGGTTGGCAATAATGCAGTAATGATCTCATATTGTGGCCTTCATAGATGCTATCTGTTTAGTCAGTCATGGCAAGAGTGGTTAAATTGCTCACTTCCCTTCATTGAATGTACTGCACAATGCACAGACATGTACCGTAAATGTACACGTACAGGAAACATGTCCAGTACTATACGGACTGTGAATTGTTTTTAAAATGCCCATGGAAGGTGTTTACTTTTCGTTCAAAGGGTGTGCTTCTGTGAGTAACTGAAAATATTCCAAAGGACACTGAACATTAATACTTGAGGAGACAGTACCAGCAAGCAGAAAATCTACTGTACATGTACCGGTACTTTTGTACATGCTACAGTACTGTATGCTACAGTACTGGCCAGATTCCTGGTTTCCATGATCAAGTAATTTACCCAAAACCCGATTTAACAAACACGAAGCATGCTCTATACTAACTGTAAATTTAGCACCCTGATGCACGTGGGGGTACACACTACACAGTATACACGATGAACACAAGGCACGGCTGTAATAAAGACTAGTTCCTGTCCATGCATGTGATCTCCATTGACCAGTTGACTCGCCTGCCTGCTGGCTGCACATGTTATGCAATACTTTGTTGGGCTCTAATTCAGCCATTGCTGTTTCAGCCCAGGCCTTGCATTTGGTAAAGCCACTTTGGCCTTGAATAAAGCAGAAATACAGGCATATTCAGATACATGTAAATGTTCCTTACTACATGTACGGTACATACAGTACATGTACTGTACTTGTAAACCTAAAAAAGGTCTTGTACACTGGTTCCCTCCCACACGGCCACATTTAACATGTATACTACATACATACAGTGTACATGTACATGTACATGTACATGTACATGTACACATGTATATATATGCGTGAAAAGGGTACCAACCACCTTGAAATTCACCTTGTGGCCTGCACTCATACTGAAAAAAAAAGTATTGAGAAAAACTAAATTTTTGTGCATTGTCCGTTCAAAATGCAGTCCGGAAAATACCTCCGACAGGGTCACATTCCAGGCATGCGCAGTTCGGCCCGCAAAAAACAATCTTTGAATTGCGATCCATTTTTCAAAAAAAAAAAAATTGCCGCTTGTGGACATGTGGAAACAAAATAGTAAAACACATTCTTAAAAATGATTACTTGAATGGTGATGACGCAATCAACTTTCCAATGATTTTCCTAGCGGGAAGTTCAGGAATGCACCTACCGGTACATGTAATTGATAACCTTGGCAAGAAAGGCAACTCTATTCAATAAGGTCAAGAATCAAGCACAGTAAGATATGGTTCACGACATAAGAACGGAACCATGCATTGGGTATTATCTAATACAATTTTTGACACAAAAGAAATGAAAATAAAATGTAGGCCAATGATCGTCTTGGACTTCTTTCCGGGTTTTTAACCTTTGCGCTCCCTCCTATGAGTTTACTTAGATTTTTTTTACATAGGCCTACAGGGTGTACATGTACAATGTTTATATATGCTTTTTCCTCTCTAGACTCAACCCTAGGTCGAAAATGTGATTTTTCCACCCTGCGTTCAACCAAGCATCATTTAAAATCTGATTCGCCCAAACCATGTTTATTTCAAACCTGGCCCAGTTCAAAACTCACAATCACCATGAGCAATTCACATTAGACATGAGCAGTTGCGTAGCAATCTCGCTGAGTGCAGTTATCACATACCGTTACTGAGCATGCACAATAATAACCTTATAATAACCTTATAATAATACATTGCTTGTTTACCAGTACATACCGGTACGTACACAACATGTACGGTATGTACTGCACACCAAAGGCCTTTTTGCACAATACAGACTAAAGCGAAATGTACAAATTATGTATTTCCCAGGAATTTCCCGCGGAAACTGTTCCATCTTCCTGTGTTACGTAACCGCTACACACAAATCCTTCGTTGACGCGCGAAACCTGCTGTGTACACGGGCTGGTGGCTGACTACACATACAGTATGGTATATAGTAACAAACTTGCGCTGAAGGTCAAATGTCATTGTGCACTGCGCCCTCTGTGGGTGGCATTTTACCAGCCATTCACAGTGAACAAACAGTCCGTCCATGCACTCAAAAAGTCCATGTGGGAACACAAGGTACATGTATGATTACATACACACTGTACATGTACTTTCTGGAATGTCAGAGAATGTTATCGCGTGGCCATGGGAAAAAAAAAGTTCCCTGGAAACGGCTTAATTCTTCTACAGTGATCACTGGCTAGTGGCTAGAGTACAACATGTTCAGACTTTTGACATTGACCCCCTCCAACAAATTTGTCTTTTGTGTCACAGTGGGAGCCTGGAGGTGAACATTTCATTACAAACTCCTTGTGTTCATACATGTACAACACTGCCAAACTGGACTGGAATTTTTTTTGATTTAATTTATTTTCTGGGATATGCACTTAACACATCACATCACTGCAATTTACAATGTATATAAGTGACATTGCTTTTTAACTGAAAACATTAGCATTCATGAACATTTAAGCATAATTTATGTGTGAAAAGCACTCTCAATATTGCAGCCTACATGTACTTGCCATATTTCGTTCCAAAGTCTCTCTTTTCCAACTGTTCTGTCTTCCAAATTGTACAATTTATCGAAAGTTTAACTTGTCAAAGGCTGTGGGATGTGGGAGAATCCTACTTCTCATCACTACAGTATGCAAACTTTAAGGTCAACCATTTGTCAACTAAATCAAAAAAATCCTGTTTTAGCATTATATATGCTCATTGGTGCATTATAATCCCACATCAAACAGAATTTGTGTAAAAAAAAAATTTGAATTATGCCCGTAGTTATTGAAGGTGCTTTTCTTTACGTCATGGGGTGAACACAGATTTGCTTTCTCCCCACGAAGGCCATAATTATACACTTACATAATCAGAGTGCATCAGTTCCCTGAGGTGTTCAGTGTGTAATGCACCTTTTATGAGTGCACAGCCAGTCTTTTTCTCAGCAAAATATATTTTTTTTAATTGCTGGCCGAGACGTCTTTCCACAATTGTTTTTGTTCGGAATCCGATGATTTATCAGTTGGTAACAAGGGTAGAGATTTGAAAATTGTTTTCCAATGGCAACAGATGGGAACATGTTGCAAAATCATATACCGGTAGGCCTACATGTACATGTACTGTATGTATGAGCCTGAATGGTCTCAGTGAAAACAAGCTTCAAAATGGATACCTCTGCATTCTTTGACAGGTTGAATCATTTTGGTCGTGTCTGACGTGTCAGAATGATTTTGATCTTATTCTAGGAATACCGGTAAATACACCTTATTTTGCATTGCTACACATGTAAAATCTTTAACAAAGAATCAAATGAATTTGACAAATCCGTTCTCTTGAAAAACATGCACTGACATGTGCAGTATATATATACATGTACAGTGTGTATTTATGTATGCACGTACAATGTACAACTGTACATGTACTGTAATACTTCCCTGACAAGTGTAATGGACCGGGTTGTTCTGACATCACCTACATGTACATGTACATGTACATGTAGGATGGCCTCCATGGGGGCGTGGCTGCTCCCCCTTCCAAACTTTAATTTTAGATGTATGGACATGCATACATGTATTTTACACATGTACTGACACCACAGTATTTATTTGAAATTAAAAGAGCATTGCAGTTGACCTTTAAATCATTGCCATACAGTACGTTGTAGGCAAATACATGCACCGGCACTGTACATGAGCCAGTTATGACCCAATTTGCTGGAATAAGTTTACAACATGTTTTGTTGCAAGATTACAAGAATTTTTGAAACAGGAATATACATGTACAGTATGTGTATCAAACTGTAACCTCATAAAGGCCTTTTCACATCAGACAAATCTTGATATTGAAATGGGGCCTGAAAATGTGATTGTTTCACCCTGGGTTGAGAACAACCCAGCTTGATGGACGGTACAAAGGTTATTATTGTACATGCTCAGTAACGGTATGTGATAACTGCACTCAGCGAGATTGCTACGCAACTGCTCATGTCTAATGTGAATTGCTCATGGTGATTGTGAGTTTTGAACTGGGCCAGGTTTGAAATAAACATGGTTTGGGCGAATCAGATTTTATATGATGCTTGGTTGAACGCAGGGTGGAAAAATCACATTTTCGACCTAGGGTTGAGTCTAGAGAGGAAAAATCATATACATTGTACATGTACACCCTGTATGTATCATCCAGTGACCGGTTTTTCTTTCGTTTTTTTTCCAGACACTGCTTCTAACACTTTCCTCAAAACATTCATAATTTCTGCTTAAAACTTATTGGTTTGCATTAATTTTGTCCCATTGCCCTGAGCCACTTTGAGATGGGGAAGTTGGATTGACTTTTTTTTTATCACCTTCATATGCTACCCTCTCCTTTCCCATCCTTTTCCAAATAATCAAAACTGTCCTCATAATAGTATGGAAATAAATTTAATCACCACAATGAATAATTCAAATTGAGAATAATTTTTCTTAAAATGTGAAAACAAGTTCTTTTAACGTTTTTGAATTTGGATCTTCAAGTAAACCATAGAAGCAAAATACGGTAGGGCGGTATCTATGAGTGACACACGCAGCATTTCTCATCCTTGTAAATTTGCACGTCAGAAGATACATGTACATCAAGGCAGGATGTGATGTTCGGCTTGGTCCAAGCTAATTGTGATTCAGCAATGAAAGCATATTCTGTTTTCTTTGCCCTTTTGGTGGGGTTGTATTTTTTATCTGGTTGATGTGTTCTTCTGTGACGTTTAAAAAAAACTCCACAATCCTCTTTCTCACAGCTTCTTCAGTTATGACCTTTTTCAATGTCACACAAGAGACACATTTCCTCCTTCTTGGTACTTTCTCTAGCTGCCCTCCTTTTTTAAACCCTATTATGCCATGTTACTTTATGCCTTTAAATAATAATTATATACCGGTAAGCGAGACGCCCTTTAGGAGCCTCCATAGTTTTTTTTTAGGACCAACAATAAAGAAAACCGGAGCTTCGAAGCAACTGCCAAATTAGTACCTAGGAAAATTAGACCCCAAAAGAGCAACTTTTTGAATCACACAAGTTTGGCTTACTGGAAGAGCCTTAACTTTCCACATTTTCTGTGATGGACAAGAGCAGGAAACAAACCGGAAGATACAAAGTCTGAGATTGTTATACAGAGTCGTTTCATCGTGCAATGTGAGTTAGAAGGCCAAGCGTCGAAAACGCGTACTGTCGAAAACTGGCCCCCCCACGATACATGTACAGTACATGTACTGTACCGTACCTCCGCAAACTACATATGCAAATGCAAAACCATCAAATGCCTTTTAATAGGCCCACAGTAAGACAGGAATTGTTTGCAACTGTTTCTGCTAATTTGTATGGAAGTAATGAGTAATGAGTATTGAGTACCGGTATGAGTATGAGTATGAGTAATGAGTACATTACTCATGTGATGTACACATGTACCATGTACACACATGTAAGCCAATATATTATGCTATGTACTGTGTGTATCTACAGTCTGTAAATGCATTGCAAATGGCCATGTTCTGTACATGAACCCATTACTCCCATAGGTGTGATTCTATGGAAATATTCAATGCTTTGACACCTAATGAGATTGCTGCTTATTTGTCGGTTCATTCTAATCATAATGGACTCAGAGGTGACACCCTTCACAGAAAAATATTCTGTTCCTTTCCACCTACATGTACTACGTGTACATGAATATATGTACACGTGTACAACTGTACATGATGTACTCATGTGTACATGTATGTACATGTACATGTATCCTTTCTAGAAAAACGACCCAGGCACCCAGCAAAATACTAAATGTTCGTTAAACTACTGTAAATGTACGGTATGTTTACATACATGTACATGTATATACTGTACCATTTTAGTTTTAACTGTTTGTGTTTTGTTTTGTTTTAACTTTTTTTATCCAGGAATCCAAATCACTTATGGAAATGTCATTTTCCACCCCTTGTCTTGTCTGTGGTAATTTCATTATGGGATTATCCCTTGCCCTGATAACAAGATCATAAGGTGTAGTGGCAATGGTTACAGCATGCCTGGGTTTCTACCCCCACCCCCTCCCATTAAATCAAGCAGAGGCTGATCTGCTATGAATATTCAATCAGGCGTGTGAAAGCTGCCTGCATCATAATGACTCACATTACTACCATGCTGATGTATTGTGCAGTTGTGGAGTCAATGTTTACTGTACATTCTCTGACCTCACACAACGAGTACAAAAAAGTGTTGGTACTGTATATATATGTACAATTGTACATGTACATGTACAATACATACATGTATGTACATGTCCATACAGCATGCATGTACATGTAGCAGCATACATGTATGCCGGCATACATGTACATGTATACCGGTACACTGTAGGTGTATCCTCTAGTTAACGGTTTTTGACGATATAAGGACTTTTCTTCAAGCTGACCAAAGTGGACGAAATGATTATTCTAATAGTCTGTGGTGTGGAAAAAGTGACTGATGAGACCTCTTTTAGTGTGATACTTTCGTCCACATTGGTCAGCTTGAAGAAAAGTCCTTATATCGTCGAAAACCGGTATTTAAACTGGAGGATACAAGTTCATGTAGTTTTACCTACATGTACACTGTACATGTACCTTGTATATATACAGTCTAGTGTAGAGCTGTTCATGGATGTGTACCGTAAAATCCTGGGTATAATGCGCACTTTTTTTCACTGTGGTAGAGATCAAAAGTTGGGGGTGAGCATTATACACAGGTACAAGGATGTCCTGCCAGTATGGGTTTCAGTCATCAAACAGAAGCCGACCTTACATTGTATAACATTTTAACAATGGGGCTTTCAATCATTGTCCCCATTGCAAACTCTCCTGGGTTTTTTTTCCCCAGAGGTTACTTGGGCTCAAACTGATTTTCTTTTACATGTATTAGGAGGATGATCCTCCCATGATTGACCTTCCCCATTTTTTTTAAAATGAAACAAATGGAGGCATATCTGTGAAGCCACCATGGATGTGCATTTTGTTCAGTCTTGACAATTTTTATGGAAACCGATATATTGTTACATTGTGTCACATTTTTTTTTAAATTGGAGCTGTCCACCTCCTCCCCAATGCAAACTCTCCTGGTTTTTCCCCACTGCCAGGGACATACATTGTAACTTGGGCTCAAAATTAAAATAGATGTTTTTAATCAGAGGGCGATCATCCTTCTGCTGTGAGATTTTCAAGTTTTCCGTGCTTGGTTTTTCCCACGGCGAGGTAACTTGGGTTCAAATGGATGTTTTTATTCGGAGAGCGATCACCCTTCCCGCTGTGGAATTTTCAAGTTTTCCGTGCTTGGTTTTTCCCACGGCGAGGTACATGTAACTTGGGTTCAAATTGATGTTTTTATTCGGAGAGCGATCATCCTTCCCACTGTGGGATTTTCAAGTTTTCCGTGCTTGGTTTTTCCCACGGCGAAGTAACTTGGGCTCAAATTGATGTTTTCATTGGAAGGGCAATCATCCCTTCCCACTGTGGGATTTTCAAGTTTTCCGTGTTTGATTTTTCCCACGGCGAGGTAACTTGGGCTCAAATTGATGTTTTCATTGGGAGGGCGATCATCCCTTCCCACTGTGGAAGATTTTTTTCAGTCAATAGACATACTTTTTTTTAAGGGAAGCTGACCTTACATTGTTTCACATTTCAACAATGGAGCTTTCATTCATCGTCCCCACCTCAAACTCTCCGGGGTCATGGCGAGGTAACTTGGGCTCAAATGGATTTTTTTATTCGGAGGATGAGGATCCTCCCCACTGTATGCTCTCTTCTCTTTTTTTTTCCGCCTGGGCCAGGCTCGAAATAATGGACTTTTTTATTCGGAGGGTGATCATCCTTCCCACTGTGGGATGGAAACAACTTTACTATGGACTCTGCAATCCATGTACCGAGATATGTGTAAAGAAAGGTACTGTAACCTACATGTACATGTACATATGTACACGTATGTACATTGTACATATACATGTCTGTAACTGTATAATCTGCACTTGTTTTTATGTTTTTATGATGTGATGTTGGTGAGAGTTACATTCCCACCATCTTTGTAATCAAATGAGTATACTGTAACATAGAAAAATAACATGTTTTGGTTTTACAAATTAATGCTGTTTACAAAATTCAGGGCTTGAAACGAAAGGAGCGCGATCGCGCTCCTCTGCGCTCCTCTATGTTTTCCAAGGAGAGCAACAAAAAGTGCTCCCTACAAATTTAACGAGAGCATTATGATTTTTTAAAAACCATGAAAGTTTAATCACCTTTTTTTTTTTTTTACATGAGTTAAAAGCGCAAATGTTTTGTGTCAGAAATTTAAGACATTTGCCAACCAAATCTGCTATAAAAACGGCTTTTGGGACCGTACTCGTCGTGATTTACGTTGAGTTGAGGCTGATCGTTTGTCGATTGTTGGTGGAGATCGCGCGCTGTCCAGTGTGTGCACTCGGCACGTGTACGTATATATGCATACGTACTGTATGTATACGTATGCCTTCCGCCAGCCCTTACAGTTGTTTTCTAACAAATAAACTACCGGGGGTAATGTTAATTACATTTATACCAGCGATATTTTGAGTTTCGTGGTCAACCGAAGTACGCACACCTGATAAGAAATATATTTTCTAGAATTCTAGACAATTTGAGAAGGATTTTTCATTTCTTTCTTGAGATATCGGAAGTTCAAAATTGCCAAATCACTCCGTGCGGCCGAGGCAGATCGAGCTTAAATGACGGAGAAAAAGTCAAACTCGTGTTTTCCGGCCCCCTAGCGCACCCTGTAAACATCGTCAAAATTTGTTGATTTTACCCTCAAATTGAAGCCTGTATTCTCTTCTTTCTATTAATACCACTTTCAACATAAATGACGAAGGGATAAATATTAAATTACGCGTAAACTACATTCGGAGACAAACGATGGAAGTAGCGCATTTTAGTTATGACCGATTTCCCTTCGCGATTTTAACGAGGTTTGCAAGTCTAGGTTTGGTTGCCGCCTCGAAGTAAAGCCATAGCGACACTACAGGACCAGTAGGTGCCGAAACCAGCCTACGCGCTGCAATGTGACATGACACAGCATGTCTTTGCACACACTGTACAGTATACTGCACAGTCCACGACTCCACGTGCACAGCGGCAGCATGTCTGCATACGAGTACGCTGCGCTACTCAAGCCAGATCGGAACTTCCAGGAGTATATTATTAGCGAGACGGTTAAGCTACAAAAAAGTACAATTTATTTTAATACCGAAACAAAACATGAATTGGAATAATAATGGGTTTCTTTCTTTGTCGTTGGAATTAAGTGTTTTTTTTTCTTTTGTTTTTCAAAGAAAAAAATCGCTCTCCTTAAATCAACAAAGTGAATTAAGGAGAGCAATTTTTAGCTCTCCTCGTATTTATTAAAATGAAGGCCTGAAATTGTAGTCTGCATGAACTGATTTTTGCAACTATTATTGTATTGATAATTATTCAAGCTGAATCTGGCCAAAGCTTTAAGAATTCCTTCACTGAATTTGCTGCTCTTCACAGGTGATAAGAGAAGACTGTTAAATGTACAAAAAGTCAACCTAATTCAATTGATTGGAAGTGAATTGAATGAATTATGTACCCATGTGAATATTTGATTTGTTCCCCTTGTAAGGCACAAATGTTTTTGAGAATGTTTTACCCATAGTTTCCTAAATTGCTTGATGGTTTATTATCCTGTGCAGTGATGCGCTCTACCCTTCTACGTTTTTCTTGATTAAGCCTTCAGCAGTGACAAAAAATAAAGAAACCTGTCTCCCATGTGATGTATTTGACAACACGATCACAGTGTAGTACAGTTTCTTTATTAGTCTGTGCAGTTTTTGTTCATTGGCAGACACGTGTGGTGTGAGCATGGCCTGTGTATCAGTGTGGGAGCTGATGTGTTTCAATGCTGACAGCCCTGAAGGTGGCCAGTAATCCCGGCAGGTGGGAGTGAATATTGTCAGGATTCACAAGTACACCACACAATCTTGGCAGTATAGAATTGGCTGTACAAATACATAACACATATTAACTGAAAACACCCCTCCACAATAAAAGAAAGAAAGAAAAGGCCGCGTTCCCACTGGACTTATTTTGGTAAAAGTAACCGAGACGATGGTTACTTTTCCCATTTTAATTCCAGTGGAAACGGCCCAGTTAAATTTCCTCTTGGTTACTTTAAACCGAGCCGAATGGTTACTTTTACTGGCCAACCTCTGCCCAGTAAAATGACCAGGTAAGTTTAACTAAGCCGATTAGTCCAGTGGAAATGCACCACTCAGTAAAAAACCACATCCGGCCTATGCACTGTCCACAACGCCTGCTTCGTGTTGCGCGCTAAATGTATACACGCACATGTACATGTTCGTTTTGTATCCGGCTGACACTTGACCCTCATTAGCTGTTATATTGCCAGCTCGGTTACTTTAACCATCGTCTCGGTTAAATTGACCGACTCAAAAGTCCAAGTGGGAACGACGGTCAAATTTGACCATTAGAAATTTAACCATTGTCTTGGATAAATTTTAGTCCAGTGGGAATGCGGCTCTAGATACATCAACCTTGGATTCTCCATACGATGAAACTTGTTTGCAAATGCTTTACACTGGAATTTGTTTCTCGTGTGAATCATTAATCATGTGTGGTCAATATTAAAAGAACTGAGGATTAGTTGATGTATTCGCCAGCTTAATCAGTCACAAGGAAAATGCCTATTGCATGGTGGAATTATCAGTTGGGATTATCTAGGCTTAGGAGGCAGCTAGCCTAGCGTGATTTACTGGAGTATAGGCAGCAAATAATGATATGCTTTGCTTTCCTTTTTATTTCCTAATTTTGAAGAACTTCACCAGCATTTATTGCCCGAAACACTCATTCTTTTTGAGTGCAAGAAATGCAGAAATACCGGTACACACCTCAAGATTGAAGGCAGTGTCACTTCATTAACCTCAGATCAATGTCACAGGAACACTTTTACTAAAAGTACAATGTTAAAGATTGGCAGAAATACAAAATTTATGTTAACAGTTTAAAAAAATGTTACTTCATGTACCGTACTCTATAGCCTATGTACGTGTACATGTAACTTTCAATTTGCTATTTTCCAAGCACTCTTTCCAGTTTGTGAAAATGCCAACAATTTGAGTTACATGTAAGTTTACCGGTATATATTTAAAAAGCATTCCAAAGTGTTTGCATATGGTATAAGAATGTGTTGACTATAAATGCAATCTTTAGATATAATTGAAAGTACTTGTGCTGTGCGTGCAGTTAAGGCATGGCTGGATACTTGATGAGTGATAGGGAAAACTGGCCATACACCTGCTGGTAGGGATGACACCTATGGATGATTTACCACCATCTCAATAATTGGCCCTCTTTATCAGATTTGAGAAAAGTACACTTGAATTCATTGCACTCTGCTGCTCATATACATGTAGAGTTGATACTGTCAATGACTGTGTTACATGTATGGTACTGTGTACATGTACATGTACACTGTACATGTGTACAGGGTTTGAATGTGCCCTGTGTTGGCTCATGGAGGAAGAAGCTTGTGTGCCATTGAGCTATGGAAAGCTGGTCTGGTTCCTGGAAGTCTTTTTTAGAGAGCGCTTGTGACTCCAGCAGTTTTGCTTTTAATGTATGTACATGTATATGCAAAACTCGGACACATTCACATTATGTAACGTTAATTTGTGTGTACTGTACATACATGTACATGTACATGTACAGTACACGTACATGTACAGTGAACATGCCATACCTTCTGTAACTCAGAAAACCTTTATACATGTACATGTTTATGTACCAGTACATGTACCGGTATGTAGAGTAGAAATAAACAAGTTGTATTTGCATGCAGGTATGATTTTACATACATGTACAGTGTACATATATTTTGAAGGGAGTATCGTGAACCCAGCTGTAACCATGGAAGAATAAGAAGTTCCTCCATGCTGTAACTTATCTACTGCAGTCAGTGAAATTTCTAGGACTTGGCTATGGACCCTTTTTTGCCTTCTACATGTACATGTACATATATGATTATGTACATGTACATTGAACATGTATATTTGTACATGTACATGTACAGTGTGTGTAGTTTGACTCAGATTCTACATGTACATGTAGTCTTCCCCTGTGAAAACACTTGTATTCTAACTACAGTAGATGTAGGCTGGAGGAATTCATTCTCTATTTTCTAATGGTTACTTGTCCATGGTTATTTAAGTCATAATTCCTAGTATTAGCTGTGAAGTAAAGAGAACAGAGATGACTCTTGTTTCGTCAGCATTGGTGTCTCATTTACTTGTTTCTGACTTTCTGTACAAATTTGTATGTGCGGTAGTCCTTGCCTCGTGCCCCTGTGTTGAGTCACTGACATCAATTAAGTGCTTTCTGTGTGATTGTGCAACAATGCACATTATGGTACATGTACATGTACATGCTAACAGAGAAGAAACATCTCTTTTCTTTGAGGTATAGGCTTTCTTCTTTGCACACAGCAGGCCAGTTCTCATTTGGATCATTACAGGATCTTGTTGCATTTAGTAGTCAATGAATATGCAGTGTACATTGTAAATGTACTGGTATAAGGCCTATCTCATTGCAAGTACCGGTAGCGGTACATGTACTGTAGTTTAGGGTAATAGAACCATGCAATGATCATGGTGTACATGTACATGTAGCACTCATTGTCAAGCAATACACATGTGTAAAACAAACTGTCAAGGTTTGAAAATCACAGTACATGTACGGACATTACTAGTACATGGAAACATTGCATGGGCATAGGCATGTACATGTACATGTACTGTGCATGTACAGTACATGCTTAAATGTCATCTGAAGTGCAAAAATTTGAAAATCCTGATTTGGCATTAAAAATGTTTATTTTTACTTTACATACATGTACATATATAATCCCAGATCAAAGATAACTTTTGTGTTTCAGGCTCATTAAAAGCCTTTTTTAATTAATTAAAATTGTGCTGGTAGTTATTGAGGGCGCTGTTCTTTACGTCACCGGACAAATGTAGATATTTTTTTCTCTCCCCGCGAAGGCCGTATGCACTTACTTAGTCGGAGAGGTTCCCTGACATGTTCAGTAGGTAACGCACGTTTTTTGAGCGCGGCACCAGTCTTTTTTTCGGCGAAAAAAACCCTGACAAATTTGTTGGCCGAGACGTCTTTTGACAAGCTTTTTCTTTGGAATCTGATGAATTCTTAGTCGATAACAAGGATAGAGATTCTGAAAATACGGTAGTTTTCCTATGGCCACAGATGGGAACACGTTGCCAAACCATTCACGTATGAGCCCGATGGTCTCCGTGAAAACAAGCTTCGAAACGGACACTGCACTGCATGATTTGATGGGTCGGATTATTTCGGTTGTGTCAGCGTGATTTTTGACGTCCAAATGCGGCTTATTCTAGGATCGTTAGGGAATAAATACATGTTTATTTTACTGCTGCAATCTTCGACAACGAATCTGGCTGGCATGTCAACGGGTTTGTCGATATTTACTCCCGAAATCGGTTCTCTTGAAAAACGTGCACTGACTGTTGGCAGGTATATACGAACGTACAATACATGTACAATAGTTCCCCAACAAGAGTATGGACCGAGTCTTCATCTGCTGACGACACCAAGGACGGCCTCCACAGGGGCGTGGCTGCTCCCCCTTCCAAACTTAAATGATTTTATTTACACTCTTTCCCATAATTTAAAATTCGGAAAAAATGCATCGGATGTATTTTACTGACACCATAGTATTATTTGAAATCATAAAAACGAATTCCAAAATGCATTGCAGTTGACCTTGAAAGGGGAATGCAACCCAAAAAATATAGTTTGCTTATCTGATTGGGTGTTAAAAACAACCTAAAATTACCTACTGGTATGACTGAGCTACTCACGTATGATTTTCATAAAGAGAGAAAATTCATGGAATTGTAGAGCCTCTAGTGGTCGAATTTGTGTGTGTTCCTGTACTTCACCATCTTTTCGAAGGTGCCACCGCCGATTGCAGGGGGATTTGATGTATTGACGGGGAAGATGGCAACCACATCTGATTGGTCAATTACGCTTGTTCAATCCTTTCAATTTTAACTAAAGTTATTAATAAACATTTTCACAAAGTCATACATAAATGTGTGCAAAAAAATATTACAAACACAGTTTGTATTTGTTTAATTAATTTGTATTTAACAATAAAGAAATTAAACTGATTCCTGCGGTCTTCACCAGGGACTGGCAAAGAGGATCTCACATGCACGTTCTACCTAGTCCTTCGCATCGACCGCCCAACGACGTGCCGTCCCTGCTCCATGTTCTTATTGCAGCACAACATACGGCATGGTATACAATGTACAATTGTACATTGTATCTACGCGTATGATCGATGAGCGGTCTGCGTGAAAGACTAGGCAGAACGTGCATGGGAAAATAAGTAAACATTCACGATTTCACGTACACACATGTAGGAACCGAAATGAAAACAATTCAGAAATTTGTGAAGCTGTCGATTCACGTGTTGCCACCGCTGGTCAATGTGGAATATAGAGAAGGAACAGCATGTTCTTTCAGTATCCTTTATTGACTCACTTCATACCTGTCTCTGCATATACTGTGCATGTATGCTTCAAGGGTACCTGAAATAAAAAGGAATATGATGATGTGTAATCGATCAGAGAGGGTATGAACTTCCATGTGTCAGTTTGTTTTTTAAATATAGTAATCATATTTTTGAGAAAACAGCAAGATTCTCGACAGAAAACTGCCCCCCACTTTTCAACCCGAAAAAATGCGACAGCGTACTGCGTAACCCCGTGACGTCACCGGCAGAAAACAGCGCTGTCTGCATGACCATTGCACCTTGGCTTTAGCCGACCTTTTGTATGCGTTTGGGTTGTCATAGAAGTGCTTGCCGTCATAATATCGACACACTACGCTTTTTCACTACCGCGTGGCAAAAAAACTTATTCGCTCTGCCATGTTTTTCTTGTGGACGCATGTATACTATACGTGTACATGTGCAATCCATCATGCAACATTGCACTGCCGATGACGTCATCACCTTCTCTTTGGCCCGCGTGCGAAAGAGGTTTTTTGTGGGCGGGGCACGCTAAACATTTTGTTTTCCTTTTACGGTCGCTATTTACGGGGTAGACATGAAAAGTATTGAGTTTGTGAAATGGTTTAGTCCTTATTAAGTCTAACAATAGTTTTCTCAACATTATGATTTTTTATTTTAGGTACCCTTTTAGTCTAATTTACAGATACACTGTACATGTACATGTATGTGTATTTGTCATCTACCGGTATTCAATGTTAATGACCTATTACGTGGTGTTTAAAGGCCCAATATAATATTGGGAAGATCGAAAAACATCCATGTCCACAGATTTCCTTTTAATTTACACAGTTTGGAGTTTGGTTCATGATACTGTAGAATACTCATGTTGAAAACATAAGATCTGGGATGCTGTATTTCGCCCAAAATTTTCACTCAAACATCGACAAATAGTTTACTCGCGAGTAATAAACTAATTCTTACACTACAGAATGGTGTGAAAACCGTGACAGTTTTTTGCCTATTTCTACTTTCTCAGATTACCATTTGAGCTAAAACCTTCACAGGATTTCTTTTTTGGAATGATTGATGGTTTAACACAAAAACTGTGGCAATCTTTTGACCTTTACCAATGTTGTATAGGGCCTTTAACCACTTCGCGCCGGGGGGGTTTTCGCACCGATGACCGCCATATGGGGGTTTTTGAACAATGCATCATTTTCAAATCTCGCTAAAACAATCGGAATAATATATTTCTGTGAAATAAATCAATAAGGGTATACTATGGGTACAAGAGAGTAAAACCTGGCACAATTCGGACAGCGTTGTGGCTTTTGTCAAGAGATTATCCGTTCGAAAAAGGGCCCTCTGTGCGTTGTCAATGGACCGTAACGGACGTGTGTGTGTGCGTGCGTGTACGCTGCTGACAATCCCTGACCGCAGACTCCAGCCTCCACTCCAGGCAGTCAAATCTTCAAGTTGGTCGGCAACAAACAAGCGTACAGATTACGGTAAAGAATGTGGGGGGAATTCCAATTCCAGACCGACGACCGTTGGGCTGTGTGGCATGCAAAGACAATGTCCCCCGCGTGCTTTCAGCTGCAGCGCGGTATCCCTCGATCCTCCACAGTAAAAGTCCCACAATTGCACAATTACTGCTGCTAATCTGGCAATTCATGTGGCAACTTGCGTCAAAAAGGGTCTTTGTACTGATTCGTATTGCTTTGTTCTAAGCTGAAAAGAGTCTTTGTTTAGAATGTGGACAATAGTGGTGCCCGGATTCGGAGGGCCCCGTTGCATAGGCAATCCAATTGACCTCCGGTTTTGGAGGTCCCGGCGCGAAGTGGTTAAGGTCAACTACAATGTATTTTGAAAATCTTTTTATTATGTAAAACAATACTGTGATGGCAGAAAAATACATTCATGATTTTTTTTCCAATTTTGAACGCTGGGAAAGAGGGTAAACAAAATTCATTTTAGTTTTGAAGGGGGAGCAGCCATGCCCCCATGGAGGCCCTCCTTGGTGAGATGTGATGTCATGAGTAGACAGCCTGGTCCTTTACTCGTCTGGGAAGTGTCACATTGTATCTGTACGTTCGTATACACAAACAGTCAGTGCACGTTTTTCAAGAGAACCGATTTCAGGAGTAAATATTGAAAAAAATTGTTGACATGCCTGCAAAAGTCTTTGTTAATATCTGAATACTGTAGCAATGGAATAAATGTGTACGGTATTTATTCCGAAAGATCCCAGAATAAGCCATATTTAGACTTCAAAAGTCACGCTGACATCTTTCAGTCTGTTAGTTTGATATACAATAGAGGTCGTTTGTTATAGCCGAATCTTCGGTATACTGGCGTTCGTTATAGCGACATTCCACTGTATTGAATAGTAAAAAAACCTGATAATTACTCGTAAATCAAAATGTTCACATTGTTCCTATGCTTTATGCAGTGGTAATGGTTTTTGTGAAAGGCGAACTCATGTACAAATACATGTACATGTGAAGAAGTTTGAACATGCACTTCAAAGTACATGTACTCTATTTCTTATCCCTTGTACCCAGATCTGAAGAGAGAGGCGAGCATATGTCATATGCTGAAGCACCCACACATTGTTGAGCTGTTGGAGACATACAGTTCAGATGGACTTCTATACATGGTCTTTGAATAGTAAGTAGTAGTATTCATGAGCATAAACATAAACAATTGACATGACTCAGCTCATCCTGGAGACAGGAGTTCCGTAGACACTGATATGAAGAAAACCAAGGCATGTATTTCAGAGAGCTACATTCTGAAGGCCTCCTAAATGTACATGTGTAGGCTATTCAGTACCGGTACATGTAAATATTTCAGCAAAGCTTCAATCCTAATCAACAACCTGGTTTCCGTATCCTGAAGGCTGGTCTTGCAGGGACTGTGCATTTGGTAGTGAATAATCATTCGGGCATAGGCCTACCAGAGTCTTTTCTCTGTGGCCAGAATGAGACAAATGAAAGTCAAAAAGAAGGCAAAAGGTTCCTATTGGTCATTTTTCATGACCCATTTTATTCACTTGTATTTTGTAATTGCTTCAACCCTATCCATATTTCCTGTTCACATATTTTATTACATCATGATGACATACCGTACATTGTACACACAAAATGAAAAAAAAAAAGCTACCGCATAAAACCAACCAGATAGAATTTGTTCCCAGCAGAAGGACATAAAGTGATTTTAGTGTCTGAATGCACTTTTGTCCTTTTGCCGGGCACCTGACGATTATGAACCTGCTTTCTCAAAGTGCATAGTGTTTGGACTGGCCAGTCGCCTTTTACATAATGACATCTTCCAAAGTTGGTCACCAACTGCCAATTTGGATTAGTTTTAATGTGATAACCTTGGTCTCTGAGTAGGATGCTTACTGTCCAGGTCAAAAGAAAGTAGGACTACATGGATTATTATTGTGACTGTTACTACTGTACATGTAGCATGTTAAATGTTTAAAAGGCAGTTAACATTTTAAATTTACAATTAAATTGTGCTGTTTCACAAAGTGATATTAGTGCTTGACATACTTGAGAAAATACAACTTTCTTTCCTTTTAATTCAACAGTATGGAAGGTGCAGACCTGTGCTTTGAAATTGTGAAACGGGCCAACTCTGGATTCATCTACAGTGAGGCAGTAGCCAGGTAAGGTTGGACATGACTGTCAGATGTACATGTGTGTAGCACATGGCAGTAGTGCACTCATTTATTTGCTGGAAAGTATTCCTCCCTCAGGAATAAATTGCAGTGCATGGCATATTGTATATATTATAAACAGTAATTATATGCCCAAATGTTGCAAACTGCTTACTGACTAAAATGACAAAAAAAAGGGAATATCAAAAATTAGGAAGGCCTGATGTTTTGATCCTAGCAGGACTTTTCTCAATGACATGTAAAGATGGTAACTTTCTCCAACCTCAATATAATTGACATGAATACATGTACATGTACATATGCCACATGGTTTTCAAAATATTGTCACATTAGATTTCACAAATGACAATTGTGAAGAAAATTTGGAACATGTGACATGCATGTATATAAATTATATCAGTAAAACTACTGGTAATCCAAACACAACTGTTTTGAGACAAGAAAGTTTCAAGGCTGTTGTCTGCCATGTGGCATGGTCCGATTAAGCAAATTACAATAGTCAATAATAGTCAACAATCATATCACCATAGTGATTGATTGAAGTTCTTTATACATTGTAAGCTTTCTATTAATTTTGTTTCAGTCACTACCTACGGCAGATTCTGGAGGCATTGCGGTATTGCCACGACAATGACATTATTCACAGGGACATTAAGGTAACATTCTTTCCTCTTGGCTTCTGGGTCATCATGTAAACCCTTTGCAACACATGCTTCATGCTTTTGAAGGCTGGACTGCCCTGTATGCCATTGTTTCACTCTCATTCTGCTCATAGTGAGGGCCACTTTCAAGGCCATATTTGATGGAAGAAGAATTGCTTTTCTAGCCACTTTTCTAGCCAATGAATTATCCTGCTGATGTCCAGGAGCCTGGCTGTGTATGGCATGATGGGTATAGCAAACCATTGCCCTTGGCAAGGATGTGTACATGAATGTGTATTCATGATGGCCAGATTTCCTTGTCAAACTAGAGTAATGCAGAGTCACCCCACCCCCATGCATGACACAGCAAAAGAAAGCCACAACAAACTCACAGACTAGTGCAGATTTAGTATGGCTACAGTAGGTTTGGTTTCTTAACCACTTCGCGCCGGGACCTCCGAATCCGGAGCTCCATTGGCTTGACCATGCGACGGGGCCCTCCAAATCCGGGCACCACTATTGTCCACATTCTAAACAAAGACTCTTTTCAGCTTAGAACAAAGCAATACGAATCAGTACAAAGACCCTTTTTGACGCAAGTTGCCACATGAATTGCAAGATTAGCAGCAGTAATTGTAAGCACTGTCGATATATCGATATTATCGATATATCGATATCACGTCGATATCGATCTCGCCGATATGCATTTTTTTATTAAAACGATATATCGACATTTTCGATATATCAACATTTTCGATATATCAACATTTTCGATATCCAGGAATGATATCATAATAAAATCGGTAAAAACATCGGTAATAAAAACCTTTACCTGTGATTTTCTGGGTTTCTTTGATGACCACAAGTCCTAAGCAGTGTTGATTTAACATGTTTGGACTCGTTACATTCCGTGGTATGTGTTCCGGGACCATTCACTTGCGATACCTACAGTGAGATTACTGTATTACAACACGTGCATCTTGTAGACTGGTTCCCTCCCACACGACCGCAATCTATACTACATGCGTGAAAAGGGAACCAATCACCCCGAAATTCACCTCGTGGTCTGCGCTCGTACTGCTGTGTATCCAAGCGCAGTACACCAGCTTCAGCCTTCCTTATTGCACCATCTGCACTGCAGTGCGTGATGTTCACCTTAGTGCATTGGTTTCGTGACGGGAGAAAACCCTGTGTATTTAAAAAAAAAAATAGTCAGAGGTCGAACGTTGTCCAGTGGGCTTTATAATTGGTTTTATTTCCAGTATATATTTTTTTCTATTTGTTTTCCTTTCAAAATGCAGACAGTAAAAATGCCTCCAACAGGGTCACATTCAAGACATGCTCAGTCCGGTTAGGTCACATTTCAGGGATGTGTAGTTAGGCCTGCTAAAATAGATTTTTGAATCGCGATCCACTTTACGAAAACAATTTGCCGCGTGTGGAAGTGTGGAAAAATTTACATTCTTAAAAATAATTCTTGAATCTGGATGACACGATCCACTTTCCAATGATTTTCATAGCGGGAAGTTTGTGAACTCACCAAATTGATAACAATGGCTAGAAAGGTAACCCTATTCAATCAGATCAAGAATCAATCTCAAGTTGAGTTACAGTTCATGTCTTGATACAGTGTCCCGCTGCAAGATGGGTACCATGCAATGGATATTATCTGATGCATTTTGGGACCGGAAGCTGGAGTCTGCGGTCAGGGATTGATAGCACCGTACATGCGCACATACACACAAGTCCTTTACGGTCCATTGACGACGCACAATGGGCCCTTTTTCGAACGGGTAATCTCTTGACAAAAGCCACAACAATGTCCGGATTGTGCCAGGTTTTACTCTCTTGTACCCATAGTATACCCTTATCGATTTATTTAACAGAAATATATTGTTCCGATTGTTTTAGCGAGATTTGAAAATGATGCATTGTTCAAAAACCCCCGTATGGCGGTCATCGGCGCTGAAAACCCCACCGGCGTGAAGTGGTTAAGATTGGATGTTGAGGGTGGGGATGAAGAAAAATCCACATTACTGTTGAGTAAACTCGACAATGTTATGCAAGCATAATGTTTTGATAGTGGAATACATGTAGATGGTACTGAAATTGAGTAATTTGCCAACATTCATGAGTAATAATTCGCCAATACCGTAAAATCCTGGGTATAATGCGCACTTTTTTTCACCACGGAAGAAACGAAAAGTTGGGGGTGCGCAGTATACACGGGTACAAGCCGATGGCGGTCTTGTCAGTGTGGGTTTCAGTCATCAAACAGCACCAGTCCAAGCTGCTGAGTCACTACTGTCAGCAACCAACCAATACGCTCTTCATTGATAGCGGCTGTAATCAATCACAGCAAAGTCTACTTCACCCAATATAGCGAGGTTGAGTGAATAATATGTCAATCTAACCGCTGTTAAACTAGGATAGCGGTGTGGTACTTTGATTTGTCGGCGCACTGAAGAATGTCACATCCCTTTGTGATAGCGCGCTGCACACTGTATAGTGTATTGTGTCGCACTATCAAACGAAAGCAATGCGTCGCCGTGCCACACGTGGTCCACAGCCGCTACGGCGGTACTTTTGAGTTCTGTGGCTTCGGGAACCATCGTTGCTGCCAGATGAGCATAAATACCGCCAGTTTAGTGAGCAAGTTCATCAGTTCTCATTGAGCTAACCATCAAGCCTACACCAAGATGCCTCGTCGTGCTTTCACCGCTTCCTTCAAGCTCTCTGTCTGCAAGGTTGCAGAGGAGGAGGGGAACCGGGCAGCAGGGAGAAAGTTTGACGTGCCTGAGTCAAACATTCGTTGCTGGCATGCCAATAAAATGAAGCTGGATGAGATGCCCAAGACCAAGAAAGCTCTTCGGGGAGCGTCCGCCAAGTGGCCACAAAAGGAGGAAGACCTCAAGGCCTGGGTGACGGACAAGCGAAAGGAAGGCCATGCCATCTCCACCACTGCTCTTCGTTTGAAGGCAAAGGTTCTTTCAGTTGCGCGTGGAATCACCGACTTCAAGGCCAGTCCATCATTGGCACACAGGTTCATGGGCCGTCAAGGGCTCTCTGTCCGGCGTTGCACGCACATTGCACAGCGGCTGCCTGAAGACCTTGAGGACAAGACCATCAGCTTCCAGCAGTATGTCATCAAGATGAGACGGGAGCACGAGTACCCCCTTTCCCGCATCGGCAATGCAGACCAGACGCCCCTCACATTTGACATTCCGTCTAATGCCACAGTGGCAAAGCGTGGGGTGAAGTCTGTGAGTATCAAGACAACGGGCCATGAAAATGACCGCTTCACGGTCATGCTGGCCTGCACTGCCGATGGAGGGAAGCTACCGCTGTACGTCGTTTTCAAACGCAAGACTTAACCGAAGGACCGATTCCCTGCGGGTATCGTCGTCCGGGTACATCCCAAGGGATGGATGGATGACGTCCTCGTCAAGGATTGGTTAAAGTGTGTATGGGGGCGAGTGGGGGGCCTGAGCAACAGGCGCAGTCTTCTCGTGCTTGTCGCCTTCAGGTGCCACAAGAGCGAGGGTACAAAGGCAACCCTGCATCAGATGAGGACTGACCTCGTCATGATCCAGGGGGGCCTGACATCATTACTACAACCATTAGATGTCGGAGTAAACAAGCCCTTCAAGGATCGCCTCCGGCAACAATGGACCACGTGGATGATTGAGGGGGAGAAGTCGTTCACCAAGACAGGCAGGATGCGGAAGGTTGATCTTCCAACCATCTGCTCCTGGATCGTCGAGGTGTGGGGTGAGCTACCCCCCAAAATCATCGAGAGGGCCTTCCTGAAGTGCTGTGTTTCGAACAGCATGGATGGAACGGAGGACGACGTACTATGGGAAGACACTGACAGCAGCGAAGGTACAATCAGCGAGTCTGATACAGACCTGATGTATGCGGATGATGAGCTGCGAGCCCTCTTCGAAAAAGACATTGACGAGGAAGACTTCCTGGGCTTTTAGCTCAAATACAAACCAACCGGCCCTTTTCAGGGCCACCACATGATAAAGGAGACAAATGCTGACTGTTGTCTTTTATTTTTCAGCAAAAAAATATCGAGGTCACAAAAACAAATAATGCACGAATAAATTGGACACAAAAACAATCTACCATTTCCCCCAATAAATGCATGAAGTAACGATGGATTCCCAAGCTCTTGGCTGAAATAAAGCCTGTTACAACCGTAATTGGCGGCAAAAACACAGTGGCAATCCAAAATTGTGTATATGTTCATCAAAAATACCAGGGAAAAAACCCACCGCTGAACAATATCACCGCCCAATACTCTTCATCGATGGCGGCCGTAATCAATTACCGGTACAGCAAAGTCTCCTTCACCCAAACCGCTGTAAAACTAGGATGGCAGTGTGGTACTTTGATTTATCGGTGCACTGAAGAATGTCACATCCCTTTGTGATAGCGCGCTGCACATTGTGTAGTGTACTGTGTCGCACTATCAAACGAAAGCAATGCGTCGCCGCGCCACGCCGCCACACGTGGTCCACGGCCGCTACACGTTAGGACGTTAGACAAGATTCGAATGAGTTCAACACGCTCTCCTTGATACGCAAGAGGTGCACGTGGTTCCTCAGAAAAGAAAAATACGTTGGTTTTATCACCCCTTTAGCAGAATGGTGTGACCCGTGCTGCTCTTTATCTGAGGCTGCCAGGCTGACTTTAGCATTACGTGTAATGGGTGAAACAGTCAGCTAACGCACATGCATGTTGCACCATAGAGCTTCGTAGCTCTTTGGTTGCACGTACCTTACCTCTGCTCCAAGGTAATGGCACCATTCTCATTCACGACAATTGACAATTGACAATTGATAGGCCTATTCAAGTATTCGAAACAACTTTACAATGGACGCAGATCTTTTTTTTCTTCAGTCCACGGATATGCTTTTTTTTTTTTTCTCTCGGCTGAAGGCGAAAGTTGGGGGTGCGCATTATACACGGGTGCGCATTATACCCAGGATTTTAGGGTACTCTACAATTTGATGCAATGGACCCCTGAGATTGCTAATGACTTGATTTGTTCTTCTCTGCTCAGCCCCATTGTGTTTTGTTGGCTACCAAGGAGAACTCAGCTCCAGTCAAGCTTGGAGGGTTTGGCATCGCTATACAACTACCTGAATCAGGACTCATTGCAGGAGGTAGTAGATATACATCATTATATGCCCATGGTAGCTTTCTAGTCTGCAAATAAACGTTATTATTTGAAAAAGTCTCACTCTTATTGGAGTCTGAGTTGCGATTCAAATCCCACTAATAATCGTGTTTTTTGTGTCCACACACGCAAAAAAAGTGGAGTTTAAATCGCTTATAATCGTGTTAAGTGGAAAGGGTGATCAAAGTCAAATAATCGTGTTTATTTGGTGTATTGGAAACGGCCTTAATGTACAGTTCGGCCAGCTATGTGGAGATAAACAGCTGGTTGTGGTGATGCTGGATGATGTGGTAACAGTGTTTTAACTATTTTTAAGTTATATACAAAAATGTTGCAAACTGCTTAAAAGAGCAAATCTTAAAATTTAGTGGGCCTGACGTTTCGATCCTAGCAGGACCTTTCTCAAAGGCAGAGTGACAAGGACATTTTTACCTCGAAATGCATTGTTTGCAAGACACTCATGCAGCTTTCTGATAATCCTTCTTTTTTGTTCACTTCTTCACACTTCTCTCTTTGATCTTTCCCCCTCTTCTCACTAATCCCTACCCTACTCCTTGCCCTTCCCTTTGATCTCACCCTAGTGACCCTACCAGCTTTACTCTTTGTCCCTTGTTTCTCATCCGTGTCCTATTCACTCTCTTCCCCCTTCCTTCGTGTACATGTATCTGTGTTGTCCTTGTCACTCTGCCTTTGAGAAAGGTCCTGCTAGGATCGAAAGTGGGGTTATTACTCATTATGCTGTGCGGGGTCACATATATAATGGCTTTTTTATTCAAAATTATACATGTACATAAAAAACATTTTTGTGCCAGTGTTACAGTCATAATTTCCTTAACAAACCATACAAAATTGATTATTCATTGATTATTCAAAATTGATTATTCATCGACCGGCGATGCGCGCATTCTCACTGGAATAAATAATGAATATTCATGAATTGGTTTGCTACTGTACAATATGCTACACAGTGGCAGCAGTGGTTTTCCTATTGGCAATGCACATAGAAGTTGGGGTAACAGAATTTTCACTGAAAAGATTTGAATCACATTTATTAGTGAGACAATTTTTTTTTAATCACAATTGAAAAATAAACAAATGAATTATGCCATTTCATGCTAGTGGGAACTAACCTTATATCAAGCCTTTTGTTGGTGAAATATATTTGACTTTTTTGTACTCAACAGGTCGCATTGGCACACCTCACTTCATGGCTCCAGAAGTGGTCAAACGTGAACCCTATGGCAAGCCCATTGACATCTGGGGCTGTGGGGTCATGACCTTTATCCTCCTCAGTGGTTCCTTGCCATTCTTTGGAACTAAAGAACATCTGTTTGATATGATTGTCAAAGGAAGATATTACGTAAGTGAATCAGTCATGTTGGTTGATTGGGTAAATCCTGCCCTTGAACATTAGTTTATGGTCATGATTTCCAAATGCACACTATTTAATTTGATGTGTTAATTGTTTGGTAATAAATGGAAGAGCTAAGCCTAACTGCTAAGTAAGGGATATCTACAAGCAATGAACATCTGACTGTCGAGGTGGTTCAAATAATGAAACATCATTGGTTTGATTAGTTATGCAGCACTAATGTTGTTTGAATCCAGAACAGGCACATTATTGCATAAGTTGATAGTGTGAATTGGATAACAGTGTCCAACAAGCAAAGGACAAACTGACTGGGAACTTTTGAATAAATTGAAAATTTTACTGGACCAGGATTTGAACCAGAGACCTCTGGTTTTGCATATCAGTGCTGTTACCATCTGAGCTATCCAGCCCTTAGATGGTATCCTTGCTAAATAGTCAACTAGTCTTTGCCGGGGTAGGGGTACCAGTCTAAAGTAGGTTTGCTCTTAGCTCTGTATGCCAAGTGCTTTGCTTGATTGACTGCTTAACAAGCAAAAGTAAATGATAATTTGATTTATGCTGACCCAAATCAAAATGTGCCTATGATTGACAATGGTATCTGCCACATATGAGTTCATATCCAGTAGCACAACCTCTATCAGACATATTTTGCTTTAGAAAGTAGGAGTCGCAGGTTTTAATCCTGCCTTGGCTGGCTTTAAATTCTGCAGTAGTTTAATTGGCAGTAGGCACTAGGCGGGAGGCACTAGTCAGTAGGTACGATGCAGTAGGCAGTAGGCAGTAGGCACTAGACACTAGGCACTAGGCACTAGGCACTAGGCACTAGGCACTAGGCGGTAGGCACTAGTCAGTAGGTACGATGCAGTAGGCACTAGGCAGTAGCCACTAGCCACTAGCAGTAGTGGCTATGCAGTAGGCACTAGACAGTATGCAGTATGTATTATGCAGTAGGCACTAGGCACTAGACACTAGGCACTAGGCACTAGCCACTAGCCAGTAGGCACTAGGCAGTAGACACTAGGCAGTTGGCACTAGGCAATAGACACTGCAGTAGTGGCTATGCAGTAGGCACTAGACAGTATGCAGTATGCAGTATGTATTAGGCAGTATGCACTAGCCAGTAGGCAGTAGGCACTAGGCAGTATACACTGTGCAGTAGTGTCTATGTAGTAGGCACTATACAGTAGGCACTAGGCAGTAGACGGTAGGCAGTAGGCTCTAGGCACTAGACACGAGGCAGTAGGTGCTATTCACTAGGCATTTGGCACTATTCACTAGGCACTAGGCACTAGGCTCTTCACTAGGTACTATGCACTAGGCACTATTCACTAGGCACTAGGCAGTAGGCACTTGGGTAATGGGCAGTGAGGAGTGGTCTTTGAAGTTATGAGTGGGCACCACGTTTCACTCAGCTGGAAACCTTTGTCTGGGGGAGGGTGTTTGCTGAAAGATTTCAATGATTTCCCTGATTCTTATAAGTTAGTGCTTTATGGTTGTGTTGTGTTTTGCGTCGTCCCAGTTGATGTGATAGTCCGATGGGTGGGCATGTTTGATGATGTTCGACTTGCCTTCTAGTCAGCCAAGTGCCTGGTGTTCTTTAATCTTGGTTGATTGGTTGTTGGTCCCTGAGATGTACACTTGGCTGTAGTCACATGGTATGCGGGCTGACTGTTGGGAGGTTGTTTGTCCTGTAGAAGTGACTGGAGCTGATTTGGGGGAGAGTGGAAGACTCGGATGTTAGTTGACGAGGAGGTGTTTTGGTTATTTCAACTGTGACATGTGGGGGTATAGAGAATGTCTTTAGGGAGGGTTTGGTCAGTTTGATCTGCTTGTGTCTGTATCCATTGAGTCTTATGGCAGTCTTGATGTGATGGGAGTTCTTGATGTAGGATGTTCTTATCACAGATCCCACTACATGACCAGTTTTTTATGGCTGGATTGTAGAAGGATCTTTGATGTAGATATCAATCAATCAGTGTGGGGGATGCAGAGGTAGAGGGTGTTGTCAGGATTTCTGGACAGCTTAACATCTAAAAAGGAGAGCTGGCTGTCCTGTTCTTGCTCCATGATGAGCTTAATGTTAGGGTGTAGGTTGAGATACATGTACTTGACCATGGGAGCCTATGTGTGTCTTCAACATAACCAGATGGTTGGTTACAGTTAGAAGTGATGATTCTACAATGCTTGGACTGGGGATATAGGGGATCCCATTGATGTCCCAGCACTCTGCTCATTGATTTTGTCATGGAACCAGAAGTACATGTAGCTTGATGAGATACTAAGGTGGATGAGGTGGAAAAGCTAGGTGGCGCAGAGAGCTGGGCAGGCATGTAGGGAGGGATCTAGGCTTTCCTTGCTGAATGGGCATGCTTCTTTATCTTGGTGAACAGCAACACTACATCAAAACTGACTGAACAAAAACAGCATCCAATTAGCCTGCGTAGGTTTGCCCAAAAGAAACTAGTATCTGTCAGGGGGCTCTCTCCACATATATGTTTCTGTTGAGCTCCATGGACTAGGTGGAGTTGGCAATGTGTAGGTGGTGTTGCACACCAAGGACTGGAGGAAGTGGGAATGTAGAGGAATTTAGGGTCTCCCTAACTGACTTGGCATGACAAAGGGTGTGTGGTGGATTCCAATATCAATGTCATTGACTGTGATCTTGTAGAGCTTGCATAGAGCTGGTTCAGTTGCTTGGAGGATGGCTACAGAGGGGATGCAGTGAGGTGGAATGGTGAAGTTCTTCCTCGGAGAAAAGACATCTTTTTAACCGTATTATAGAGTCTGTTTGCTGTGGTTGATGATGGTGTGTTGTCAGATCTTGCTGCAGAGGTGTGTTTGAAGAAAGGTGGATAACAAGAGTTGTCTTTGGGATGTAGATGATTCCTTAAAGAAGAATGAAACCCAGAGAAAAATGTTGGCTTATCTGATTGGACGTTAAAAATAACCTATAATAACCTATGTGCTACTAACCTACGAGTTTCATAAACAAATCAAAAACACAAACCAAAACAAAACAAATCACGTCATTTAGCCTGTATTTGTAGCCGACTTTGAGAAATTTCTCAACTTTGATGGCCGCAGCCCACTTCCTAAACAACTCAGGTCTCTTGTCCTTGTTGAGAACTGCATGGAAAGATTTCCCCAGCTTTTTCCCGCTGGTATTTTGACATCCAAAAGCCTGGCAGTACACCATCGTTCAGCTCGCGAGCGTATAACTGTATATATACATGTAGTAGTGGTACATCCGTCCGGGCCCATGCGGGAGTTGTCCGTCATTACGTCATACCCCCCGCAGTGACTGACAAGCCATTCGAAGAGATGGCACTTTGCGGGAACGCGAATTCGACCACCAAATTCCATGATTTTTCCCTCTTTATGAAACTTATACAGTAGGTGAGTACCACATAGGTTATTGTAGGTTGTTTTTAACACCCAATCAGATAAGCCAACTATTTTCTCTGGGTTTCTTTCTTCTTTAAATACTGTGTGTTAAAGCAAGTGTATAGGGAGCTCATCTTCCTGTGTGAGAGATGGAAGTACTTCTGGGTTTGTTTGATGGAGGCTATGAATGCAGGAGGACTCAGTAAGGGAGAGGCCATTGATGGAAGCCTGATGTTATAGGATATACTTGAGGGTGGATTTAGTGGTAGTGATGTCCTTATTCAGGTGGCCAAGCCCATGTCTGGTGCGTGTGTAATTGCAGCAGTGTGGGCTGACACGGAGAATATGAACATTGATTTCTGCACTGACCCAGGCCAAGTCCCCAAGTTTGACTGAAATTGAAAAAGCTGCATTCACTTTGTGTGATCCCTGAGCTGCTGTAGCCAGGTTTACAACAATTGGTTGTTTGCATCTGAATGAAAACATGTGTGTGATCCCAGGAGATACATGGCTGTTAATGGTTGAATTGCTTCTGACTGGCGTCCCTTCCCCGAGCTTTTTGGGTAATTGGCTCCATTCCAACTCGCCCTTTTTCTAGGGAGCCTAAAGCCAGGCAAGTAGATTGTCAATTTTCCTTGGACTCTTTCCACCATAGATGAAGCCACGGCAATGGGACAATGTCTCTGATCCAGCCAAGGACCTGATTCGACGGATGCTACGTGTGGATCCAAGGGAACGGATCACAGTGGAAGAGGCCCTAAGACACCCTTGGCTCATGGTAATTTGCAAAGCAATAAAAAAAAAACCCCAAGAATTATCTAACAGAATCAATCAAAGCAAACAAGGTTGATTAAGCTTGATGTATTAATTGTCCAAACTAAGAGTGGACAGGCCACAAATTACAGGAATGGATAGGCTTTCTTCTATGTAAGATTGCATTGCATTTGACATTAACAGTTTGAATGACAAGCATGCAAAATGATGAGAAACACTCCCTGAAAAAGAAAATACATACTTTAAATGACAGAGTTAAATTCTCCTAGAGCATAAGAAAAACACATTTTTACGACAAGACATGAAAAGCACCTTTATACAAACAATTATACATGTGGACTTTATCTCACAAACAGGCATATTGGCAGGCCTTTTAGAAATGACTTTTTTTGTAGATACCCTTGTTAATGCTTGTGATTTTCATTTTGGCACCTAGGACAGAGATCGTGTCACACCTAAGGTTCACCTGCAGGAATCTGTTGAGGAACTTAAACGTTTTAATGCCCGCCGCAAACTCAAGGTAATGGAAATGCTCTCGGACTAGCTGTGTATACCGTGGTAATCTTATACAAGACTTATGCAGGCTGCAAAAGTGCCGCTTTTACCCCTTGCGTATGGATGACGTCTATAGCCGCTCTGTGACCTTCAAAATTTGGATGCCGCTATTGTCCAAACTGTACACAAAGACTCTTTTCAGCAATTTTTAGCATGACAAACACCTGTTATGATGTCAGTTGCTGCATGAATTGAAGTCGTAACATTTGCACTATTGTGGGACTTCATTGTGAACGATCGAGGGTCTGTGCGCTACTACGGCAGACAGCGTGCTGGCCTGCCCCACAACCAATGCGGTCACTGGACAAACTGTGGAATGCACCCGCTGCGTTTACCGCACGCTCTGTTGGATGCAGCTGAATGCTTTGTCTGCTGGAGTAGAGACATGTTTGCAGTCAAAGGGTACATGTAGCAGCACACACAGTTCTCGGAGTCGTGCTGCACAGCCAATGCTCCATTGGACTACTGGTACACACAAAAGGCCAATCTTTGAGGGCGGATAATCCCTTGACAAAAGCCACACATACTTCCAATTGTGCCACATCTAATTCACTGATAAAAATAGTGCACTCTTATTGATTTATTTTGCAGGTTTATTGTTCTCTGATTGTTTAGCAAGCTTTTGAAATGGCACTGTGCTGGCCATTGGCACTAAAATGATATCGCCATCATGGGGTTAAGCAGTTTCAAAGATTGTATAGTTTCCCGTTTTTCTGATGTCTTTTTTATCCCGCTTAATCACCAGGGTGCTGTTCTTGCTGCAGTGGCAAGTTCCAAATTCACCAGTTTTTACAGTGATCCCAATACAAAGCATATCACAGACTTTGCTGAGGAAGATCCTACATCATCAGGTGAGACTGTTATGGTCAATATAGTTTGACATAAGTTGCCTTGGCAATTTTGCTGCCAAATTGAATTGTCCCCAACAGCATTAACCATCAGAAACAATGAGATGTAACTTTACAGACATTTTAGCCACAAATCTCATAAACACACCCCGCCCGGGAAACAGTACTACCCAAACCTTTCCAAGGTAGCGGTAGCATGCCCCGTTTAGGATCAGGCAGAAAGGGCAGCGTCAAGCATTGCCATTGCCAACATAGCCTGAAAACAAACCTTTATTTACTATGTATGTCTATCTGTGTATGGGCACCACAGTATAGTAATGGCTGGCAGCCAGCATTAGAAGCTAATGAATATCTTATCACAGCTTTTGTTACACTTGGCTTGCTGAGATAGGCTTGTCTACAGAGACCACTAAGACTGCATGTATAATAGTTTGCAGACCTGTAGATTGTGAACTTCTGAGTGCTTTTAAAAACAGCACTGTTGTAGACAATTAGAAGGGTGATCAAAGTCACGCGATGTGTCGTTGCTAGAAGCGACGTTTCGGTTGCTAACTGCTAACCTTCATCAGGCAACTGAAGAAAGAGCGCTGCGGCGTCCGTTTATATCCGCTCCGTCGGATCCTGTGTGCCGGTTTGCGGACGTCGTAGTGGTGACCGTGCGGTTTGGCGCGCGGCTCTGGCGTCCTCCAGCGGGCCTGCCCGTGGTGGGCCGGCGGTCGTGGCGACGGATGGTGGGGAGCCAGAAACCGGGGATGTCAACACCGCTGTCTCGATTGATGTTATTATGTCGAAGTCGGATATGAATGGCCTCCTTGACGCGTCTGGTGTACCAATGCGTTTCGTGGTCGATACACCGCACATCGTCCCAATTGGGCCGGTGACCAGCTCCCCAAGCATGCTCAGCTACTGCAGATCTGTCCACACAGGAGAGTCTCACATCACGCTGATGCTCTTTGATCCGCTCTCCGATGGGCCTGCCGGTTTCGCCGATGTAGACCTGGTCGCACTCGCCACACGGGATCTCGTAGACAATACCTCCGCGTCTTCCCGGGGGGACAGGGTCCTTGGGATGGACGAGGTGGTTTCTCAGGGTGGTGGAGGAACGAAACACGGTACGGATACCGTGTCCCTCGAGAATTCTCCTCAATTGTCCGGAGACTCCGTCCATGAAGGGGAGTACAGCGAACGATTTGTACTCAACCCGCTCCGTATCGGCGTTCACCTTGGGTCTGGATGAACGACGGATGAAGGGGGTAGGGTACCCGTTCGCTGTTAGGGCAGCGTGCACATGACGTTTCTCTGAGGCCGTACATGGTGGTTTGGTCACCAACCGCGACGCACGGTCAAAGAGGCACTTGGCCACTCCGCGCTTAACAGACTCGGGATGGTGGGAGTCGTAAGCCAAGTACTGGTCAGTGTGCGTGGGCTTACGGTACACTGTTGTAGTTAGGCTGCCATCGGTCTCCCTGTGGACCAGAGTGTCCAGGAAGGCGATGGTGTTGTCTACCTCCAACTCGACAGTGAAGCGTATGGTGGGCCGGAGACTGTTCAGGTGGGAGAGCAGCTGGTCGGTCCGGTCAAGCGGTGCAATGACAAAGGTGTCATCAACGTATCGCTTCCATACTGAGGGGGAACATTCGGGAGGGCAACTCTGTAGAGCCTCCTCCTCAAATGCCTCCATGTACAGGTTAGCGATCACCGCGGAGACCGGACTGCCCATAGCCGCTCCATCCGTCTGCTCGTAGAAAGTCCCTTCGTGGAGGAAATAGGTAGACCGCAAGACGAACTCCAGTAGGGCGGTGATCTTGGCGGGGGAGAGGGAAGTTCGTTCCGACAGGTTCCTGTCTCCTTCCAGGCGTTGCAAAGCTACTCTACACGCGCCTTCGATGGGGACATTGGTAAACAGCGACGTGACATCGAAAGAAACCAATGTCTCGTGGCTGCCGATCCGTTGTCCGTGGAGGAACTCCGCGAAGGCCGTGGAGTTAGGCACCGTGTTGGACGTGTCCCCGACCAACGGAGCCAGGACCGACCAGCTGCTCTCCCACCTGAACAGTCTCCGGCCCACCATACGCTTCACTGTCGAGTTGGAGGTAGACAACACCATCGCCTTCCTGGACACTCTGGTCCACAGGGAGACCGATGGCAGCCTAACTACAACAGTGTACCGTAAGCCCACGCACACTGACCAGTACTTGGCTTACGACTCCCACCATCCCGAGTCTGTTAAGCGCGGAGTGGCCAAGTGCCTCTTTGACCGTGCGTCGCGGTTGGTGACCAAACCACGATGTACGGCCTCAGAGAAACGTCATGTGCACGCTGCCCTAACAGCGAACGGGTACCCTACCCCCTTCATCCGTCGTTCATCCAGACCCAAGGTGAACGCCGATACGGAGCGGGTTGAGTACAAATCGTTCGCTGTACTCCCCTTCATGGACGGAGTCTCCGGACAATTGAGGAGAATTCTCGAGGGACACGGTATCCGTACCGTGTTTCGTTCCTCCACCACCCTGAGAAACCACCTCGTCCATCCCAAGGACCCTGTCCCCCCGGGAAGACGCGGAGGTGTTGTCTACGAGATCCCGTGTGGCGAGTGCGACCAGGTCTACATCGGCGAAACCGGCAGGCCCATCGGAGAGCGGATCAAAGAGCATCAGCGTGATGTGAGACTCTCCTGTGTGGACAGATCTGCAGTAGCTGAGCATGCTTGGGGAGCTGGTCACCGGCCCAATTGGGACGATGTGCGGTGTATCGACCACGAAACGCATTGGTACACCAGACGCGTCAAGGAGGCCATTCATATCCGACTTCGACATAATAACATCAATCGAGACAGCGGTGTTGACATCCCCGGTTTCTGGCTCCCCACCATCCGTCGCCACGACCGCCGGCCCACCACGGGCAGGCCCGCTGGAGGACGCCAGAGCCGCGCGCCAAACCGCACGGTCACCACTACGACGTCCGCAAACCGGCACACAGGATCCGACGGAGCGGATATAAACGGACGCCGCAGCGCTCTTTCTTCAGTTGCCTGATGAAGGTTAGCAGTTAGCAACCGAAACGTCGCTTCTAGCAACGACACATCGCGTGACTTTGATCACCCTTCTAATTGTCTACACCACCGCGATGAACAACCCTTTCATTTCTATTGAAGCACTGTTGTACCCAAAGTTTGCCAAAAAATGCTGAAGAAATTCTTCCGTTTAGATACTATAGTCGCTGCGATTCCCTGGAAACTGATTGGTAGTATGTAATAACTACAGTCGACTCCTGGTACAACGAGGTCTGCCGGACTTTTGCAATTCCCTCGCTATAACTGGAGCACAGTTATTTCCTTTGGTTATACACAGCCAACGTTGATCGTTGTATGGCATGTATGGGCACATGTTTCCATGTGTATTGCAATCGTGTAATGTACATCCGGAGTCAAGCAAATGCATTGTAGTTTATTTCACATTATTTGGGAATACCGGGTACAAATGCTGGTGAATAGAAAAAAAATAAATTGGAAGTATTGTTGAATTGGAAGAATTGGAAGTATTGTTGACGACCTTAATCCAGACACGATGGAAACTTTTTATGAGAAGAACCATACGAGCACGTAAATCCCTCACTCACACACATTGTGCCGATAGACATTTTGTTTTGCTGTTCTTGAATCAGTCAAGAGAGGGCGCCCCAATAATACAGTGTGTACCTCCGAATGATTATTCTTTGGATTTCAAACATTTACCAGCAGCAGTTTTGGTCCCCACTGTTGGGTATTAAACGATATGGAGCAAATCTTCCATGCTCTCATTATCCCCTAAAAGGCCCATTATCTGAAACCGTAAGGGGGATTTTAACCATAGATGTTTGCGGTTTACGATGTCCCGTCTGGGCCACCATACAAACCGTCCCATTATCGGCGAGATGAAACAACGTTCACATGAAACCGCAGCACTGCGTGCAATGCATGCGGCATTGAATGACGATTCCTGAACAAGGTTTAGTTTTTGACACACTGCGGCGCCCGTAGTTAACAAAAGAAAACTTGGTTTTGTTCGTGTTTTGTTGGCAAAAATGATCGTTATAACACCGTTATAACCGGTAATGTGAGTGCTCGTTATAAACAAATTTTCCCCAAAGACATGTGCACAAATAGATAGGGACTTTGAATATATTATGCTCGTTATAACCAAGTTGGCGTTATAAATGAGCTTGTTATAACGAGAGTTGTCTGTATACACTTTTGAAATTCATAAACAGTAGGCTTTGGCAGTTCTCCCAATTCTAAGTGGAACCGCGGTTCCAATAGAGGAATCGGGTACCCGGCCTTGACGGTTCCCACTTGACAGCACCGATTCCTTACTCTGTACTTGACGCTCACTCAACGAACATGCAGTGGCCTGGCCCCAAACATGGATAACTTTTGTACGGGATTTGCGCAGTCCGCACGACGTAATGAAACATGGACACTATTAGCTGTGGTAACGTACACAACAGGCAGGCATCACGTTTGAACATGGATAACATTCCATACGTAGGTATTGTGTATAAAATACACCACACAGCACGTTGTGGCGACGTGCAGAGCCACGGGTAATCCTAAAGTTCGAAGTCCTACGCGATATGGAAAACGGACGGAATTTCACGGAAAACGAGGACAACACGGAATTCAATAATAACTGCCCGACAATGCATAAAAACTCAGAAAATAAAATAAAATTAAAGTTTTTATGTTTTTTTCATTGTGTCGTCCAATTATTCTGTCTTACAGTTACAGTCTTACCGGTTTACTGAAATGAACACGATAAAAAGCGGTTGATGACCAAATGCATGCACGTACACGATTGTACATGTACACTGTTCAGTACATGTACATTACTGTACATGTACGTACACTGTACAGTTCATGTACATCATACATCGTACAAACAGTTAATGCTGCGACCCGATTTCCGACACCAATGAACCTGTACATAGCCCTACTGTACAATAAAGCTGTGCGCAAGTACACCAACACGTGGTTCCTCAACAATACGAACCCCATTTCTGACACCATTGGACCCCTACACATTACACTGGGAACCAGCTGAGGTCGTGTTAAAATGCAAATTGAGTGTTGGGTTCAAGCAGTTCGATTCATGTGACAGCAAGCTTCGTGCAGCGAGTGGTATTATAAAGCCGTCGTGCAAGGAATGACTGCAAGGAACGTCTTGAAACCTAGACTACCACACCGCCCTGTGTATGTTGTCATAAATAATGCATGCATGTACAGTAATCGACCTTTCCCATGAAATATGCAAATGAGACCTAGCGCATGCGCTTAACTAAATTGGTGGGCAAGCGGGCTGCCAACCAATCATATTTTTCCACGGGCGTGCGCGCGTTCCTTCTCACTAACAGTTTGGCGTGTGGTCATTGGCTATTCAGAGTCTCCTTCGCACGTATTTCGAAATCTGCACGCAACGCGCACTCGTTTGCCCACCAATTTAGTAAAGTGCATGTGCCCACTCTCATTTGCATATTTCTTGGGAAAGGTCCATTGTGTGTGCAGGCCAGTAACTGTGATATGGTACTAGTATAGCGGTACCAGATGCGTGCAATTTTTGACAGCGAAACTTCAATCATACATGTACTATGTATAAATTTAGTGATCGTTTTTTTTTGCGGACTTGGACAGTTGGTTACATTGATTACTATAGTGAAAGGTATGTTGAAACTGAAGAATCTTTTAGAAAACCGAAGAACATGGAATTTTCAATTTCAAGAAAACTGAATTTGGATTTTAGAAAACGGGAAACTTGGGACTTTAGGTAAACCTCCCAAGCTTTTGTAATTTTGTCCGCGTATACGACCAATCAAGCACTCACTAGACCAATCAAGCACTCACTAGACCAATCAAGCACTCACTAGACCAATCAAGAAATCACTAGACCAATCAAGCACTCACTAGAACAATCAAGCACTCACTAGACCAATCAAGAAATCACTAGACCAATCAAGCACTCGCTAGACCAATCAAGCACTCACTAGACCAATCAAGCCCTCACTAGACCAATCAAGCATTCACTAGACCAATCAAGCACTCACTAGACCAATCAAGCACTCACTAGACCAATCAAGCACTCACTAGACCAATCAAGCACTCACTAGACCAACCAAGCACTCACTAGACCAATCAAGAAATCACTAGACCAATCAAGCACTCACTAGACCAATCAAGCACTCACTAGACCAATCAAGCACTCACTAGACCAATCAAGCACTCACTAGACCAATCAAGCACTCACTAGACCAACCAAGCACTCACTAGACCAATCAAGTACTCACTAGACCAATCAAGCACTCACTAGACCAATCAAGCACTCACTAGACCAATCAAGCCCTCACTAGACCAATCAAGCACTCACTAGACCAATCAAGCACTCACTAGACCAATCAAGCACTCACTAGACCAATCAAGCACTCACTAGCCTCACTTTGCAATCCACATGGTGATGATGATTTGACCTGGCCCTCTAACTGCAAAAATATTTATCATTTATCAAAACTCTTTTGTTTTGTTGAAGTATGCACAAAAGCCTCGCTATGAAAATATGAATATATGAAAGATGTTTTTCATTGTATTTGCCTGGATGTAGTTGATGTGGTAATAGATATACATGTACTTTTGTTGTTACAGGTGCTGTTGCTCAGGTTCTTGATAGCTTGGAGGAGATTCAATGTTTGACAGATTGTGATGAGAAGGACCTGGACTTTTTACATGGTATCTTTGAGGACAACCAGCTTCACTCACTGCTCAATGTAAGTCACTATTCTTTTCTAAATAATTCATCAAAAGGGAAGACAATTTAGCTGGCTCAGGATATGAACACTATCCCCTGGTTGCATGTGCCAGACAGGTAGGTTATAGTCAATGACAGCAATGTTTAACTTTGCTGTTTGCTGTAACTTAATTAACTGATTAAAGATGGGTTCACTCCATTTTAATTTTCAGAATATAAGCCATGGCTTTCAAATTGATTTTACCTGTACCTGTTGACTGCGGCTTATATGCTGAGCCTTGAAGAATGAAAATTGACATCAAACACGTATGTGTATGGGACAGTTCTTTTTGACCCAAACAAATAAAATATCAATTGTAACCTCAGGCAATCTATTGACAAAAGCTGGAACTGACAGAAGAATGTCACGCTTGGTAGTCAAATTGTAGCCCTCAGAGGTATTACATGTACCTTTTTTCATTACTGACATACAGTACTGTCTTAATAATACTTCTTTTTTGAGGAGAAAACACATGGAAAACCTGTCAGAAATCACATACTGTACCTGTACAACATGTAGGTCTGAGGTAGAGACCTTTGTTGCATTAATGGAGCATCATGAAGAGGGGACTGGCTGTATTAAACCGAATGGGAAAAAAGTCACCCAACCAATCGTTAACTTTTTGGGTCATGAGAAATACTTCCAGAGTGCCAGACAACTGCAATACTAGACTTCATGGTGTTTTACTCGAGGAAGAACTACAAGTCTACTTTATAGGTACTCTGGTATCATCTCATTTATTGTCTGATTTTCGTCTCCACTAGCAACTAGTCCATTTCCCTATTGTAATGCTGCAATAGACATAATGTCATGGCTCAGTGTTTCGCTAGCGCTTACCGCATGAGTGAAGTTGCACATTAGCTGTCTGGGTCACGGCCTTGGTACGGTTCGACCCCTTTCCCAACTTAAAATACCAGTGAGTTGTCAGTTCATATTTCACCAATGACCCGGCAATCTCATTATTGTTTAACGTAACACTTCACAGATATTTGTGATTTTTATCATCATTATTTCACCTCTTAATTAACTATTATACTTGCATTCTCAATTACAAAACAGGTTTTCAGTGAAATTACTTGAGAGACAACTTTTGAAAGTAAAAAAAATATCTTTGACTGGACCAGGATTTGAACTTGAGACCTTTGCATATCAGTGCTTTTACCATCTGAGCTATGCAGCCCTTGGTGGCCTTCCTAGTCATCCAAGTCAATAAACAGAGGGGCATTCCAAAATAAATGTTACCAAATAATTGGGGTATTGCAATGTTAGTACCGGTACTACCCATAGTTCACAGGGTTCCACATTTGTTATCTCACAGTATACTAAGTTTGACCTTTCCTTCCGTTTAGTTACCACAGTCACTGCGATTCCCAGGAAACTGATCGGAAGTGTGAATCAACCGAACAAATTCCTGGGAATTACTAAGCCCATGAGTTAGAAAATTAATGTGCGAATTGTCGTTGGCTGTTGGGTTAATTTTATGATTCCTCTTGGAAATGAAATTCTGGGAAATACAGTAGCTATGAAGTGTGACAAGGTCTAAAGATGAGCTATGGGATCAGTGTCTCAGGTGTTGTGGAAATCTGAAGTTTCGTTGCCATAGATTTAACACTATTTGGTTATGGAAGTGGAGGGATGTTACCCACAAACAGGTGGGAAATTGATTAGCGGAAAATTATGCTATTAGGGGGTTAAGTTTTTCTAGAGGTTATTACCAAAAAAGGTAAATTGTTTCCAATACAAAAATAGACAAAAAACCTGACAGATTATGACTTGGGAAGCAAACTACATGTACATGTACAACTTCCAGTCTGACAGCACTTTGGCTTATGGGAGTTTATTTGGATGTCTGCACCCATAATGTGTTAAAGCGCCCTCTAGTGGCAGGATGAAGAAACTGAAGATGTATGAACAGGGTCTGTGTGACATTAGCATTGGAAAGTTTTCTCAGTCTATTAATCTCCTACCTCATCATATTCACTGCAAATAATCAGGTTTTTAATTGAGATTTTGATGTAACATATTAAGTTGAACATTTTATATAATTTGTATATATGTGAAATGAAGTTCTTTCCATGTTACTTTTTTCTCATATCAGCTTTGTAAGTTAACGTTAGACAAGGATTATTTTTCAGTTGTTGGTACATGTACAGTTGACTCTCGTTATAATGAGCTCAGTTATAACGAGCTCGGTTATAACAACAACTCGGTTATAACAAGCTTTTTGGGCACATTTGTATAGCGGGAAATTCGTGTATAACGAGCAAGTACATTACGAGACTCATTTTAGCCAACCGAACACGAACAAAATCATTTTATCGACCCATTTATAACGACTACTTTTGGAAAGTACATGCGCCGCGGCGTGTCAAAAACCAAACCTTAATCAGGAATCGCATCTTTCAATGCCCCATATACTGGTATGCATGCAGTGCTGCTGTTTCACATGAACGTTGTTTCATCTCTCCGATAATGGGACAGAGTGTTCAGTGGCACAGAAGGGACATCGTACAAAATGTCGTAAATCGCAAACATCTGCGGTCAAAAATCCCCCTTGCGGTTTCAGACAATGGGGCGTTCAGGGGATAATAAGTGTCAATATCATTTAATACCAAACAGTGGGGATGTACACAATGTACATGTAGCTGCTCCTGACAAGTTTGGAATCCAAAGAATAATAATTCGGAGGCATTATTGGGGCCCCCCTTTTTTTGACGGATTCAAGAACAGCAAAATGAAATGTGTGTGAGTGAGGGATTTACGTGTTCGTATGGTTCTTCACCCGAATTTGTATTCCAAAATATTGCGAAATAATCTGCATTGCATTGGCTTGCCTTGACTCTGGACGTGCATTACATGCGTGTTAATACACGCAGAAATGTGTCCATACAATGATCAACGTTGGCTGTGCATTATAACTGCGCTCTGGTTATAATGAGGTTCTTGTTATAAAGAGGGAAATGCAAAAGTCTGGCGGACCTGTATAAGGTCCTCAAGTTTCTCTAACTGCAACTGGTACTGACCCGCTCTGTCATAAAAAATACAGTGAAATCTGGATAAGTTGAACTCCAGGGAAAGGAGGAAATATTTGAGTTATCTGGCATTTGAGTTATTGAAAATTAGGTCTCTCTATTTTTGGATTAAAGAAAATTACAACGTTGATTTATAGGTATAATAGTTTTATAATTTGTATAGTGGTCTTTTAAACCTCCCTTAAATCGAATGACTTTCTCTTATTTTCTGCCGCCACATGCACGCATGCAAAGTCGACATCGTAGTTTGTTAGGGACCCGTTTTTTGGCCGATCTCACCATGTGAGATTTTCTTATACATGATTGTAAAAGACCCCTTTTCCCATTCCGATAATTACAGGGATATTGCTTCAAGACAAGCATATTATGTGCCTACAGCCAGAGAATTTCTCATGTTTCTTGCTTGTACTGTGCTTGAGATGACGCAACGCTGCCTGTGCATGTGGGATTTATACCCCATGCAACAATGTCCTCGCGCTTGTGCAGTTGCAGTGCCGTAACTATAGAAAATGGAAATTGCGTTACGGCTGCCGTAACAATGCCGTAACATCTGCCCAATACACCAAACATCAAATATTTGATGATTGAGAGCACAATATTTTAGAGAGCTCTCTCACCATGGCCCATTCCATTTTTTGTGAAGCCTCGTCCGCTTAGCGGATTCAAGACATAATTATATACATATTCATAGTCACTTGTGTATTACCAAAACAATGAAACAATTGGGAATGATAGTTATTTCAGAGAGCATGGTAGGTACCGTATCTCAATTTGTACTATACGTGTATGTGTAAGTTGTATAATGTAAGTTGTATCGGGTGAACATTTTACTTGTTATTCTGAGAATTTTTAAGGTCAAAGGTCAAATATGATTGGTCACGTGTGATGTCACGCTGAAGCAGGTTTTTAAAATTTTATTTTCATTTTGCAAAGCCTGTGAATTCTGAAGAGCTAGAATGTTCATTTATTTAACACATGCATGAAACTTACAGTGTACAGTACCTCCTTGAGATATATGTATCTTAATATGCATACAGTAATGCATGTACAGTGGAATGTCGCTACATCCCGGGATCCATGAAAATTGTTTGGTATAGCGGTCGTTCGTTATAGCACTTTACTGCCTCATATCCACAGATATAAAATCGGGAGCCAAAGGGCATGTTCGTCATAGCCGCATGTTCGGTATATCAGTGTTTATTATAGTGACGTTCCACTGTACATGTAAGTGCAGCCCAGTATACTGTGACTTTGTTTTGCACTTTCATAATTATATATTCACAAAATGTCAGTTCATGTAACTGCACATATCAAATAAAATTTGTGAATGACCTAATGCATTCAAGGATTTCAAGAGACGAAACACAAAGTATAGGGAAGTACCCACAGTACTGTACCCCCAGTGCTGTAGCCCTGCAACCATTTGCCATACACTGGACATTTACCACTGGATATTTCCGTAGCCAGTGATTGTGGACGTGGCTGTAGCAAAGTACATGGAATATTTGTACTTGCTACCTCTATGCATTCATACATCCAAAAAGAATATTTGTAAATGTAATGCAGTATGACTTCTGTAGAGAAGACTTAAAGGAGGGAAGAGCTAAGAGAACAATCTTTGTGTAATTGTTATCAGTAGAATAGTTAATTCACATACGTGTACATGTACATGTGTATGTACACATTTCCTAAAAAAAATGAGTTTGTGCCCATGACATGCATTGTTATTCAAATGAGGCAGTCATACCATATAGGGTCAATGATATGAGTGTTGCAATCTACATACAATGCTTGGCTCCACAAATCAGTCCATTATCAGGTGACATTTCTTGTCTGATGGTACATACATGCACCGCTAGTTTGCTGAACCCCTTGAGCCTGACTCCACACACTTATACCATGTTCTAATTCTTACCACATAAAATCTACAGAAATATATATCAATGATTATCAAATGTCTCTCTGTGACCAAGAAACTTGGCAACAGTATTCAGTATAATCTAGGGAGAATCCTTCAAGTTTTCATTTTTCTTTTGTCCAAAATTATGAGGGCCTGACGTTTCGATCCTAGCAGCCACTTTCTCAGGCAGAATGAGGACAAAACCAAATAGGAAGGGGAGAGCAATAAGGACACATGACAGGGAATTGACAAAGTATAGCTGGTAGCATGGGAGCAAAGGGAAGGTCAGGGGGTAGGAAGGGATTAGTTAGAAGAGGGGAAGATCACACAAAAGAAGGATTGTTAGTTAACGTGGAAGGTGTCAATCATTCACCTCTTTAGTCAGTAAGAAGTTTGCAACATTTATGCATATTACCCAATTATGTCATTAATTTATTGAAGGCTTTTGAGAAAGCCAAGCCAACATTCTATTAAGTTATGGGCAATCAATCTTCTATTTACTCCTTTTTAGACACACATTTGATAACTGCTAGTTATTAATTTATCTAATCAATGTCTGCCTTCACTGAAAAAAGACATTCTGTCAGTAGTTGAAACCAGGCTTAAAATCTTCATATGGATTCAGTAGTATGAAACATGAGGACTGATGAGAAATGAGGAATTTCTAGTAAAACATAAGGCCTTTACAACTTTGATTTATATTTATGCCTGCTGCTGTACAGTTGGTCATTGGTTTTTAGAGGCATATTGCAGCCTTATTGTCATACTTAGCACAGTAATATTCATTGATGCCATTGTTGTTCACTCTGTGAACAACAATTCAAGGTAAATAGCACTCTGCAGTAAATCACAGACCCAAGTTTATAAGTTGTATTGTTCATGGAAAGGCTTCCTTGGTTATTAGCTTTTCCCCTTCCCATAGCCCCCTTTCCATCTAGGTCAGTCTTTGGAGCGCAGAGATTGCTGGTAATTACTTGCCACATGTCTAGGAAGTTCATATTCTCCTTCCTTTTGCGTGCTTCCAATTTGAGATGGTTGGTTGCCGTGACCACTCATCAGTCATGGCTTGCTCGTACTGCATTCTTCTTTGTCAGTGCCGATAGCTGTGCTTTAATATTAAAAAGCAAGGAGTAATACCTAAAATTCCTTGTGTATGGACATTTCTTTCTCCTATGGATGATATAGACCTGGATTTAAGTGTCTTACAACCTTGAAACTGTACATTGGTTGCATCGTGATATGGAGGTCAACCTATACTGGCATAGCCTGCGTTATTCAGTGGAAACCCTAGGATTTTCTCCTTTAATGCCAACCTCACTTTTTGTTTAAATCTAAAGTTTTGAACTTCCAACATCTTTTTCAGAAAGATCAATTGAGTGACATTTGCATTGAAAATATGTAAACATTTCTTACACAATTGAAATGCAAAATTAGGCAAATTGTTGCTATAACTGTTTGTAAAGATTCTGCTTTGATCAAACCATGCTAATTTTCAAGATAAATATAAACAAATGTTTAAAAGTAAATTGGAACATGTACATGTACATGTACATGTCTGTTTAAATACGTTTAAGAGTTGAATCTTTATAAATACTCTCAATATTACATGTACAAAAATGTATCATGTCATAGTACATAGCATCTGGTCAGGGTCACTTTATTTTATTAATATTGTTTGAGGTTTGTGTAGACCCACATGTGATTTTAATCTGTATCTTAGCTTAAATCTTAATAAGTATGTTTTTTCTTTTGTGTGGTGGTGGCACCTCAGCCCTATTGAACCCACTTGCAATCAATATGACAGCTCTAATAATTGGTTGGCCAACATCAGCCCCCACCCATTCCCCTCACCTGCTTTTAATTAGGCAACCCCTCTGGTATGAGTGGATCTGTCCACCCTTGGGACTTCCCACAAGCCTGTCCATTGATAGCCACTACATGTATGTGGAAAAGCCTAGTCAGTAGCAGTTAGCGGTTGGAATTAATAGTTCTTTATGGGCACTTGGTTTTTTGCACTTTTTCATATTTGCGTCTAAAACCTACATACACGTACACGTATTCTGGTGCATTCCTCTTCCTGTTTGTCTTTCAAAATAAGCTGACCTCCTGTTTTTGATTTTAGATTGTTGCTCTGAAATTGCCTGTGCGGTGAACATGCATACATGTACGTGGATACACATGTGTGTCTTCACATCTCGTGTGAGGAGAGGATGATTTAGATGGATAGGGCTGACAGTATGGAGATTGCATGCTGGACATACTCAGTCTGTTCATGCCCTTGCATATTATACAGGCCATCCTTAATCCTAGCCCAGATTCTTTAGTCAAAAAAGTTGAACTAAAAGTAAGAATACAAAAGAGAAGGCAAAAAATGATGACGAGGCATATCTTTGACGCTGTTTTGATTGTGGTGTTTCTCATGATATGTGATAGTTATGCCTGTGACATTCATCGTTGAATAACCCAAGGGGCTAGCTACTTGACGATTGGCTTGGTGTCTGCATCTGAGGAATTGCTGCCCAACATTAGAGGATAGCTGCACCAACCTGTATATATGCATATTCATGATGGTGCTGCTACATGTGCAAGTGGCATTTCATGCCAAGGAGTGTTGACACTGAGCCTTATTGGTGATTGTCAACAGATCTTCCCTGCCAACAGCCAGCTAGCCAGACCACTGATCAGCAAGTTGTCAAGAGGACAATGCCGGATGGGCCATCTGCCTTCTGTAGAGCCAGTGGACTCATTTAGCTAGGGCTCCCTCGCCCATCGTTAATTGGATGACTGGATTACCAATGCACTGACAGGACAGTTGCACGCTACTGGTGGGGGGCTTCATTTCATCAGATGGGCCAAACGTGGCACATGACTGGGCACCTTCAGTAGAAAGTGAGGCTCATAGTTTGACATCAAGCACCACAACAGGCTACATGCTGACTTAGATAATAATTGGCTGTGGAAGTAAATGGATCAGTGCAACGGTGCTCAGCACAAGGCATCCCAGACTGTCCCAGTTCAGCACTGGCAGAATTAATCAAGGATCTCATCCGACTGATGCATCAGTGGCTACATCTCATATCTTCTCATCCAATCTTGTCGCATGTTTTCTCTCCAGTGAGTTATTGTTGCCTGCATCTGGTGATTATTTGCTGTATTTCACTCTTCAGTGATGCCAAAAGGTGGTGTGGATCACAGATTTTCTGCATTGGCTCCACTGTGTTCCTGTAAGTGGTGCCTGTATTCTCACAGCGTGGAAAAGAAAGCAGCTTGAACACATGTACCTTCCATATAAGCAACTGCTGAACTGTGTTTTGCAATATTTTTGGATTGACTACACATATCTACATGTATGTGTACATGTTCATTAGAATTGATGCAAGTCCAGTCTTTGGATCAGTTGTGAAAACTGCTGTTGTGCCATTTTGCTTTCAACATATCTGCACTGAAATTGAACTCAACTCTACTGGACTGAACAGAAGGACCCCTTATGCAATACCTGGACATGGTTGGATCAATGATTTGGCATTAGTTGGCACTGCACCCTTATCAGGGACATGGTCAGTTCAAGCGAGATCATTTATCTTATGTCTACAAGTAATCTCTTATAAAGTATCTGGCTATAGGATAACAAGCCAAGTTGACTGCTTTAACTCTACCTATGCTGGATGTGATCAGTCAAAGCTGGTTGCAATGTGCTCAATGATTGCAGGCGTGGCAGGATCAATAAAAGAACATGATAGTTATATTGTTATGGTGGAGGACTATTCACCTAGTAACTGTTGCAAAGGAACTTTGCCTCCAACATTAGTGACAACTTAAACCAATAAAACAGCCTCTCTGGGTTATTCAACCAATGACCTCCGCTTTATACTTCAGCAGACAAGCACCAAGACCTTTGTACCAAATGCTTTCATCTCTTCCAGTCAGGAGTGACTGAATCTCTCAAGAAGTGCGCATCTGCTAAAGCAACTTGGGGGAGGGGTTTGGCCATCTGATTAGAATTTCTATCAAACAGATGGTAGCTACACGTACACATATCTGCTAAGCTAATAATTGCAAGCAGGTAGAGACACAGTGCATGTACATTTTACATGTACATGTACATGTACATATAGACCAAAGCTGTGTGGCCCTTCTTTAGGAAAAAAAACACCCTTTGGTGTGTGAAAGCCAGGCCTGGCAATTTAAGCCTGTCCAAATCTATGTGAGGCCCCACATCTGGATTTGTTCATGCCCTTGTTCCATGTACTGGCTTGTTCAGGTGCTGCTCAACGGTGAACATTTACTTCACGCTGCTCAAGTTTGGCAGGGCAGACTCCTGGTTTTATATTTTGTCTCTTGGAAGAAGACATCCAGACAAGAAGCTCAATGGTTGTAGGGGGTTATTATTCCTCTGAGAGTGCATTTGACAGAATGCTACGGCAGCATCGTAGGCAGATACCCAATGGCCTGGACTTAGAGAGTGCATTTGAGAAATGGGTAAGTCAATGCTCGGCCACAAAAGATTTATACTCTGAATGTTTAGATAAAAAAATAAATAAAAAAATTATGATGTCTATATCAGTATGTTTTATATCTGTGTTTTTACTAGCTATCGTAAATGAAAAATTACTTCATGAAACATTGGTAATCTGTAGAAATGTTCTCTGTCACCTGTGTTGTACAATGTATTCTTGGTCAAACTTTGTGTTCTCTGGTTGCTACGAGAGCCAGCCTGTAACCTCATATTCCTTAGCCATGTGGTTACCTTGTTTTGGTGGGATACACATGGTCTGTAGAGCCCCTTTATCTGATTGATTTGAGTTACTCTCTTCAGCATTACTATTGGCCTTCATCCCACCACACAAGTATGGCTAGGACTGGAGTATCTGCATGGGGACTGAGCCTTGAACTCGCACATGTGGGGACATCATGGTTATCCATGGCAATAGCCACTGCTGCACTTTGCTTTGGCTACGATTACCAGATTCTTGTAACATTTCTGTGTGCATTTCATGTACATGTATTACAAGTATGTAACATTGCCTTCTCCCTGGGGCCATTGTCCTTCATACAGTATACATGTACATATACATGTATGCTGTATTTTTTACTCGCAAATCTGTTTTGCAAATATTGATGTTTTGTGTATATCATGCAGAGTAATACACTTATGAAATGTGCATATATTTGTCTATCATACATCTATATTACTGACAAGCAAAAGTGCATCCACTGCCCATATCATTGCTGAATAGTACCTTGATGCAAATGTGTAGTATCAGATATGAACGTGCATTGATATCCTGCTATTGTGTAAATACATGTACATGCACACAGGAACAGTACATAATGTGTATTGGTACTATGGGACTGGTTTCCTGACTTCTTCCCTTTGCATACATGTTCCTTCCTCGTTGATTTGGTAAAGTGAAGGTTGGTACAGTATGTGCTGGTACATGTACATTTAAGTGGACATAATCATACCGGCATACCCATGTACATGTGTACATGTATGTAGGAAAATTTGGCTGATGAGTGAAGCCTTTTAGTTGCTATTTGCTTGCCTTGTTGTAGCTGACACGGAATGCTCTTGATTTGTTCGCTTTTTAACCAGTTTAAGAGCAATGCAACCATACATGTGTATGAATATAGTGCCAGTTTGTCAGTTTGTCTGTCTGTGTGCAGCAAAATGTTTAATTTCAAGGAGATAAGCCCATAAAGCAGTGCATTATTTTAGACACAAACTGCAATTCTTGTGAGAGATTGAGCTACATGTAGGTTGCTGCCAGACAGGATGTTCGATCTTTTCATGGGGAATAATGTGCTGAAAATTTGAACAACACACCTTACGGTACATTGTTAAGGTACCAGTAGTTGCTCATTGTTTTGGGAAAAAGGTTGACACATGTTTGTGCGTAAATGGTATTATATGTACAGCCTAACAATGTAGATACTTTAGCAGAAATAAAAACACAAATTGTGCGTTAAAGCCCCTACACAACATGTGTCGAGGTCAAAGAATAGCATCCATACGTTGTCTGATCCAACATATGCATGAAATAGCACACCTGTGGAAATACCGAGTCTCGAGAAAATCGTGAAAACCGCTTCATTTGTTTCGCGAAAATGCAGCGTTCAATGCCGTACTGTTCCGAAAAATAGTTTAGATTCTTTTACTCATTTCTCCAAAAATTACAACATTTTAGGTACAAATATTTCAGTGAGAGGTTTCTACTATAACCATCTTCAAAATCTGTATAAATTTCATGTAAATCTGTGAACATTTCTGTTTTTCGATCTTACCAATTTTGTGTAGGGGCTTTAAATCAAATGTCGGGCCCTCTACATTCCTATCAGTGAATTCACATCAAGGAAATTCCCTTGAGGCCGTGTTCTCACTGCACATTCAACCTCTGGGCGAACTTGCCCTGGGGAAAAGAGCAAACTCAGTCAGGGGTGACACCTGGGTGTAAAGTGCTAGTGAGAAACAGCCCTTTTTTCACCCTGTGTTGCCCTGGGCCACCCCGGAGATTTGGTCTGGTGAGAAAGGGCTTATAACTGATCTGTGCTATGGGATAGGGTATAGGGGAGAATGGGGATATAAGGGATATATGATGTGGATATACATGTAGGATGGGGGTATTGGGGATATACCAGTAGGATGGGGGTATTGGGGATATACCAGTAGGATGGGGGTATTGGGGATATACCAGTAGGATGGGGGTATTGGGGATATACCAGTAGGATGGGGGTATTGGGGATATACCAGTAGGATGGGGGTATTGGGGATATACCAGTAGGATGGGGGTATTGGGGATATACCAGTAGGATGGGGGTATTGGGGATATGCCAGTAGGATGGGGGTATTGGGGATATACCAGTAGGATGGGGGTATTGGGGATATACCAGTAGGATGGGGGTATTGGGTATATACCAGTAGGATGGGGGTAGTGGGGATATATCAGTAGTAGGATGGGGGTATTGGGGATATACCAGTAGGATGGGGGTATTGGGGATATACCAGTAGGATGGGGGTATTGGGGATATACATGTACCAGTAGGATGGGGGTATTGGGGATATATTAGTAGTAGGATGGGGGTATTGGGGATATACCAGTAGGATGGGGGTATTGGGGATATACCAGTAGGATGGGGGTATTGGGGATATACCAGTAGGATGGGGGTATTGGGGATATACCAGTAGGATGGGGGTATTGGGGATATACCAGTAGGATGGGGGTATTGGGGATATACCAGTAGGATGGGGGTATTGGGGATATACCAGTAGGATGGGGGTATTGGGGATATACCAGTAGTAGGATGGGGGTATTGGGGATATACCAGTAGTAGGATGGGGGTATTGGGGATATACCAGTAGGATGGGGGTATTGGGGATATACCAGTAGGATGGGGGTATTGGGGATATATCAGTAGTAGGATGGGGGTATTGGGGATATACCAGTAGGATGGGGGTATTGGGGATATACCAGTAGGATGGGGGTATTGGGGATATACCAGTAGGATGGGGGTATTGGGGATATACCAGTAGGATGGGGGTATTGGGGATATACCAGTAGGATGGGGGTATTGGGGATATACCAGTAGGATGGGGGTATTGGGGATATACCAGTAGTAGGATGGGGGTATTGGGGATATACCAGTAGGATGGGGGTATTGGGGATATACCAGTAGGATGGGGGTATTGGGGATATACCAGTAGTAGGATGGGGGTATTGGGGATATACCAGTAGGATGGGGGTATTGGGGATATACCAGTAGGATGGGGGTATTGGGGATATACCAGTAGGATGGGGGTATTGGGGATATACCAGTAGTAGGATGGGGGTATTGGGGATATACCAGTAGGATGGGGGTATTGGGGATATACCAGTAGGATGGGGGTATTGGGGATATACCAGTAGTAGGATGGGGGTATTGGGGATATACCAGTAGTAGGATGGGGGTATTGGGGATATACCAGTAGTAGGATGGGGGTATTGGGGATATACCAGTAGGATGGGGGTATTGGGGATATACCAGTAGGATGGGGGTATTGGGGATATACCAGTAGGATGGGGGTATTGGGGATATACCAGTAGGATGGGGGTATTGGGGATATACCAGTAGGATGGGGGTATTGGGGATATACCAGTAGGATGGGGGTATTGGGGATATACCAGTAGTAGGATGGGGGTATTGGGGATATACCAGTAGGATGGGGGTATTGAGGATATACCAGTAGTAGGATGGGGGTATTGGGGATATACCAGTAGGATGGGGGTATTGGGGATATACCAGTAGGATGGGGGTATTGGGGATATATCAGTAGTAGGATGGGGGTATTGGGGATATACCAGTAGGATGGGGGTATTGTGGATATACCAGTAGGATGGGGGTATTGGGGATATGCCAGTAGGATGTGGGTATTGGGGATATACCAGTAGTAGGATGGGGGTATTGGGGATCAAGCTTTTAGGCAGCCAGCCGTGCAGCCGTGATAAGCACGGCCAAATAAAAACAAACACGGCCTAATTTTAGCGTCACGCCTTACACTTTTAAGCACAAGCCGTGCAGATGTATACCTTGAGAAAAATAATTATGTATCACTGATAAAAGTGATAAAATACCTTTACAGTAATATTAGCGTGTGTGTAATGTATACATAGAACCAGCACAAGCAGACAGTCGATAAAATAATCTGTTACGATCCTCCATCCCATTCACGATCAAATCACGATCCCATTCACGAACGCACAGCAGAGCACGCACTGGAAGCACTATACCTGCTGTGAAAAGTCGAGTTGTGTCATGTTACACTGCAGCGCGTAGGCTGGTTTCGGCCCTACTGGTCCTGTAGTATCGCTATAGCTTCACCTACAGGCGGAAACCACACCTAGACTTGCCAACCTCGCTAACATCGCGAAGGTAAATCGTTCATAACGAAAATGCGCTACTTTCATCGTTTGTCTCCGAATGTTGTTTCCACGTAATTCAACATTATTCTCTTCGTCATTAAATTGATAGAAAGAAGAGATTCCAGGCTTCTATTTAAGAGTAAAATCGACAGATTTGGATGATGTTTACAGGGTGCGCTCGGCGGTCGAAAAATGCGAGTTTGACTTTTTTCTCCGCCGTTTTGGCTCGATCTACCGCGGCGCCGCGCGCACGGAGCGATTTTGCAAAAATAATATATTCTTTACAACTTTCGATATCTCAACAAATAAATGACAAATCCTTCTAAAAATTTCTACAATTCTAGTAAATACATTTCTTATGCAGAGTGCGTACTTCGGTTGACCGCGAAACTCGAAACATCGCTGGTACAAATGTAATAAACATTAGTTTATTGTTAGAAACAACTGTAAGGACTGGTAGAAGTCTACTAATCATTGTGCACGTGCTGAGTGCACACTGGATCGGACAGCGGTCTTGCACCACGATAAACATCAGCCTCAACGTAAACGTACATGTACGTATGCGTGCGCAAATCACGGGGACGAGTACGATCCCAAAAGCCGTTTTTAGAGCAGATGTGTGCGGCAAATGCCTTAAATTTCGGACTCAAAACGTTTGTATTTTCAACTCATGTGAAAAAGTAAAAACAAAGGGGATTAAAATTTCACAGTTTTTGAAAAATCAAAACCGAAAAACCGTCTCCAAGGCAAAAAAAAGAGGGAGAATCCTAGTTCTGACGGTTCGGGAATGACAAACGGCAACTGCATATTGGTCGGAAGATTTTGTGCACAAAATATTGGGCACCAAGGACGATGTTCCTCCTCGGATCTCCTGTCTTTCCACGTCAGGTTAAATATTCGTCATAATTATTGTTTTCATCATAATTATTTTATTTCAACAATGTTGTACATGTAAAATTTAGTGGGCCTGACGTTTCGATCCTAGCAGGACCTTTCTCAAAGGCAGAGTGACAAGGACATGATTATAATTCCAAACTTGACGTTTGGAATCTTGGCACATTCATACAATCAAATTCTGCAATCGAATAATTATACGAATTCGGTAAATAATATACAATGATCAATCAAATATTCGATTATTCAGCACCCCTAAATGGACCATCTCTGCGTTATGCAATAGGCAATGGATCACGGGTTTCTACATATGCACATTTTAATAAAAGTTCATGTACACGGCCTGCCTTTTTTCATACACACCCTGTTCCACCAATCCTGCCTAAAAGCCTGTTGGGGATATACCAGTAGGATGGGGGTATTGGGGATATACCAGTAGGATGAGGGTATTGGGGATATATCAGTAGGATGAGGGTATTGTGGATATACCAGTAGGATGAGGACATTATTTTCATGCTTGTTAGTGTATATTTGAATAATTTGTTATTTAATGCAAGTCTTCAGTCCATTCAAAACCTGTACCAGAGATTGCTGGAATTATTCATCGTAGTCAAGACGAATTTATGTGTCTTTGATACATTGGTTATCAAAACATGGCTAGACCTCTAAGGCTCCAATGATTCTTAGAAAGCTGTTGCTTTAGTTCTGCCCTGAAAGTTTGGTCAGTGTTATTGTTTGTGAATGGTGGTGTGATTAAAAGGTGACAATCATGTCAGGGTTAGTAAGCAATCGGGAGAACAGTCTATATTTCCACCAGCATATGATGTAGCATCTATGGATAATACTTGAATGTTGGCAGTGTATCACCTGGTGTAATACTAGTGGTACTGCATGCAGGCATGTAACAGCAGTATTCCCTGCTTGCTGTGGGATGTCCTGCTGTGACATTAGGTCCCCCATCCAATGCATACCCTCCAGGAGAAAACCTCAACAAGTCACATGATCATAGCAGTCTCGGATGAAACTCTGATGGATCCTCCCCGTTGCACTTATGTCTTTTCCTCAAGTTAGCAACAAAGGCTTCCATATAATGTCCAAAAGTTAGTAGTAAAGTATTTCATCAGAGGGCATTTGGTCAATTAGTGTTGGAGATGACTATTGAAGAAGTTCTGTTCAGGTGGTCCAATTTGTCAGATTGTGGACAGCAGTGAAATGCACAGAGCTGAGCGATCATTGCGACTGCAGAAGACTGTGAGTACCCCCTGAAGCATTAGCTTGAACAGTACTGTCATGGAGATTTATATGATCAGGGTTTAGACATTCCAAAGAAATTCTTCTGTATTCTTGTTTTGGTATTTGTGGTATTGTACAAATTTGTAAGTGCCCCTTGCAAATGAAAGTGCATAAAAATTGCATTCTTAAAATGGACTTATTACCAATTGTTGCAAAAAAGAACTGCTTACTGACTAGAATTGTCTGGAATTCTTATAAGGTTAAGCCGCCTTCCACTGGACTAGAATTGAACAGAGACGATGGTAAAATGTTAAATGAATAAATCTTACCATTGTTCCCACTTGCACTTTTTGAGTTGGTCAATTTGACTGAGATGATGGTTAAAGTGATGAAGCTGGCAATATAATGGTTCACGAGGGCACTGGGCGTGACCTTTGAGGTCCCAAAATGAAATCAATAGCGCGCAAATAAAAACAACTTCCGGATGAGGAAGCGGCAGAATTAAAACCAGGAAGAAACTGGTGGCTTGCTACAGATTTGGGGCGAACACCAATAGATGCCAAGTGTCAGCTATGTGCATTTAAACAAATGTACATGTATATGTAGGTTGATATAGTCAATCTAGCGCACAACACGTGAGCAGACATTTTGCACAGCGCATGTGTTACATGTATGTCATAGGCTGGATGTGGTTATTTACTGAGTCGCATTTCACAGAGTGGTGCGTTTCCACTCGACTAATCGGCTTGGTTAAACTTCCCTGGTCACATCTACTGGGCAGAAGTTGGCTGGTAAAAGTAAACATTCGGCTCGGTATCAAAGTAACAGAGAAGAAAGTTTACTGGTCTGTTTCTACTGGACGTCAAATGGGAAGAGTAACCTAAACGGTTTAAACCATCGTCTCTGCTACTTTGACCAAAATAAGTCCAGTGGAAACTTCTAAAAAATGAAGGGCTGCTTTGAAATTCTGATCCTAGCAGGATTTGTTTTTATTTTCTTATGTTGGTATCTACCGGCAGTCGGGAAGCAGTCTGTAACATGTTGTATTAATTTATAGTTAGACTTCCTAATGTTTTGATCCAAGCAGGACCTGCCCCAAAGGCAGAAAGGTCCTTAACCACTTCGTGCCGGGACCTCCGAATCCAGAGCTCCATTGGCTTGACTATGCGATGGGGCCCTCCAAATCCAGGCACCACTATTGTCCACATTATAAACAAAGACTCTTTTCAGCTTAGCACAAAGCAATACGAATCAGTACAAAGACCCTTTTTGATGCAAGTTACCACATGAATGGCAAGATTAGCAGCAGTAATTGTGCAATTGTTGGACTTTTACAGTGGAGGATCGAGGGATACCGCGCTGCAGCTGAAAGCACGCAGGGGACAATTTCTTTGCATGCCACACAGCCCAACGGTCGTCGGTCTGGCATTGGAATTCCCCCCACATTCTTTACCGTAATCTGTACGCTTGGTTGTGGCCGACCAACTTGAAGATTTGACTGCCTGGAGTGGAGGCTGGAGTCTGCGGTCAGGGATTGACAGCACCGTACATGCACACACACATGCACACACACACACACACACAAGTCCGTTACGGTCCATTGACGATGCACAATGGGCCCTTTTTCGAACGGATAATCTATACAAAAGCCACAACGACATCCGAATTGTGCCAGGTTTTACTCTCTTGTACCCATAGTGTACCCTTATCGATTTATTTCACAGAAATGTATGGCGGTCATCGGTGCTGGGAACCCCCCCCCCCCCCCCCCCCGGCGCGAAGTGGTTAAAGATTATTTCAAATTGAAGCTTCTTTTGTGTAACCATATCATTTGCTGACATTTCTAAAGCTTTTTTATCTCTGAACCTGTGCCATGTCTTAGGGACACTGAAGATGCCAAGCACATTACAAACTGGAATCATGGAGTTTCTCTTTATGATGGCGTCATATAAGTGTAACACATACAGCTATTCAGTTATTACAGTACTTCAAATTTCAGCATATGTGACATTAAGGCTAACCTTCGTGTTGCTGTTTTCATACTTCTCAATTCAGATCTTATTAGCACATATTTTGGGGGTTAAATTATGTGTCTTTTATGGTGCCTGTACTTTCTAGACTTATGAACGATTGGGAGAAATGAAATAAACTGTCATCGGAATAATTTGATAAACAGTGAGTGGAATAATGTGATAAACTCTAGCTGGAATGATGTGATAAACATTGAAGGTATTAGGCTGCCTGTAAATTCAATGGAACTTGGAGTGATAGCATCAAATGGGAAGGACTTGGCCTCATGAAATATTGTCACGTTTCTGACATTCATAAACTATCAGGTCACATCGCAAGAAAGAGTGTATGCCTGGTGAAAATTTCAGTCAGTTGAAAAAACAGAGAGAAAAGTTACTGGGCCTGAGGTTTGGGCTGTATCACTTACCCAACTATTGCTGTATTCTAACAACTGTTATGTATTCCACTAAAGGCCTTCAACATGGCCATCATTTTTAGCTTTTCCGCACGCCTCAGCGAAGCAGAAAAGGTATTGTTTTTGTTCTGATTTTTTTTATAGCTTTTTCGCTGCGAAGCGGAAAATCTATTGTTGTTCTGATTTTTTTTTTAGCTTTTCCGCAGCGTAGCGGAAAAACTATTGTTCTTGTTCTGTTTTTTAGCTTTTCCGCCGCGTAGCGGAAAAACTAATTGTTCTTGTTCTGTTTTTTTTTGTCTTCTTCTTTTTCTGGTTGGAATAATCCCTTAGACTTTGTACAGGGTTTTCTCCACGGCACTTTTGCCATTGAACACACTTTGATTTCTTTCAAACTTATCAAATGCATAGAGCCTATGTTGAGCTAGTGCACAGTTGTCTTAAAATTGTCATGACGTCATCATGTGTCACGTGACAGTGCTTTAAAGGGGTAAATTTCAAACTCCATTTAAGCAAAAATGCAATTTTGTTTGGTTTCAATTTTACACTATATCTAAGTTGTGAAAAGGTGTATCCAAAAATTCATCTCATGAATAATAATGAGGTCATGAACTTTTCAGATTTTCACATTCAATTGAGCATATTTGGCCAACGGAGAGAGATTTTTTTTTTTCTTTTTTTCTTTGATATCTATTGGGGATATGGTTTAGAAACACCCTCTGGGGCCAAAATGTCATGACGTCATCAAAATGCGTGATTTTAAAGCACACATAAGGCATTGGTCAATCTTCTCGAAATTTGGTGGGCAGTTAGCTATTGTGCTAGACAGTCAAAATCTGTAGATTGGCACCGATTAATTATTGTTTTGAATTATTATGATTTGTTTAGTATCATTTCTTAGTCCCATTGACTTTGTGGACGATATGTTGGTGTGCCTTTTGGGGTAGGAATGGATGGTACAGGTTTGAAACACAGAGTTGCCACCTTCATGAATTCAATCAAAACGATGCTAAAAGGGGTTTACACCAATATACAGTAAAACAGTGTTTTTTTGTTTTTTGTTGCTCGGGTTGTCACGTGACGGCCCTTTAAAGGCCAACCTGGCATGTGCAATCATGCCACGATCTCCGATCCCACATGATTAATATTTGGCATGTATCTAAGTTGGGAAATGGTGTTTCCAAAAATTGCCATAATTATCATGATTATGTCATCTCATGAATATTAATGAGGTAATAAAAAACCCTGATAATAAATCAATGGTTAACTCCCTTGTTGTGCTGTTGCTAGCATGTGGGAGGAGTTTCAGGGACCAATGTTTGACGACCTGCCTCATGTCATGTGACCCTTACTTCCGGTCCAGACCAGAAGTACTGTAGTAATTATATGTGCTACTGGTTTTCAGATTTTCAAGTTGGTCTTTCTTCGCAAAGTAAAGAAAAGGAAAAGCTACACATTCTGTTACAACAGACGTGTGTTTTTAGTTTAGACAAATTTTTCATGAAGTCAATTGCATGTCAATTGATAGTGATAGATACCGTAAATGCCCTTAAAAGAGATGACTTTCTCTAATAATCCTTCACATGTATCTTGACTGTATATTGAAACAATGCCAGCTACATATAATTTGATACATGTAGGTTTTCCTTAATTTCCTTCTATTTGTACATATTCTTCATTATGCTCTTAACGATGCACGTGTATTTTGACATCTCATTCTGGGAAACCTCTGTCTCATGTTTCTTTGTATTGTTTTCTAATTGACTCATTGAAGAGTCATCTGACTCTGAACCGAGAAGTGGAGGGGATAGATCCATGTACATGTACATGTATATAGAGAGGGCAAAGATGCCTGTGTAATGCATGCTCACAAGCTAGTAGACACCCAGCCAGGTTGCATTCCTGCCAATGCCTGCTAAGCTGTATCCACTCATGTTTAGGTCGGTTCTTTTCATCTCAGCTTGGATTACACTGAAGGGACGTGCATTGATCCCTGATTCTCCTCCCCCTTCTAAACCTTGCACAGCTGATGTGACATGGTATCTCCAAGCATAAGAAAAGAGCTCAAACTTTAAGGAGTTAAACCGGGGCAAGCAAAGGATGTGTGGCAAATGCTAGCCCGTCAGCTGGCTCTAGGCAGGATTGCCACCAATCCCGGCAAGTCTTGGAATTTGCCAGGCATCCTCCACACATTTCAGAATAAAAAAAATGTACAGACTGTCTGAAGTGTGATGATGCATCTTGCAGTTTGCACACGTTCATGTCTTCACCCTATGTCCTGACATTTTTTTGGGGAAGGTGACAGCTGACTACCGGTAGCTAGCATAAAATGTCATGCTGCAGGAACGTTAATTGGATCCCTGCTGGATTAGCAATGCTGTAGTGAGTGCGGGTCTTATGTCAAGGTTGTACATGTATCTCTGGATCTACTATTGGAAGGGTGTTGAGTCTCAACTTTGAACAATGCAACTGTCACTTCATGGATTTTAACAAATCCAGTATACATATACATTCTGATGCAAAAAAACCAATTACCGGTAATTGTTAGATCCGCCTACATTACATCAGTTTGGAGAACACTAAGTTAAAAAATATATATGAAAATTTGACTCGATCAGGATTGGAACCCAGGCTTCTGGTTTAACGTCTTGATATTGACATTATTGACATTATCCTCAGTTCTACTAAAACTACATGTAGATGGGACTATCTACCGGTAGGATTGATGCTATGGTACATGTACACCATAAATCGTACTCAAAATATATCTAAAATTGTGATCACTTAACCTAATATTGGATGCAAGGAAAAATCCCATTTGATTGAAATTTTAATGAGACTTTTGGCACAGTTTTGACATTGATCAGATTCCAAGTATTGCATTACTGAGTGCCTTGGGGATGTTCCTTGGAAGGCCATCTCCTCACCAGAATCAATAAACAATCTGATGGTTTGTTATCACTAAAAATAAAGTATTGTAGGCTTTGTTAATATTGAAGTGGACACCATTTGCTTTAAGGTTATGACTGCTGCTTGGATTACTTGTAGCTATTCAATCTAATCACTGAGTTACAGCAGGCATGACAGGACGAAGGATTATTCATTGGATCAATCATTTTGTGTGTTTTTGGTTATTGTTTTATTTTTGCTTTTCTCTTTTCAAATGAAAGATGCCGATTGCTTGGATTGTTCTAATGAATGACTTGGATCATTTCTTGGCTTTGAATTCAATTTATTTTTTGTTCTGCTGATTGTGTGTGAAAGGTAATTTTCTCTGACGTAAGTTGTAAAGTATTTTGTAGACCACCAATACATTTCACAGTGTCGTGTACACATACCCCACTAACTCCCCAAGCATGTTGCCAATACCAGCTGCAGCAATGTCAATGCCATTCCCATGTGTGACAGATGCATTTAAATGCACACCTTCATCTATACATGTAGTTCCATTTATCAGCACCCTGTGGGGAGGACTGGAAAGGGTAGCTTAAAATATTGAATATTATCACCAATGTCTCCTACATTAATCAGTGCTTGAGTTGGGTCCTTGCTGTTGATTGATTTTCTGGTGTTCAGTTGTTGTTGTGAGGTGTTTGGGGAAATCAGATTAATCAGCTTGCACCCAAATCCCATCTGTGCTTCATTTATCACAATTCAAGGCCTCTGGACTGTCAGAGAAAGCTTTCTCAGATCAATTAATCTGAATGCAGCATTTGTGAAGCAAATTAATTGGCATTTGCAAAGATTCCTGGGCATTGTTGTGCAGCCATTTTGGGACCATCTTGAAAGCTTCTTCTGTGTCATGTAAGAATATGCCTACTGCTTTTTTTTTTCTTTTTTTTTGGGGGGTGACTTTGCAAGGATTGTTGTGTAAAAAGTACCGTACACATGTACATTGCTGGAATTATATTGTGCCTTATTGTTGTATTTTAAACATTTGCTTTCTCAGAAATCATTGCCGTGAAGGAAATCTTATCCGAACTCCCCATGGTTTATTTTTATCCAGAGAATGTATTTCATGTCTCATGACATCCCCTTGAAGAGGCAAGATGTATTACTCTAAATTGCCTTAAAGCATCATTCTGTGGAATCATTGTGCTGTACATGTACATGTACGCAAACATATTTATCATTTGTTTCCCCTAATTCTTGAGTCCCTCAATTCCTCTCAGAACCACACAAAGTCATAAAAGACTGTTTGTCCATGGTATTGGATGCAAACTGTACTTATCATCACATGTATACATTCTTTTGTATATTTGGTGAACATTTTCTTAAAATTACTTTAGTCGTCGAGCATATCACTTAAGTGAAACAATACCATAATGTTACTATGATTTCATCAAAATCTTATAAAATCAAATGGAAAGTCTGTGCCATTTATCATGAGTTCTGAATGTTTGTGTCATTGATACTACATGTAGTGTACATGCACATCAGCATTTCTTACTTGATCGTCAGTAGTATATGTACAGTCTTTAATTGTACACCAATACACCTGACTGCAGATGACTGCTAAATGCCAAGTTGCTACATTACTTGTGTAAGACCTTTGAGTTTAAGACTGACACCTTCCCATTCTCTCAAAGACCACTTCCAATCACAGAGCAAAAGATCAGATTGATCAAAGACATGCATCGTTTTGTATCAGATGCAGGCTTCTGGTTGTAGTTTTCTGTATTTATTCACAGGTATTTAAATTCTTTGTGGTGGTGGAACCGTTTGATAAGATATGGTTTGGATTTTGGAATAGTTTGTTAATAAGAAATCCCAGAGTGAGATGCAGCGGTTGGTGTAATTTATCCATACATGTACTGTACATGTACATGTACATGTACATGATAATGTAGGTACTGTACTAGCAAGCAAGTCTGTGCTGAAATTGAATTAATTGATTTCAGTGTGAGTTCAGATGGATCATCAAGTCATATCTTGGAGAAATGTAAAGAAAAAAAACGGCCCTCTAAAATCAGATCTTAGAATGGCTGGAAATTAATTGATTTACTTCTTTTTGGCGTGAGCAGCCAGAAAGCAGTGGTTTCATCTGGCTTCATTGATTCCTGATATCACGGCTGAATAGGCTCTCCTCTTTCCCTTACTGCAGGTGGCATCTCCAAGGGTGTTAAGCAAAGCATTGGGTAATGCACAAGGAAATGTGCCTCAATGGTCCCCTGTGCATCCCTGGTCCTACTGGCCAGCCCCAAATACAAGTTGATGGCTAATCACCCATAACCAATCAATTATCTCTATGCTAATCAGGTCAACCAATTCATCTGTCTCTTTTGCTTTATTCCATCTTACATGTACACATGACCTCATTTGAAATTTCAATAGGCGGACAGGGAAATCTTTTGTATTTTTATATACACATTACACAGATATAATTTCATTATTCACTTATTGATTTTCAATTTCTTAGTTGTAATGATAGGTTAGTCTTGGAATGTATGCATGTTTGTGCACTCTCTATGAGCAGCTCACCTGGTGCATACAATCGTATAGCTCTCTACAATGTGCATGCCGTTTTCATCGAACTGTTAAGTCTAGCAAAATATGCATGTCGAGTGTTGTGAAATAAATTTTTGCTAACCTTTGACTTGTATGACAACCTTTAAGATAGCATGACTTGAATTTCTTTAAGGCCTGAATGTCAAAGACCAGAGTCTACCGTATTTTGATGATGACTTGAAAGATACTGTATTATCCTTGCTTATACTGAATATGTACCTGTCAGTACTCAGACATGTCATTCTGCACACCGTACTGTCCCAGTGCTGAGAATTCTCAGTAGTGATTGTTGCAAAGAGGCATCCTGAGTGATTGTGACATTTTGTTGCACTCACATTTGCCTTTTCCCTGTTTTTGTAATCCAATCAATAGACTTGACGATATTTTCTTTTCAGGAAAGTTTAGCAGTAAGCAAAATGCATGTTTCCTTGTGCATTATTATTGAACCCTCTATGATTGAAGACAAGCGACTCATACATGTGCCTGTACTTTGTTCTTGTGACTTCTGATAAATTCCATTATCAGTTCTTTGTTCAGCTCAGGTCAGATAAGAGAGGGGAATTTGAACCTTAGCTTGCTGTTGTACATGAAGCATTAGTTACCGGTAGCATCATCTGGTGAATTGAAGTTATGAAATAGTGTCCATGTAGTCCATGTGCAATGCATGTATGTTGTTCTAGATTATAATCTATGCATAAGTTTACATGTATACTACAGCCGTACACATGGTGACATGTACAGTATGTATTGTACATGTACAGTATCTTGACCAGGCTGGTAAATTTCATTGACTTTTGCCAACTAAACTTTCAACCTCAATGTTTTAATTTTTTTAAATTTTTATTTGTTTTTTTAGTTTGCATGCTGAGCTTGTACTACTGGAACAGTTGTAAAAATAAAGTAGAAAAAAATAAAATAACTCACCCCCCCGCCCTATATCCAAAAGTATGAATATACATTGTACTATTATTTTGTAAAAAAAATGTACTAATTGTGTACATTGTGAGTGCATAGTTATCGATTAGCTAATCACAAAATCTTAACACGCTACATTGATCAATCAGAGAAAGCATTGTACATATGTATGAATGGAACCGGTGCAAACTGTGTATCGTTATTCCGTGGAGGGACTTGTAGCCTGTCTAAGCATAAACATTGTCTGGTGCCATGTTTTTAAAGTTTAATATTATACAACTTAACTTTGTTGATGTGGTCGCCATGCCAAGTAGAATATTTGCGCTATGTTAAATAGTCAGCTTGTGAGAAATGGAGCGTGCGCTGCTAACAAGACATCCTTTACATTTTTACCTGCATGGATCACAACACGATTACCCTTTCAAATACTGATCATTGAAAAGGGGCACCTCGGCCAAGTAGCCGTGAGGTACATGGGTTTTTTAAAGGGCATCATGGCAATGGCCGCTGGTGGCCGCTGTAAAGATGGAAGCCTGGATACATTTACTCTAGATGAACTGATGAATGAAGTTGCCTAACTCTCTTATAGGCCTCCTTGATTCTGATACATATTTTTTTATTATTTTGGAATTCTCTATCTTTTGTATTGTAAAATGGAACTTCAGAGGATTACAGATCGACAGAATTCTGAGTCAGTGGGAAATAAAGGTATATGTATACTATGTGTGTGTATAAACATAAGTACATGCCCATATACATACTTGTGTACATGTACATGTGTATAATATCATCTACCAGTATATGTACATGTATACATGTGATGTACATGTATAGACACACTAACATTTTTCTTGTGTACACGTAAATGGAAAGGAATCATATTGACGGCCAGATAACCTCATCCCTGAAACTGTACAAAATCCGTAATGTAATACATTCTCAGCATGCATTGGGCCTGAGTGTGTGGAACGTGTACTTCACAACCACATGGGTGGGAAGTACACGTACATGTAGGCCCATAGGCACTTGCTGCTTGAAGATGCACTGAACAGTTGGGAAAGCATGAAGTTCCTTTCCCTCTGGGTAGAGTCTGAGCTACATACTGTTAGGGCTTGATAAATGAAATGCAAATACCGGTACAGAGATGCTGAGGTGAAAGAGTCTGCTTTCACATACCATGGTGACTCTGAACCCTGACTGTGTGGTTTCAGATCTACACTGCATGTATACACATGTACAGTAGTCTTGCCATACCATGGTGAAGCTCAGAATGTACATTGTACATGTACATGTACATTACATTAATATATGGTATTTACTGTACATGTGTAGGCCTATATCTTGGTTTTTGCTGACAAACACGCTTTGGTTCCAGGTTGTTGTACATTGTACATACAATTTTGCATTTACACTAATAGAGTAATCCTGTCTTATAATCTACATGTACATGTACATGTACATGGATGTACATCAGATTTATTTGTTAATACATGCACTACGAACTATGTTAATTTGTCTGGTTCAAATGGCTACACCTTGACCCGATTCTTGAATGGTCAGGTGGATATTAAAATACATGAAAAACATTAGTATCTTGACGTGGGAGTACATGTAGTACCGGTAGTAAGCCAATCAGAATGTATGTGTACAGCATTAAGAGTACAGCTTACAATTTACAGACATGTTATACATGTACTGTATGTACATAAAAATGTACATGTATGTGTACATTCCTTAACCTTGTACCCCTTCTCCAGAGTCCAGAATCATTTCAGTAACTCTATGCATATGGTATCTACATCTACCGGTACATATATATATTTCAATTGTACAAATACACATTTTTGGGCATAAATATGGGGGTAAGTCTTTACCGGTATGTGGATATACATGTAAACATGTACATGTACATGTACCCACTGGAATGCTGTTTAACATATCGGTACTGTTTTATGCAGTATAATCAGAAGATAGAATATTGTTACATTACTTTGTTTAATCATTTTTCTCAAAAAAAAAGTGCAATAGTGCATGCATACTCTACATGGTTTTGACAGATTCTTTTATCATTTATTCCAGTATTTTTGTTTCTTGATAAAATGTGCAATATAGGTTGTTTTAATCAGAATAATTGGTTGATTCTGTGAAGCTCTGTCCAGAAGAAGCCCCATATTGATTTGTACTTACTTGCACATGAATTCCCTACCAATTCATACATGTACATGTACATACATGTACACACATGTACATATATTATGCTTGTACATGCAAGGAGCTTTAGTGGATTGACCAAAGTCGAAAGAATTTACAAGGAGATTAAGGAAGCAATGTCATGATTGCTATAAAAAAGACAGCAGCTTCATGTACAGTACATACTGTATACCAAATGCATATCCGATGTTTACACAAACAATTGATAGGTTATTGTTATCTTCACTTAATCATCTTGACATGATTACCGTATGTTGCACTTTATTGTGATTATCGCAATCCTTATCACAGTTTGGTCTATGTACCGGGTACATGTACACTATGTACACATACACATGTACATGTACCGTATAATGTACATGTACATTTTACCTGATGATTATAGTAGTTTAAACTGTAGAAATTACACAGCTACACGTAATCAAATGTAAAACAAATGCTCAGAGTTCAGATTAAATTTAAATATTTTCATTAAGTCTGATAATATAGTATGAACACATACCAGTACTTAAGATACACGTAGGTGCATGATTTGTGAGATGGATGAATGTTTTGGTTTAAATTAAATTATTCTTCAGTCATTACATGCTCCCCCTATTTGTCAGTACACACAGGACATTGATGATACCGTACTTGGTTCATGTTCCTGTATACAACATGTTAAGGAAAACCTATCCAAAAATATCTTCGGCAATATTCCGATTGGATGGAAGAAATCATTCAGCACAAGGCTTGGGGTTGATGCGATGTGTGTACATGTACATGTATAAAAGATATAAGTGTACATGTACATTTACATGTACTGTACATGAACACAAAGATCAATGCTCATTTTGCTAGCTCCTGTGACTTACTTTCCTGTGTTCTAGAAAGACTTTGTGTAAACTGAACAGCTTCACAAGTTCATATCAACTCCATAAAGAATGTAATGCACCCACTGTACATGTATTGTATGATTTTTGTATCCCTCATGGATGTACATATTTGCTGCCTTTTATACCCATATGTTCATCGGCATTATTAGTGAGCCATGGCTTTTTCTTCTGTTAAATGCTCTAATAATCTGTTGAAGCATTTCAGGTGGTATTGAAAGTGATTCAATTTTGGTGCTTGTACCTACATGTGAGTGAGTTAGTGTGAGTTGACAGAAAATATGCACGAGGCATTTTTATCCTACAACATTGTTGCAAAATTCTTAGGACTCGAAGTCCTTTCTGTCGATTACGACCCAGGAAACCACAAATTTTCCCAGGAAATATCCAGTCTGCTTAGGAGATAAGGCAAGAGTGCTAACCTCAGGGATTATTCATATTTCTAGTGAACCAGCAACAAATATGACTGGCAGGATTCCTGGAGATTGACTTTGCTGAGGAAGTTGTCAGAACGTTAGGGTTTTGGTGTGGCCTCTTGAAAGACTTGTGATTAGGTATGCGGTATACATGTACATGTATGACCTTATCCAAGTGTGTTAGTAAACAATATACACTATATCAACTTATCAAGCTGGTGAAATCAGCCGATAGAAAGTTACCAGCCACTTACCCCGGTACTCTATGCTTTGTTTGTCTGATGAGGATCCCAGACTCCAAAATACCGGTATGTTTTATTACATAGTACCGGTACGTACCGGTACTCCTATAATTTAGTAAACAAAATATTTTCATGTTTAATTAATGTTCAAATTCAGTGCTTTTCTGTAAATTGTACAGTGTACACATGTACCTATTGTACATGTGTGATTGCTATTGGGAGGCCTACATGTACAAATGATTTAGGTGCATGCATGTACCGGTACAGCATATATGTAAACTAATACAAATTGCATTGAAATGCTGGTTTACGCATACACAGCATGTATTTGTTGTGTAGGTACAACAAGTACATGTACATGTACATGCGCACTACAATGTACAATGTATACATGAACAATGTACATGTATACATATGTATGTACCGGTACATACCATACATGTACATGTAGTGCATATTAGTACATGTGTACTGTACATTATACATGTACATGTAGGCCTACATGTAGCATGTGTCTGACATTTCAGCAGATGGTTGTCATTATGGGTGTCATTGATAAGGAGAATCTTGTCTTCTTTACATGCTTGTACCGGTACATTGTAACTCTCCTAGAATGTTGGCCTATATACATGTACATGTACATTGTACATACATTGTACATACATTGTATGTACATGTACATACAGTACCCATGAATTTGGCATGACATTTTACAGGGACCATGCATATTTTGTGTAATCTTATTGCAAATCAGTATAATTATGCCGTTCAGACCTATTGCACATTTACACTTGCATTCTGTAATCTACACATGTACGGTACCAGTACATGTATGCTTTACCTCGACTACAGATACAGATGTACATGTAGGCACATTTTCTTGAAATATACAGGAGTACATGTAGATACCGGTATGTACATTAAGATAACTTGAATAAACGTGTTCTTTCAAACTCATGTGAACATGTTTGTTTTAGGGAAGTTAACATGTTCAAGTTGTCTGCTTGAGTTGGTCTAAGTTTTATGTGTAAAGATTTATTACAGTACATGGCAACAGTATGATGGCAATATACATGTATGAACATACCGTTACATGTGTAAAAAAACCATCAACTCTTGAACTCTACCCCTGCAATGTGCAGTACATGACGTGCATGTACAATGTACCGGGGTATGTAAACTACATGTATTTGACACATGTGCAAGAGTAACATGTACACTGTACATGTACAAATACTCGTACAGTAACGCACTATGCATTTATATGTGTACATGTACATATGTATGTGAAGTTGTGAACCATTTAAATACTATATACCGGTAATATTCCCATTGTGTTATGATCATTCATGTAATTACTGTATACGTTAATTTATATAGAAGCTACTGAGCTCGGAATTCAAATGATTATTACTCCTGGTCTCTGAGTGAGGAAGATTCCTGAAACCATCTCAATTCTTTGTAGGGAATACGAATGCTCTCACATTCCATGCATATTTATGCCTGCTGTACTATTATTACCATATGGCATACAGCTCTCAAGACTGCTTTTTCGGAATATTAAAAATTCCTTAATCTGTCAAACTGAATAATCCTCAGATTAAATGGATTTATTTGTGTTGACACCAACATGCTATAGTATGGCCTGTCTATGAGCATATATGTATACATGAACACAGAGGGCAGGCATTTCTGACAAGTTTTCTTATATGGGTTTCACCAACAGAGGGCGCTGTTCATCAAAAAGCCCTTTTACATACATATACTCTAGGCCAGTTATGATATAATAATATGAAGGCTTAGGCTTGGGCTTAGGCTTTGGTCATGTTTCTCTTACCCGTTATTGTGTCACAGGCATCAAGAAACAAGAGTTTGGCCCAAGTTTCTTGGTGAATACTGAATAGTATGTGTATGTACAGTACTTATCAAGCCAACTAACAGACAAATTTGGCGATAAACTACATGGATTTCCAGGTTTCGTCAGACGGAGACGAAGTCTGAGCCTGATCCTCATCCATGGATTCAAAAAGGGCCATACTTGTCATCTTTCAGTAATTGTTGCTTCATAGGATTTATAGGAACAATCTTTAAAAATGTTCAAAGCAACTTTGGTGTACTTGTGTTCACATGCACACTTGTTACAGAAGTTTTTTTTTTTTTTTTTTTAACCTGAATTTTAACTTTGTATCATTTTTTTTAGAAGTGGAAGACATTTGTTGATCAAAAGTGCACAAAGAAACCCCACCATGGATCATATTTTATTTGTACATGCTGGTCATTGCTGCTGAACGTGTGGCATGGTGCGAGCTCATTGAGTGTATAAGTCCTTGGCCTGGGCAGACATTGCATGCAAAGCTAGCGAAATGCCATTTGCCAAGCGGCAATGGGATACGTACGATGTTGGATCTACAGGAACTTTTCTTCACCAATTTTGTCTTATTATATTTTTGTATTGTTAATGCAGTCAGTGCCAAATATTTAATGAATTTTATTTACTTTACTTTTTCTAAGAGTCTCTGACTTGATGTCACGATTCCCCCCCCCCCCCCAAAAAAAATAAATAAGAAAATGACATCATTTACTTGAGGAAATTTAAATGAAAACCACTTTTGTTTCTTGAGAAAACTTGTATACCGGTAATTTTTGTTTGAGGTGAAATAATGATAATAAAACAACAAAATCTACAAAGTATAGTGTTCAACAATCATGAGATCATCAGGTCGTTGGTGAAATATGAACAAATGACTCATTGGTTTTAAAGTTCATAAAGAGCCATACCTAGGCCGCAACCCAGACAGCGGCTGTGCAACTTCATGCAAGTGCTGCGTGCTAGGAAAATGCCAAGCCTTCTGCAAAGCCATGATGTCATGTGGTCTGGTAAAATTACAAACTCAGTTCATGCGTCTTTTGTTATGCCCTTACTTGCTTGTAAGTCTACTATTGCTCAGTCGTCAGGCTCTCAGGCAGTATTTTATCACAAGTGGACAATAACTTGAATTTTTCTTTTTGGTTTGATTCACTTATTTACATCTTTGGGATGCTTTGCTAATAATATAACAAACGCCAGTAGCCTGGATATTCTGTCAATAATAATTATGATTTCTGACAATGTTTTTGTCAGGTTTTTCTTCTCAAAATGAAGTATCAGGTACTTTATCAGTTTATCAGTATTGATGAGTGAGGCTTTATCGTTGAACAAGATGGTGTGGCTTTCTTTGTGTTTTCTTTTGTTTGTTTGAGTTGAAGGACTGGCGTTTTTTTCAGTTTGGATTTTACCAAAATTGCCCAAGCCTAAGCCTACTGATGAATTTTCATTTTCCTTACCTAAGAAGTCTAAATTGGATCGGTCATTTACCTTGATCTCTTTTTTAATCCTTATTTCTTTTCTTTATTTTGGTTGCAGCTCTATGACAAGATCAACACCAAGTCCAGTGAACAAATGCCCAACAAGAAGGACATTCCTTCTGACAGTGTGCAGAGATCCAAAGATGTAAGTACGTGCATGTGTAGTCACCACTGAGATAGCTACATGTAATAAGGATGATATTGCAAAACCGACATGGGACAAGTGAAACTTCATCTTGCTGATAAACCATGCCCATACTGTATGCAGACCTGCCAACTCTCCCGATGTCGTGGAGAATTTTTCTGATTTTTTAGTTCTAAGAAAAAAAATCATTGCAAATGTTTTTATTTTAAAGAAAAATAGAATGAAAAAGACGAATAGATAAAAATGCTGCGGCCCTGTCACGAACAATTGATCTATTGAGGGAGCTATTTCTACATTCATAACGGTATAAACTAAGGCTTTTGTCGACATTGTCGCGACAAAGAAAATATTCCGACATGTCGACAAGGTTTTTCGGTTGTCGCGACAAAAACAATAAAATACATGATTAGCTACCTCATAATGGCCAATCTCTGAAAAGAAGGGAATAAAAAGGGAACAAAAAATCCTAAAATTGTGCGTTGAGCATTTCATTTTTGCTTATCCACGCCGCAAAATAATAGTTACTAAATATGTTGGAAGTTGGAGTGGATCACGACGCGACCAAAGAAAATCGTTCACCGAACGCATTTTGCCATTACGATGTACATGTACTGTACATTGTAAATACTGTATAGCGCACGTTTCTACGGCCGGTCGTCAGCAGTACAGTAGCTGCATCACATGCATTTAATACACGTGCGTACGGGTTACCAGTGCAATGCAGAGATCGGGAAAGATCGTGGACGTCCGAGGGAAGGATCGAGAAATGAGATCGCACGTGCGTCGCGGTCGGTACCTAGCTGAAAGTAGCCGCATGTTTTGGGCCCAAAATCCCGGTGGCCGCGTATTTATTTCGTTGAAAAATGGACTGGAAGTACATTATGTACTGTACATCGGAAAAAGGCCTCCTTTGCCGCATACGTTCTAGGTTTGTCTGAATGTATGGCTGAATACGCGGCCTCCTCCGTTTTTGGGCCCAATACGCGGCTGGTTTTTGGGGGCCCAATACGCGGCAACCTTTAGCTAGGTGCGGACGGTGACGTCTTTTCTTTTCATTGAAACTATCTGGTTCTCCAACTGCCATGTGCATAGCCAATAGGAAAACCACTGCAGCCGCTGTGCAGTGAATTTATAAATATTCATTATTTCTTGCAGTGAGAACGCACGCACCGCCGATCGATGACGTCATGAATAAACAATAAGCAATCACTTTTTTATGATTTTTTAAGGAAATTACGACTGTAACACACAATATCGGCACAAAAATTGTTTTGTTATGTAAAATCTTAAATACGAAAGCCATTAAATATGAAATTTTATTGAAATTAGGATTATCCATGAAAACTAATTTCACAAGTTCACAACCATGGCAGTTTGACATGCCCCATTCGTTTATTAACTAAAAAAATTCCGACATTGTGACTTCAAATTTTTGACTAAATCGGATCTCTGTCGCGACAATGTCGACAGTCGGCATAAAATTTTCGCGACATGTCGACAAGAATTTCTTTATTCAAGATTTTTTTTTCAAGAATTCTTTTTCAAGAATTCTTTTTCAATTTTTTTTTTCTTAGTATAAACTCTGCCTCGCTCGTATGTACGACGAATGGGATGTAAACTAGACTTAAACGTAATTGAAAAGGCCTTTTCCGTATAGGCTGCAACTGCAGCCGTACGACCACACTGGCTTGCATGATTGGCCTGAGCTGCAGCCAATAATTTGGACACAAACTGAGACCCGTGACGTCATCTGTCTGATGTACTGCCTCTCTCATGTTCTTACTGATTTAAGTGCTTGCCAGGCACTGGCGCATAGAGACCTGTAATGGGTATCTTTTGTGAAAATGCTGCCACTTCAAGTTCAAGCATGCTTCAAGTGTGTTACATATAATTTCTGTGAATTGATTTTGGTTTAATACCCTCACTGTAAACGGTGGAAAAAACACCTAAATCCACAATAGACCAACTATTGTTATGTAGAGAAATGACACTGTCCGCCACGACCATGTGCCAAAAAAAAAGACTTCCCCCAAATATTGATTTTGTGATGCATATTTATCACCGGACGGCGGCCAGCAGTTGCCATGCAGGCAGTGTACAGGCATGTACACGTACTTCGCTATTCCTACTGTGTGCCACACATACGCACCACAAAGTCATGACTTTTGGGAAAACTGCAAGTCCAATTTTTTTGGCAAGTGGTTGTGCCAGACCATGGATTACAATTGGTGGCTTAATTTGGGTTTCGGTTTATCCCCAGACTTTTATAGTGAGTTTATTAAACTAAAATCTTGCCATTTCAGTTGATATGATTGCTTCCATTATTTCTACTCATCAGTCAACATTATTTTTATACCCCAGTAGAGGCCCTGTAAACATAAATTTCTGTAGGATTCTTCAGACTTAAATGTGTAAGAGTCATGTACATGTAAAAGTGATGTTCAGAGGGCATCTTATGGAGATGCAAAATTGCCATACCCCGGTGCTTCCAGGGGATTTGCACCCTGGAACCCCCCCCCCCCCCAAGGGCATTACCCCTGGACACCGCCCATTAGTACGTACCTGTGCCGGTCTCTTTTTGTGATTGCGTAGGCACCCTATTCCTCTTTCATACTTCTCAATGTTGTCAGGTATATGTATGGTCTTTGTCTGGTAGCATCTGTAATGGTCTAACAAACAATTACACTTGAGAAACAACAACTTCCATTTCTAAGAATTATGTATCCTTATCATAACCACGTTTTCCAAATATCCATTATATACATTATACAGATATATCTACATTTTTAAAAATATGTATGAATTCAATTTTGAATCACCACAAATGTACGTTAATATTGCCTAGCAATTATCCTGACGACCATTTTCAATTTACTGTGATGGGACCTAAATCCCTTGAATCCTATATTTTACCCTGTCCTTTATTACCAGATATTTTCTGTTAAGAAATTTAACAAGCAATGATGGCAGTAAGCCAGTTGTCATGGTGATGGACCCCATCGTAGCAAGGGATTGTTCAGACTATTGTCATGGATCATGTAGGATAGGACTTGAATAGTTGATTTCAATGAAGTCTTAGTTTTCAGTCCACTTACCCATGAATTCTAAAACCAATCTTAACAGATGATGTCACAAAAATGTACATGCCTAATGATCCTTGCCCTGAAATAAGCAAGCTTTAAAACTCCATGCTTGTTCATATTTGGGTTTCTGAAACTCAACTTTTAAGCTAATATTTACCAGCACCATACCCGCTTGAAAACTTGACCAATAGGGAAGAATGAATATGTAGTCATTCAAGAGTCTCAAGTTTTAATAAACCTGAGTGATTTTTCATTTCTGCATTTCCACATCATGGGAAATAGTCTAAAGAAAAAAAAATATCTGCAATTATCCATCACTGTTGCAATGATTTTGCTAGTGACCTATTGTATTCATGCTGTGGACAAAAAAACACATGACAAAATACCAGTAATACCGGTATGCAAAAATGTTGCAAACTGCTTACCAACTACATGTACATGTACATGTAAAATGACCCAAAAGTGAATATCAAAAGTTAGGAGGGCCTGGAGTTTCTATCTTAGCAAGGACCTTTCAAGATCCTGCAAGGATCAAAACATCAGGCCTGCCAAATTTGTTGATACAAAATAACAGTGACACAACTCAAGGTGAGCACACATATGGTATATATGTAGTGTGGAACGGCTTTAGTAATCTGCCGTGTGAGGCAGGAACAGTAGCTTAGATCTTTGCTTGGATCTATATCCTACCTGCATGATACTTTCTGCCTTGTGAGGGCCTGCAGATGACTCAAACTGTAAAGGACTGTGATGAGATGAGTGTTTGGTTTGAGGACAGCATTTGGATGCTTTCTGGACCTTTCATTTACTGAAATGCTTTGTATGGTGTCAGACAAACGTCTCAAGGAAACATTGGTGCACATTTAACTGTCTCATGAGGCATAGAGTCTTGTCCATGGTTCCTGCAAGGCCTTCGTCAGATTGGAGTGTTGTTGGTGCTGAGCCAGTATCATGAGAATCATTAAATCAATCATCAGTGTGGCCAGGATGTACACATGTACACATGTAGGTACATGTATACATGTATAATCAGTGATCATAGCTGTAGAAGATTCCTCAGCTAACCACTGTTCTCTGAATGGCTTCTTAGTTTTATTAGTACTCATACAGGGGGTGAATTTTCCATTAGAAGAGTTTGGAATACACATTCAACTTAGGCTTCTTGAATCTTTTGAGCATTGATAATGGGACTTCAAATTTTCACTTGATTGATAGACCATATGTATATAGTTAGGCAATGCTCTGATGACTGGGTACTGCACTATTGTAATTACTTGTTTCCCTAGTGTAGGCTCAAAGATGACTCTGACTATGGCGTTTCTTTCCATAACCTTGAAAGTGCAACTAATATTGAAACATACAGGAAAAACTGACAGGGAACTGTTGAACAATTAAAAAAAATGGAAAAGAAAACTTTTACTGCATTGGGACTTGAACCAGAGACCCTGTTTTTTCCCTTACCAGTGCTTATCACATCTAAAGCTATCCAGCCCTTAGATGGTGGCCTTCCCTAATAGTCAACTATTCTTTGCCGTGATGGGGGCACCAGTCAGTAGCATTTATTCATTAACTGCCATATATCTATAGACACGACCAATTTCATTCTGCTGTAAACAACCAATGGTTGTCAACCTGGCTACAGCAGTTTGGGGTTCACACAAAGTGGATACTGCTTCTTTTTTTCAATTCAAGTCAAACACACAAATCACACCTAATTCTTCAACTCAAATTACATTAGGAGGAAGTTTACATAATGTAGGTTGACTTTTCCCCCTCGGTTTTTAAACTCCCGTTAAAAAAAAACCCCTGTTTCAATGGGCTTAACCACTTTGTGCCGGTTTTTTTTTTCAGCGCCGATGACCACCATACAGGGGTTTTTGAAAAATGCATCATTTTCAAATCTCGCTAAAACAATCGGAACAATGTATTTCTGTGAAATAAATCGATAAGGGTACACTATGGGTACAAGAGAGTAAAATCTGGCACAATTCGGACACCGTTGTGGCTTTTGTCAACATGGTCAAGAGATTATCCGTTCGAAAAAGGGCCCATTGTGCATCGTCAATGGACCGTAACGGACTTGTGTATGTGTGTGTGTGCGCGCGTGTACGGTGCTGTCAATTCCTGACACAGTAAAAGTCCCACAATTGCACAATTACTGCTGCTAATCTTGCAATTCATGTGGCAACTTGCGTCAAAAAGGGTCTTTGTACTGATTCGTATTGCTTTGTTCTAAGCTGTAAAGAGTCTTTGTTTAGAATGTGGACAATAGTGGTGCCCGGATTTGGAGGGCCCTGTCGCATAGTCAAGCAAATGGAGCTCCGGATTCGGAGGTCCCGGCGCGAAGTGGTTAAAGCCTTAAATATGGAACTACATTATTTGGCCTCAGAAGTGCAGTGGTGTGACCCCCAAATCAGCGGCAAATTGGTTTTAGAAAAATCAAGATTTAGAGTTCTTTTCGGGGGAATTGAACAAAATCATTGCAGCTTAGTGGACAATAATTGAAAGTAATCTAAGAGATAAAGGTTTAACTTACAATTTCCAGTACTGTCTGTTACAAAAGCTAAGAAATAATTGAATATACATGTAAGTCAGATGTTTTTTCATAAGGCCTTTGAAATCTTAGCGAGAGTGCTTCACCCTTCAAGGTGCTTCTGGGTGCTGAACACTAAATTGAGCTCCCATTGAACACTGTATAAAAACACTCACTTTCAAAGCCAATTGAATTATCCCACACCCAAAAGTCTCTCAGTTCTTGTAGCTTTACTGAAAATTGTAGTTTGGACCTTCATCTCTCAGATTCTTTTCAATTTTAGTGCCCTTAGCCGATTAGATTTTTTGCTAATTACCCCCAGAAAAAAACACCCCCAAAATGTGTTGCCGTCCAAGCCGAATTCTGCAATGATTTTGGGATGGACCCCTCCACTTCCACAGCCAAATAGGGCCACATTTAAAGCCGGATATGGTCCAAATGACATACCAAATGGAAGATTGAAACCCCAGGTTGTCTTAAGTGTCACTTGTTCTACAATGTATCAGTTAATTAGCCTCCAAAGACCCCTTATTAAAAAAAAGTTGTGGGTACACACTTTATGATAATAAGCTCGGCGGAGCCATCTTGGATGGATTTTGTGTGCTGCACCCTTTCTGTCAGGGAATGCTGCCCTCTGTTGAGCATGTATGGAAAGTGTGAATTACAGTATACATATTCAAGGCTCTGCATGTATCCTTTGCTGTACATTGACTGTACTTCTAGCTGAAGCATTATTTCTTGCGTACACCATGCATTTGTTGGTCAGTTAAAAAAAGAGACAAAAAAAGACAAGTTACTGAAATGTTAACTATTTTTCTCTCCAGAACCCAGAGCAAATCCAAGTTAAAATCGTGCACAGTGAGTGAATATAAAAGACAGCTAGAGTATATCTTGACCTTGTTTTTCTTGATCATTCATATACCGGGGTAGCTGCAGACTTTAAAATAAATGTTTTCTTCTGGTCTTACATGTACTGTAAGCCATGTCATTAATTCATGATGCTTTCCATTCTGCATACACATGTGAAGCTGATTGGGACGTAGCATCACTGACATTGTAGCAGATGTCGTGAGTGGAATTGCTCTGTTTGCTGCCCTCTTTTGTTAACCAATGAACTAATCAGGATGGAAGGCCGACTGCTCTCAGGAGGTTATTGATTGATGGTGCTTTTCTCTGTCTTCACTGATTAGTTGTTGAGGGTTCGTGTGGCCAATGTATGGCTGTATGGGCTTCCTTTTCATTAGGCGGCCCAATTGATAGGATTAAGACTGATGAGTAAGACAATGCAGCTTGAGAGCTGACCTCAGTAGATTATGACATCACCCTTAACTGTTTTCAGTGGATTGTCTATGTGAAGCCTATTTATTCCGTGAATATTCCTGTCTTTGCTTTTCAAATGCCTTTCAGAAGCCTTTTTCTTCTGGTTATCTTTTGAAGCAAGGAACAAGACTAAGAATGGATTGGATTTAGCAGGCATACATGTACTCTTTTGCAAACCATCACTGATGCCTCTGAGAGGAAAGAGATGATGTACATGTATAAATGCAAATTTTAAGATGTGATTGCTGAGGAGGTCATTATGTGAACTTGTGAAGAAAGTGATTGCAGTGCCATGCCTTCCTTTAGTAATTAGTTCGATTTAATGGCAGACTTTAATAGTTGGCTGAGTCATGTGCTGCATTGTCTTGTGTACCCGGTATGTACATTTACATGTATGTACACTTACCTCTAACTCAATGGCTGTGATGAACTGATGATGTCCATAAATTGATTGCCCCATTGAGACTTTTACATTATGCAAGTTTCTTATATACTGTATACATGTAGCTGACTTCATTCATGACATTGGTTCACTCAATGTTGACATCACTACCCTCTAAATGAGCCCACCATGATTCGCTGTGTAGGCCTGAGCGTTCATCCAAGGAAAAAATAGTACATGATTTAAACAGAATGCACAGTGAGTTCACAGTTTGTACTGGAGACTGAAGAGAGTTTGGTTTGACCAGTATGGTCAATGGAAATTGAATTTGGCCATGCAGAATGGAAGCGCTATATGCAAGTACACATGTAAATGTATGCATGAAAATGTATGCTAATGTTTGGAACAGCATAATGAATTATATTGCAGTGGTCAGGTGGAATTCTGGTGCACTTGTGAAGATTAGAAAGCCAAACTTGAACATGGTTTACTTAGATGAAGGACTAGAGGAAGCTTTGCCTAATGAGCTGACAAAATAACAAACATCAATGCTTGGTCCATTCAATTTCACAATTATTAATTGTTCAAATCTGTTCAGTGATAGAGGTGAGAGGAGAGTCCCTCAAACATCATTTTATGAAAACTTGCAGTCAGGACTCAGGATAGATGTAATACACAGTGACATATCTACCATGCTTGAGTATCGTGGTCGACCCAACCCAAAATTAATTTGAATTATTTGAATATTTCAGTTCAGCAATCACATCAAATGAACTTATGCATGAACATGTACATGTACATGTACATGATTATACCGGGGGTAGCAAGTAGATAACATTAAGGTGTACATGTACTGTACCGGTATGTACATGTACACTGTATGTAGATACATTTTCTTTTGATTGTTCAGCTCAAGTGTCCAAGGGGAGGAATCATTCCTCACATGTATGCTTGCTCATTGTGCATGTAGTGTAACCAATCACATTGTAGATTGAGTTGACAGTGATGGGTTGTCATCAGGAGACAAGAATACATGTCTTGAAATATTGATTCTGCTCAATTGCCCATCTAGTGTAATAAGGGTAGAGTGTGAGGCTGTGCACATAATCCTGTACATTGTCCGAGATACATGTACATGTATGTTGACTTGTGTATACATGTACATGTACCGGTACACGTACATGTAGATTGCATTTGGTGTGATTGGCTGGAGGTACATGTACATGTACATGCACATGTCCATGCCCACTGCCCCATCCTGGCCACGTAAAAGCCAATAGCAGTTGGAAAGTACAGTAAGCTTTAGTGAGGGATTCATGGCAGGTGTATTCCAATCTGCCTGAATGGAATAAAGCAATAGTGACAGGTGATGATTGCATTGAGTTAGACTCCTACATTAAGATCTGATTGCTACATGTACAACTAAAAAATGGGAAAGTCAGAATCCCCCATGCTGATTCCTGTCTAGTACATGTACAGTAGTATCTAGGGGATAATTATAGACCTTGTCATGCAAATTGAAACAAACATCTAGAATAATTTGCATTGTTACAAAGGTTTTAAGACTAAAAAGAAAATTGATTATACTGTACATGTAGTTATATAGTACAATTATTGGGGGAAGAATTTTTTACGAACATTTGTTGTTGTTAAATTTCTTTTCCTGCAGTCTGCAAATTTCACACCTGAAAGGGCATGGCAATCTCCTGTTGAAATGCTTGTGTGCTTTTATGTACAGGTACCTGTATGTATGTGTAATGGTGTAGGTGTATTGCATTCCACTGCATGTCCAGTTACACGTACATGTACATGTAATGTATGTGTTCTCTCACTGACCTGCAGTTATTTACACACAGCTCTTCACTGCTTTTACCCTCAAGTATGAAACCAAACCTTGCTCTTCTTGAAATTCGACTAATAAGCACTCTTGGTGAATCTTTAATGATGCGTTTCCTGTGGTTCGTTCAAAGACATTGATGTTGTCTTTCCCCTCTTCTCTTAATGCCAGCAGATTTTGGAATTGCTGCAGCGAAATCCTCAAGATAGCCAAGAAAGCTATGAACTTCAAGCCATTCTCTCCGAGCCACACTTCAGGGTGAGTAGAAACATAGCTAGTGACTTGAGTGATAACTGCAAGTGGTCCGCAATTCTGGACTTCAGCCTTTAAACAGTTAAAGAACTGCCTCCTGGTATTTTTGCTCATTTAATTTCTGATTTTTCAGTCACCCTGAGAATGAGTCTGGCAGGGCAGGTCAGATCTGTCTTTGGGTTCATTTTGATTGGGGGAGAGGTGTAGGTCCTAGATGGCACATGCCCATCATGTCTATTTGGATCCCATGCCCAGACTGAGGTTCTGGCTGGTGTGGTTCAGATGACAAGTATAGATTCATATAGATTCGTATAGATTCATTATAATAATTCAGTGCTGTTGAGATACATTCTCAAAAAAGAAAGAAAGAAAGGGTTGCATCTAGGATGCTCAGTACATGTACCGGTAGTATCATCTGATATAACATTTGAACAACCAGATGGAATATACAATACAGTGGAAATTCCCCCTCCCCATGTTTCCCAATTCTGGACACCCCCAGCATCAAATTGTTGATGGCGCACTTCACACTAATAAGCTTATCGGCATCTTCCATTGATTGAATTACTTCTGTGTGATCCAAGAAGGAAAAGAAAACAAAGACATCATCCTGGCTATATGTCTCTGTATTGCATTGGCTGTGCTCTCTGGGTCCATGTACACACTGTACCTAAGGCTGCAGTATCCCCACATCTTACTACTGTATATTTGGAAATGCCTGAGTCTATCTGAAATTTGAGAGAATGTCATACATTGACAATTATCCTAATGGAGCAGAATTGTGCATGTGTGGCATGAAGGTAGTGGTACATCTAACTTCATAAAAAATGATGTGTAATAAGTTTGTGTGAAACTTTCAAGCTGGTAGTCAGAATAGCATCATGTCAAATACATGTTCTTTGTTAGAGGATGTTTGCTGTAGTCTTTATGTTCATCAAAATGACTTGTTTGGCATGTTTGTGTTTAAAGCCATTTTAAGTCCAGTGCGGATGTCCTAGGCAATCTTCCTCCCGGTGACTTTACCATGGGCTTTTTTACCGGCCAAGTAGAATTCCCAGGACACTTTGCCCCGAAACGAAATTTCCAGTGCGGACAATGTGTTGGGGTAAAAGCAGCTCAGTAAAAAGTACATGCGGTCCCTGATAGATTGTAAAACGTGTGTGTCATCCGGGGTTACTGGGTGACCGCACAAAGGTCACATAATGTGCCGCCATGAGCAATGGTATTGACAGCCTGGTAAAATCTCCCAGTGTCACAGGAACATCTACCCGAGTCAAAAGTCCATGCGCAAATAAATTTGCCCATTTTTCATTTCCCCATTGGCTCAGTTAATCTTCAGAATTTTTTTTAAAATGCGAACACAGCTGAAGAGTGGTCATTCCACCCAGATTTCTCTCAGACATGCTGATGATATTTTAAAAAGCTACTTTCAAAAGATGTTCTCAAGTTAATCTGAAGTCGCATTTCATTCTTGATTATTTCGTAGTGTTGCAGTTTCAGTTGTTTTGCTTCGATGCTTAAATAAGAGGTATTCTACTTTTGATGTTAATTTTGCCAATAACATCTTCACACTATACCAGCTGACAACTAGGGGCCATGGCTAAGTAATAGTTGCTGTAGCTTCACGGTTGTGTGTAGCATTGGTGCAATGCTGACAGATGGTTTCTATCGCCTGATTTACTTGGGCCCGTGCTCACCATGGATATACATGTAAATGTAAATTATCTATGAGAGCTAGGGGTGGCCTGTGTTTCTATGTCCACTACTGAGTGTAAGTGTGACATCATCTCCTGACTGAGGTTGTTGAATGTGCATGTTTAAATGTTTACACTTAAATGTACAAACTGTACATGTACATGTACATGTATGATTTTGATAGGTCACGGCAGCGATGTCAGGAGCATCTCCTATCAGTCCTGAGTTATAGTACACCAACTACCCATGACCTGTATGCACTTTAACACAAACACCACACTATATCAGCCAATCTTTGTTTATAAAGACAATATTTTTCAATTTTGAAAAATGGCAAGAAAACTTTGACTGGACTGGGACTCAAATAATCCAACATGAACCCACAGGCTGAAGAAGATAGTACTTTGCTAACTTGGAAAATTCTGTCTGGTCATTTGATAGGCCTATAAGATGCTGCTTGAAATGTCCATGGAGTTGGCACGTATATCAAGATAGGATTTACTTTCCCCTAGATGCCTTGACACATACATGTGTGCCCCCCCTCATGTACATGTGTCATCATCCATGGAGGAAAGCAAGAAGCATGATGAAGTAGTGTGTTTAATCTGCAGGAAATCCATCCTGTGCAAGGGGTCTGCCTTCAAATGCAGTTGTATTTATAGGGCAAGTGTTCTCAGCATCATCCCACTAATCCTTAAAATACCTCTCCCTCGATAGGCCTGGCCCGACCAAATTATTTCATGAGATTTGTTCCAACTGGACCCCTGCATGATCCTGTACTAGGCCAAAGCCAACACAATTACATAGGCAATGCCTGGGGCTGGGGTTTGGTGTGGGGGAAAGAGGAAATCTGGAAAGGACATTGCAAGTCACGTCAAATACAAATCACACTATATTTTCAGAAAGAAATCTTGATGATATTGCAACATGTATGTGGATGTTATGCCAGAATCAGTATTTAATCTTGTGACTTGACGAATGTTTCATGCTATGAAATTTATTTGAAAAAAAAAATAGTGCATGATATAGTAAAATAAAACAATTGATATAGGAATTGTTAATTTTATAGTCAAGGTGTAGGTGAATTTCTGTCAGTCTAGCAAAAGTATTTATAAGCAAATGGTGTGGACTGTATGTACATGTACATGTACATGCACACTAGTTGTCACAACCTACATGTACATGTAGTTATCTGTTCATGCATTAAACCTCCACCTCCCCCTTGAGGACATTTTACAGCAATGTGTCATTTCCTTTTGTAATTTTGTTTTAATGATTTTGCCTAGTATTAATGTTATCCTACATGTACCTGTGTCTTTCTGTGTGCTGGAATACTCACCAGCATGCCATGAACATGGGATGTTATCTCAAATAAATAAATAAATTCACCATGAATTAGTCTGCTGTTTAGTTTGAATACAATTCTTCAGGCAAGTTTTCCTGATTTCTGCCAAAGCGTTCCTTTCAGTAAAATGCAGGAAGGTTTTAAAACTAAAACCCTATTAATTTTTCCCATGTATACAAGGGAATGTATTTGTCAAATTTGTCATTTCCATGAAATTATTCTTTGATAATCAGTACATGTCATGTGTACAAATAATTTAAGGTTGACCAAGTGCTCCTAATGAAAACATGTAGACCTACATTACTGGTACACGTACATTCCGTTATTCTTCATGTTCTTGAGAATAATTGAAGCCACCTAATGAGCTTAGTATTTTCGTGCTTAAATCAAACACATTTCATGACTTACATAAATTATTTCTGATGTGATCTTTGAAATCCATTCCCTAAAAAATGAAATTATAAGAACCCAATAACATTGGAATGATAGGCATGGTGTTTTTCAGACTTGAAACAATGAATCAACTTGGCTGAGGGCATGTCTATCTCAGACCACATGGAATGATAACAAATGAATGGAGACATACTGTATATGAACATTAACAGCAATATAAAAAAATGAAATTAATGTACATGTAGCTCCTGTGTTGAATATTTAGAATTTTAAATGTTGAATAGTCTTTTTTTTAATTTAAAAGTGATGTTGCACTTTTTCACGTTTGATGGGTTTGTTTAAATTTGGAGCTAGATCTCTCTATCTTTAAAATCCATTTACGAATTGACCTGGACAGTATTATTTCCTTTCAAGTTCCCATCAGCTGCCTAACCCAACCGGAGACTGTAGTTAGATATTCACCTTCCTATGCATATTCATGTATTTGGCTCAGCACACACAGGGCTCACTCCCATTGGATTGATGAGATGGCAATGCATATTCATGACCCCAAACCCTGACCTCATTCTACTTTTGGCATGCCTTACTGTTCTACCGCGGCACATGGGAAGGGACAATGTTTTTAATTTGCTGGCCCAGTCAGATGGTGAGAAGCAGTAGCAGTCACTGGCTGGGCCATTCAGTCTGGCCATTCAGGGCTGACACATCCAGCAAGAGGCAAGAGGCAAGAGGCAAGAGGCAATGCCACTCTAGTGCATATTGGATATATATATATATATGACTTGACTTGTGTCTACCAGAAGCATTTCAACCATACTTTAACTACAGGGTAAGCAGTCCTTTCCTCTATTGCAGTTTAATTCAGGAATAAACACTTGTCATGTTTCTTTAGGATATTCGTGTTTCATTTTTTTATACTGTTATCAAGACCCAGTTAAATCGGTGCAACCACACTTCTGAATGATATATTTATTAAAGCATGAAGCTATATTTTCCACAAAATACACTTGAGGGAAATGTCCTCTGTCTTGGGAAATAATGAAAGGATATACATGGTGCATCTTCCTAATATTCCTAATATTCCCCAAGGATTTGTGAGAACGACGCTACAATTTATATTGAGATGTATATGTTTGCCTATTGATAAACATTTATTATTATTGCTCCAAATCATATAACATTTCAATGTACAATGTACTCAGCTCTGGACTCACTATTCATGTTTCATTGATTCCTTTTCATTGTTTAAATGTCCAAAGCACCTTAATATTAAACATAAGGATTTGTTCTAAGCTATGATGGATGGGACTTACACAACTGTATCAAGTTGCACCAATGACCGGTGAATGGTGATAGGACCAAATTTCATACAGTTTGTGTACTAAGGACATCTGGTTAGGTGTGTCCATGTCAATTACTGGGAGGTGTAAGTTCAGCAAACAGCTTTTAGCATGAAATGAAGTAATTGCAGATGGGATTACACCTGTGAAAACCAGCCAGTCCACTATTCAGCCTGACTGTGCACTGGTTTGCTGTACTGGAATGAAGATGACTCCAATTCTGTGAGAGAACGAGGAAAGGTGAAACCTCATCCACTCTTAGGCAGTATTGACATTTTCACAGGAATGTCTTGCAGTCATACTTCTGTAGATGTAAGTAGAGTGGAGTTGGCGGCATTGTAACAAGACCCATCAGTGTAAATACAGACAGTTTTGTGGTGACCAGGCCTCAAGAACAGTATGCTTGTGTTCCACTGTGGACGTGGGCTTTCTCATTAGTACTATTGTAAAGCTGTGTTTGCACATTTGCAGAACAAGCAAAGACCAAGGGGTAAAGAAGGACTGACAGATTGCTATGATATACTTACTGTACTGCATGGGAAGGGGGGAAATGGATATTAACATTCTGAGGAAGTATCTATGAGATTTTATTGTCATATTTTGAAAGCAAAATGGCTGTGTGTGAAAGGTTCCAAAGATCTTGTTAGCCTTATGTAAGATGATGTACAGTTGTCACAAATTTTAGGCATAGACTTCAGTGTACATGTACATCATACTTGAAGTTGATGTGCATGCTCATGTTTTCATGTGTTCTCTCAGTCATGGGCATGTCTCCATGTACATGTAAACTGTGTATTTGCATCTGAATGATTGCAATTAATATGTGATTTAGGCCAAGAGCAATTACCATTGTGTCTATTTTATCTTGTTATGGTGGTCAACAGAGCATCTGAGTGTCCAGTAAACCGTCTAGTGTCATTGCCAAACCTATCTTGGATGCTATTCATTGATTAGCGCCTGTCCTATTTAAATTGAAGACTTACCACCATGCAGTGGGACATGATTCATTCATGTATGGACATGCAGAGTAGACCACAACCATATTATACATATAGCATATACCCCGGTAGTGAACATTTACATGTACATGTACGTATCTGTCTCCAGTCAGTTTTTCCTTTATTTGTTTCACTTTATTCTTCAATAGATAAAGGACATGCCATGGAGCTGTACCTTTAAGGGTTTTCAGCTTAAAGATCTAATTTTCAACAATCAATATTATCAAGCTCAGTGTTTATAGAGAAATGAGAAGAGTTTACATGTATATTTTAGAAAAACAAAGGGAATGAATTTTGGAGAATATCTTTGTGCCGTACATGTTGGATGCATGGCTGTACATGTACAGTACACGCATGGACATGATTATACATACAGTGTGGAGGATAGATGACAGAGGTACATGTACCGGTACATGTACATGTACTATGGGTAGGTGTACATGTTGGGATGTATGAAATGTTTGGATTTACATGTAGGTACTTTACTATGTACATGTACATTGAGGAGGATAGATGTTGCAAATGTGATATATACATGTATGTGTACCCGTACCTGTTAATTTAAACATCTGTGTGCACTAGTGTGTATTCCCACCACTGGAAAATGATGGTTTTTATGAATGGTCCATGCTCTCATTCAATTGTACTACTGTCTGGGAGGTGTATGAGACCATGTGTATTATAAGCAAGTCATCATTCTGCCTAAGGTAATTAGAAGGGGGATGTGATTAGGGCCTTAGAGGTACAGGATGCTGCCTGAGAGCTGTAGTACACACTAGTAACTATGTGCCATGTGCACCAATGCAGCTATCATGCACCTCAGACTGGCTGAAAGGAAGCAGTGATTTGAATTGATTTTCCACTGTCTGCATGGCCTTCACGTTTGCATCCTGATAACGCAGGGAGGCTTATAGATCGTTATCTTTCTGATTGTGCCACCTAAAATCCTCATCCGGAATGAGAAGTCCCTTCATTGCCATTGGGTTCTTCATATCTTTCACTACACGTCATTATTATAATTTCCACTGATGACTCTGGAATCTTTCATACAGCTGCGATGTACATGTAGCCTTCAGTTATCCACTTTTGGGGAAAATTTGCTGGTTAACATGTGTTGTATTTATTTTAAAGTGATTTATAAACAAATAAAAATTAATTGTTTCCTCATCTGTTTGCTACGGTAGCAGACGATTCTGAAAATAAACTTTATAATAACGTGGATGCTTCCTTGAGATTTGATCAAACTTTCTTATGATTATTTACACCAACATTCCCGGGCAATAAATGAATTGTTTCCAAATTATTTGAGACAATATCATTATCATGATGTCCTACAGTTACAGGTATTAGGGATTTTAATTTATATAAATTAACATTGTTTTGAGCACATAATACTAAGATTTTTTTTAATTTCAACAGATTTTTTGGAAAAGCTGTATCCACTTTGTGTGACCCCCAAACTGCTGTAGCCAGATTTACAATAATTGTTGTTTGCATCTGAGAACATGTTTACGTGTACATGCGCATATACAATATTTTACATGTACAGTTTAGAACACTATACATGTACAATGTACCGGTATCGCTCTATGAGTATGATTACATTACATGTATACCCCGGTACCTGTACATGTACATGAACATTAAGCTTGTAAACATGTACTGTGTACATGTACAGTACATGTACATGTACTGTGCATGGACATGCACACAATACACATTGTATACATGTACCGGTAGTACATTACATGTGTACACAATGTCATGTGCATGAGCACACTGTGCATGTAAACGTTCAAATGTCTGTACATGTGCGCCGAAACTAATGGTCATGGGAAAACCCGAGCATTTGATTGGTCAATTTCTTTCTCCATAGACCTTAGGAAAATCACATGGTAGACAGTACGTGGTCAGCTATGGACAGACGAAGAGTTGTTTCTGGACATCTGGGCAGTGGGTACATGTACATTGTACATGCACATGCATATGGTAGTACTTGAACGTTCCTGGTTGAGTCCAGTCAGTTTTCATGCATCATGGCCGGACTGATGTTCTACTGCGCATGATTACTGATCTATGATCTATGTGAATAACCATTGTAGACTGCTTCCGTTACTCCATGTGCGATCAGTGTGGGATCGGGATCCAGTGTAAACGTGGCATGGATGAGATCCTTCATGACTGCAGGATCTGATCCACCTCGCGGGATCCAGTGTAAACGTGGTGTGAATACGGGGAATCATTCCTAGAGATATATGGCAATAATTAAACGGTTGTGACTGGCAAAGACTACCGGTTGTTGACTATTTGGTAAGGCCCCCATCTAAGGTCTAGATACCGGTACTTCAGATGATAAGATCACTGGTATGTACACTGTACTGTAAAACCAGAGGTATCGGGTTCATGTCCTGGTCCAGTCAAAGTTTTCTTTAGCTACTATAATTTCTGTTTTAAATTTTTGACTGAGTTTGATACTGACATTATTAAGCTTTTATCACATAAACAAAGAATACCGTAAGCAGACAAATTGGATGTGAACTTGCTAACCAGATTAATGGCACACTACACAGGACACCTTAGCCATAAATATTGCCTGAGTGCAGAGCTTCATCCCATGCCTCACTGTCACATGCTTGGAATTGACACACTCGGCAAAATGAAGCCATAAATGCTGCCCCAGATCAGAGATGACGTCCTTGCTATCATAGAAAAATGGGGAAAGGTAAAGGTTGTGAGAGAGGGGGCAGGGACATGGAGAGGGAGAGGGATAGACATTTTAGTATAGATGGCTGCAAATGAAACAAGGGTTTGGAACTTTTAGCCAGCAGGAAATGGGTGGAAATTGGCTGGTACTTTGCCAAGGGTGAATGTATAGCCTGCTACCAAATCACATCCGGTAAAGATTTCCTGGAGTCTTTCACTGCTAGTTATTTTCATGAGTGGCCCAGGCATAAGGCCATACTGTTGCCTGAGTTTGTCTGGCTGGCACAGTTAAAAGGCATGACCTCTGTTTCAGGTAACTAGCCATAATCTTTTTTCTTCTTTTTTAATTCCCCTTAAAGCGCAGAATTTAATTTAAAGCTCTATGCACAGTACATTGTGTATTAGCATAAATGTCTATTCATTTGCCAAGTTTGACAGTCTAAAGTTTGTGTAAAAGCTAGTTACAATTTGCATATACAATACCATTTCCTAGTCGTATCATTTTCAATATACATTAACAATATGCTTCCAAAATGCATATAGCTGTAGACAGGAAAGTGGATGAAAATAACAAATTTGAATTGTCATGGTAAACTCTGGATGAAAATAGTGTGTAAATATTTTCCTAAGATACATAGAGGTTGCCAAAATATTAAATATTACTGTAGTTTAATATAACTGATATTCATAATGTAGAATGAATTGAAAATAAATTCAGTCTTGGACTTGACGTGCACAAATACATACAGGTTGCGCTTTCCTTACTCCAGCATGTAGAACATTAAGTACATGTACTGTACATTTTTTTGTTATCACAAAATTATCATTTGTATTCCAATTTCACAGACTGTTGGTTTTGAACCTTGCAAGTGTAGACACAGGCAGCCAATGTTGTCAGAAACATATTAAAAAAAGGAGGCTTTCCCACTACCTGAAGTGACGGAAAGCCAACTACAGTACATGTATAGTAAATGACATACTGTACACGTACATGTGTGTGAATGAGTGTATGTCAAGTGGGAGACATGTATTGGTGCTCAACTGCACATGATACTGGTATTGGTATAAATTATGCATGCATATTGCTGTAGGCAACACTGACATGAAGGTATTTCATTTTGATATGGCAGAGGCACAGTCGTCAGCAAAAGTCCCGTCCTCTGTCTATTTATAAACCTGCCATTTGTTAAGAATTTTTTTCCAAAAGGATTGAACATAATGACTTTAAGACCCTTGAAATACATGTAGTTTAAGGGAAGATTCCTGACATACACGTATGTCATGAACGTGGGGAAGTACCGGTACAGTGGAACGTTGCTATAATGAACATCCCAGGATCCATGAAAACGGTCGTTCGTTACTTATAGCAGTTGCAGCTACATATCCATGGATGTACATGTACATTTATATACATGTACGTCCGTGTGCATATCAGGCAAAATCCAAGATGGCAGCCGTCCGTGCATTCGAAGTGCACCTTCTTGTCATTATACTTTTTAAATGTTTCTTTTGTGTAATAAAAAAATAAACAGTATTGTTTTTGAAGCAAAAATCAATTGCAAAAGTAACTTTCAAGTATTTAAAGATGGAGTTTAGCCTTAATAAATAAATATTTTGCGGTTTCAATACATCCCGGTGCTCTCTTTTGGCCATGGTTAGTTTGGTCTGGTACCAACTTATCCATTCATTGAACTCTACGGTCCTGAAAGGGGTGTTTGTTGTAGCCTATGCTTTCATCAACTCGTTATTGATTTTATTCCTTTGAGCATGAGCCTAGGAGGTAAGGGGTGTTCATGTTCCGGTACATGAACAATGATTTTTGAAACTTCAGTCAACAGAAACGAGTGGCTTTCCATTCTATTCTCTGGGGAGATACCGGTAAGGTAAGCACATAAATCAATGTATTGAACTTATTGTGTGTGGGGTTGAATCAGGACGATTAATTTGTACACAAAGATTGGGAGCCTGAGGACATGTTCGTCATAGCTGATTGCTAGGTACTGTATATCGGTGTTCGTTATAGCGACGCTCCACTGTAGTAGCTATGCTCATCAATCTATGGGGTGGCTATTGTCAGATTGTCTATCAAATCTAGCAAAGGCCTTAAAGTGGGTTTTTAGTACATGTAGTTCACAGTTGGCTAATTTCCAAAAGTACCGGTAGTTTAGAATATTTGCAAATTGCTTACTGTAAATATGACACTGACCAGAAATACTGTATACGTTACAAAATATTAACAGGCCTTATATTATTATCCTTGCAGGACCTTTCTCTAAGTTATTTACATCAAAATGATAAAGGAAAATAATAGTTGACTATTTGGGAAGGCCACCATGTAAGGGCTGGATAGCTCAGATGGCAAGATCGCTGATATGCAAACCAGAGGTCTCGGCTGACACTCAGGTTCAAGTCCCGGTCCAGTCAATGTTTTCTTTGCCATTTTTAAAAATAGTTACCGGTAGGCCCCTACATGTCCGTATATGTATTGACACTATCACTTTTGGTACGGTGTGCATTAATTATTAGCATTTTCCAAAGGTAAAATCAATGTCAGCCTAGGTCACTGCTCAAGTCAACCCTACCCACCCTGGTTGTTTGTGTGTTTGCTGCAAGCGTTGTGGATGCTGACAGACCCATGATGACTAGCCTCAGATAATACACAATATCAATCCTGTGACCTACTACTAACTGTACATGTACTGTATGGCCAAGCTGATTAGAAGGGTATTCTCTTCTAAAACAAATATTCATCGTCATTTCTGGTCATGAACATCATTATTGTAATTCTTTATCATATTGTAACAGTAGAAAGCAAATGTGACATTAATTTATGCATTCTTATAAACCTGATCCAGATGTATGTATGTGAACACATTGAATGGTTTGCACTTTGGAAAGGAAATCTAAAATTTGAACCCTCGTTAATTATTACCCTATTGGACTTAATGAACAAGGGAAATATATACACATTTTTATATACCGGTACACACTTAGCGGTTGTTTTAACATTGTAATTTAAGCATTTGTATAGGAAGTGTTTTCCCCTTATGCTTTGTTTAAAGTCAAGAGACTTTAAGCAGAGGCTACTCATCAGACAGTGTTACTTATTTGCAAGGTCATCAGAATGTATTCTTATTTGTTAAGGAGTTGGAATTGTTAATGCTTTACTTGTGCACATGTAGTTTGCTGAGGTTTGTCAAAGAGCCATCTCACATTTCCACAATTGATCCTGTATTCACTAGCCTACTTGCATATGTCTCTGTATTGTACACTACATGTACATGTACAAGGGGGGGGGGGTACCTACTGTACAGTACACGTACAAAGAGTGCTGTACATGTTCTGGATGCTGTCGTGTTTGGCAAGACTTACTTGCCAGCCTGGGCAATATGTCAGTATGTGTACTGCACTGCAGTGGTTTTATCCAAGTCTGAAGTTGATTTTACGATTTCATATGGCATTGATTTGTCATCACCAGACTAGAGGACTCTGCCCATTGGTTGTTCCCTTCCCATCCCTCTTAAAATTGATGAGATTGTGCAGAGATTGGGCCTAATGTAGACTAAATATGATATATACAGTATACATATGAGATTTGTGCAATGGTGCCTGCAACTCAACTCCATGTGAATTTATTGGCAAGTTTGACCAAACAGTTAATCTTTTCATGTACATGTAGTAAATCATCTCCATCAGCATACATGCACATGCTGCTACAGTACACTATACCGTGGAGGATACAGACAGGCAGTTCATTACAGTCTGAGTAAGTGTACATCGCTTAGCCATGAGAGTGACTGCAGAGTTCAAGCCGTTGACAGCCAGCTCAACTATCTCAGACATTGCACTGTTTTGACCAGAGCTCCACATTTGGATTTTGTAAATAATTTCTGGTCACGCAACCCTTCTTGAGCATGAAAAGACGTACTGGTACTCATGCATGATTTTTTTTTGTTTCTTTTTAAAAAAAACTAACTTACTTTTGTATGAAATGTTCATAATGCAGTCTTTTTGAAGTCAGCTTTGACACAACCAACATACATGTACATGTACATGTACAATAGGCCTCATCCAAATTCTAAACTGAAGAGTAGTTACATGTATGTGTGTGATAAATTAATAATGCTGTCAGCCTACAACCAGGAAAGTTTTCTTCTTGGGATAAGATATATGAAAAATAGTTTGTACCACAATTATAATAAAGTAATATGGGATATATATTACATTTATTTGTATTCCATGAAACCTCAACAGCAGTGTGGTGTGTAGCCTATGGACCATTGTGATTGCCTGTGTCACCTGATATCCAGCATAGACAGATATATGCATGCTGATATCCCTGGTCTGTCTCCATCCCTTAGGCCAGATAGAGGTCCCATGACCTTGACTACATAGAGGAGAGGGAGTAACTGTGTACCAGGCCTTGCAGAGCTCCACATTCCTTGATTAGGCCTGTAGCATGGATAGGATGCTCCCATGTCTTCTGTCACAAAGACTGAAAGCATCTTGTAATCGCTAGATGACAACTCTTGGCAGACTACTCCTCCAATATTGTCTCCTATTACCACCATGTGTGAAGGATGAGTAGAAGCGAAGGGGAAGCTTGTCTTATCTTTCAATATTGACGCCAGCTGGGAAAGATGAGGCTCACTTTCAGTTTTGGCCTTGATAAGTATGCTTAAAACCTTTGTCACCACATTACTCTTTTGAGAAGTTCTTCAATCACAATTTCACTTTGTTTGCCACCCTCTTTTGGTGAGAAAGTGTGTATAGGTGTGTGTGTGTGTGTGTGGGGGGGGGGGGGTAGCTGCTTTATATACAGCATTCCCATGGTCATAAAGCCAAACCCACATGTTGTTGAACCCTGAATGGAATCGCACCTTGGTATGAAGACACTAACTGAATACAATTACGAGATACCTGGTCTGTCAATTTCAAGGCCATTTCAGGACTGTACAATACCCCAGATTAATGTTCGGAACAAATTAAATGAAAAGACCATGATGTTCTGGGACAACCCTGAACACTTCATGTTAATGTTGTTGTTATTGTTTTTGTTTTTTGCTTGGGGGTCTAATAACCTTTTGAGCCTGTTGGCCTTCATTTTATAAGATTGAAGAAATTAAATTAATGACCTTGATGTGATACCCATTCACTCTCCAAACTACCGGTATGCACCCGAATACGTACATCCACCCATATTGATGTTGTCGAATGGAATATATGATGCCTTCCTACACCACTTTAGCAATCTTCATCTTGACAGATGATCATTTGATATCAGCTGTGGCATTTTAGAGATAGTAAACTGTGCACTGTGTACATATACATTGTACATGTACAGGCATGCAGGTATGGCAGTGTGTCATTCAGGTTTTCATTGCCAACCTCTCCTCTCCCTCAAGCAAGACAGAGCAGACTTTGCATTATTGAACACTCCTTAAGAAGCCAGGGGGTTGGGAATGCTTATGTGAGTGACATTCCTGGATAGATGTGGGATAGTAGACCCATGCCTACTGATATGCACATTGCTTGTTTATGTGTCTATGTGATGCTACCATGTCCACTTTCTGACTCCTGAATCTTATGCCAATATTGTATCATTTCATATGGCACTGATTTATGTTTTTTTAAAGGCAATTTGCACATGCTTGCAGGATAGGAGGTGCTTTCTGTGCATAGACATTCAGCCCACATGACCTGGTATTTAGGAGTTCTTCTCAAATTCATCAGTTATATCATTAACAAATGTAACTCTATGCTCAGACATCTTGTTGATAAATTTGTTAAGAAATAAGTGTACTATATAGCAGGCCTATGCCACTAGCCCAAAGGGAGTGGGATATGCAGTAAGTAAACCCCAAATCTATAGTATGAACCTAATGACTGTAGGATTTGTATGAAGATGGTTAAAGATTTAGAGTGTTGGCTCTGATTATAAGATACATTTTCTGTTTGAAAAATTTAAAATGACAATCTTTAATGCAATGAAAAAAAAAATGATATTGGCCGTGAAATACGCTTACGTTAAGTGCGGAATGTTTGCTTCTGTAAGTGCTGATTCTGCACTTATGGTAAGCAGAGAATCTGAGAGTCATGAAATTGGGCCCAGGACTATACATGTATTGCATAGCCAATGTGGTCAATATTATATCATAATGTGGAAGCTTTATGACTGAATGGCACTAATAACCCTTTTGTTACCATAGGTAATTTTAGTCAACAGTGCGTATGATACAGTGCTTCCTTTCAACATGTGACTTTAGTTGACAAGCGTGATGCTCATTTTCTATGGAGTATGACTTATTATGTGTGCACCCTCTTTTGTTCCTATTTTTCAGTTCTTTTCATAAGCTTTACAATGATGAAAGGGTCACTGGAGGTCACTATTTGTTTCAGTTTTGTCACGTGTACTTCATTGCAATGATTAGCTGCATTGGCTTCAAAACATTAGGAAGTGGACTGTACATGCTGAATAAATAAATAATGTGGTAATGAAATGGTTAACATACACATTTAGGATATTTCTGAACTGCTATGAAATAGAAAAAAATCATGGCAAAAATGAATTGAGGACCTCAACAGAAATTAACTTTTGATTTGATTTGATTTAGAAAAAAAATTGATATAGCTGCTTATGCTGCTACCACAGTAAAGTGAAGTAGGTAGGGAGCTTGAATACAGCTTTTACCTTGCTGACAGTGTGTTAGGACTTAAACAAATGTTATTATTGCATGGTCACAGCTGTGCAGACTACAAATTCAGTCTAGCATGGCTGTGTGGTACCGGTAGGCTTTAGGCTACATATACTACTAGCCTTTGCTCTTAGAACTGTTTGGATTATACAGTACAACAGTTGAGCTGTCTAATTTGAGCGAATTAAATTTGCGTGTCAAAAAAGCGTAGCAGGCATAACATTGCCATTTTTATATTTTTTATTCCAGCACAAAAAAGCTTTGTTTGCCTGTTTATGTTTTCACATTGTACATGTACACTGTACATGTACAGTACATGTGCTGTTTAATACCGGTACATGAAGGTACAACTGTAAGGTACATTGTCATATTGTCATATCTGCCAGCTTGAAACACGCATACACCAAACACCATCAAGAAAGATCCCACTAGGATAAAACATATCATGCCCCATATGTTTTGAAACCACCAATTTGCAAGCAATAAAGAATCAAACATGTCACAAATTGAAACACACCCAACTGAGAGAATGAACAAATTCTACAAGATGTGTAGTTGTGGGAAGAAGCAGCTTGCTCCTGTGAACTGCAAATTGCATGCTTCCTTACAATCCTATTCTATACCTCAACTGGCACAATTGGCTGTGATTAGGTTAATAAACACCTTGTTTTAACCATGCAAGCCTGTTGCCTGTGGCTAGTTTTATTACCCGCCATAGACAGCCAAGAGAAATGCAACACATAATGAATGGTACTCCAATACTCCCCCTCCACCCTTCCCTACAGCACTCCGGAAGACCTGTCTTAAGATGGAATGGTTCAATTTCTTCGAGCAAAATATCTTCATGTATTTGGGTTGAAAATTCATCCACAGCAGTCTCCTCCAAAAAAAGCCAGCGTTATATCCTGAAGCAGATATAGCAGTTTTAATAATTACATGCAGCTTACATGAGTAGACATAGAATTCAGCATTTGTGCTTGTTTCTTGCTTAAGCTTAAAAAAAAAAAAATCCACAAAATGGGAAAAAAACACCTTCAGTCATTCTCAAAGCTAAATATAGCATCATTTTTCTTTACTTAAATACAGTATATCTCAAGTCCATTTTTTTTTTAAAAGCCATTACTTTAATTTGTTATACTATTATTGTGCATTATTCTTAATGAATGTTCATCTTACTGCCATAACTGAATTATAAAGCAGACCCAGCGGAGAGAAATGAGAAGTCAGGGAGAAAACTGTCTAAATGACAATGATGTGTGACAATGTGACAACATGCAGCCTGACATGGTATTTTGTGACAAGGTCTTCCTGTAAGGAGGAAATGAGAGACCCCTCCCCAAATCTTCCACATTCTCCTGAGAAATTGATCTGCTGAAAAGTTGAATACAGGTTCCCCTTTTGAAAGGCAGTGAAAGCTGAGACAGCATTCAAGGGAAATGTTTTGGCCGTCACCAGACATCAGATGAATACATATATTGACAGTGCCAGTGGATCACTCTTAGCTTTTCTTCTTTTTCCTGTACTTTTTTTCTATTAATTCAGCTGTGTAGTGGAGAGGACATAATTTATTTCCTAATCGCCTTTTTTCATTGACTCCCCTGTGGATGGGTCATTTTATGTCGTCATCTTCTCTCCTTTCCCTCTTCGTCACAGCCACCCGTCCTCATACCCTGATAGGATGTAAACCAGTCGAGCATAAATGGTTTAGGATGTATTTGTATAGTTTGTGACTGTCAGTGTCAGGACCTCTGTGCAGCTACCCTACACATCTCAGTTGGATCATTGCACAAGCATTTATTTTCTTGTGAGACTTCAGTAAATCTGCTTAGGTGGCCAAGACGTTGGAAAAACAGTATACATTGTCTTGGGTAAAAAAGAAGAACTAATTAACAGTGAAACTGGCACTGGATCTATTGATGCCTTGAAGTAAACAACTTGGTCTTAGTCTCATAGATGTGAAAGTATTTGACTATGGCAACACTCAGCAAAAGCAACTTCCAGTTACATACCTACATGTAGCTCAGATAGTTCTCTCTTTGATTGTCAGAGTGTGCCTGTATTTTCTTTTTAAATGGCAGCATCACGCACACTCAACATAAAGCTTGTTTTGAAGCTGTGCATTGCACAGCTGTGCATGTCTTGTGTTCCCCTTCTTGATACATCCTGACCTCCAAACACTTCATTCATAGACTTGAGTCTTCATCTTGGGACCAAGCCAGTGGAGGTCCTAATTTGCCCATTTATTCAATGACCATGGTCAGGATGACTGCATTAGATGTTGTATGATAGTGCTTTTTTACTACAATGATGCGCATTGTCAGAAGTTATTATGATGTCATCAATATAGTCTTAAGTAAGTGTGGGGTGACAATTGAATAGTTTATGAGTCATTGAAATTTTGAGACATGAACTTTTATTCTAGAAGAAATAATATCCTGTAGAGATTTACATGTAAGAACTGTTCCATTGCATCGGAGTGACTGATTGTGGAAATTGAGGTTCTCTTATTATTCTGAAAACTGGAGCCCATTCTTCATCCATTCTTCAAAACTCTTTATTCTTCTCGATATATAGATGCACATCGCGATATCGCAATGACCATTGAATTTAGTCTTAAATTCAACTGAGGGTGGCATTAAAAAAGTCTTTAACCACTTCGCGCCGGAACCTCCGAATCCGGAGCTACATTGGCTTGACTATGCGACGGGCCCTTCGAATACGGGCACCACTATTGTGCAAATTTTAAACAAAGACTCTTTTCAGCTTAGAAGAACAAAGCAATACGAATCAGTACAAAGATCTTTTTGACACAAGTTGCCACATGAATTGCAAGATTAGCAGGAGTAATTGTGCAATTGTGCAATTGTGGGACTTTTACTGTGGAGGATCGAGGGATACTAAGCTGTCGCTCGCTGAAAGCATGCGGGGACATTGTCTTTGCCCCCACATACTTTACCGTAATCTGTCCATTGTGGTCAATTGACGCCACACAATGGGCCCTTTTTCGAACGGATAATCTCTTGCATTGTTCATGGTTGTCCTCATAGGCTATTCAAATACTGATGGGAGTGGTTGTCCTCATAGGCTATTCAGATACTGATGGGAGTGGTTGTCCTCATAGGCTATTCAGATACTGATGGGAGTGGTTGTCCTCATAGGCTATTCAGATACTGATGGGAGTGGTTGTCCTCATAGGCTATTCAAATACTGATGGGAGTGGTTGTCCTCATATGCTATTTAGATTCTGTTGGGAGTGGTTGTCCTCATAGGCTATTCAGATACTGATGGGAGTGGTTGTCCTCATAGGCTATTCAGATACTGATGGGAGTGGTTGTCCTCATAGGCTATTCAGATACTGATGGGAGTAGTTGTCCTCATAGGCTATTCAGATACTGATGGGAGTGGTTGTCCTCATATGCTATTTAGATTCTGTTGGGAGTGGTTGTCCTCATAGGCTATTCAGATACTGATGGGAGTGGTTGTCCTCATATGCTATTTAGATTCTGTTGGGAGTGGTTGTCCTCATAGGCTATTCAGATACTGATGGGAGTGGTTGTCCTCATAGGCTATTCAGATACTGATGGGAGTGGTTGTCCTCATAGGCTATTCGGATACTGATGGGAGTAGTTGTCCTCATAGGCTATTCAGATACTGTTGGGAGTGGTTGTCCTCATAGGCTATTCAGATACTGATGGGAGTGGTTGTCCTCATAGGCTATTCAGATACTGTTGGGAGTGGTTGTCCTCATAGGCTATTCAGATACTGTTGGGAGTGGTTGTCCTCATAGGCTATTCAGATACTGTTGGGAGTGATTGTCCTCATAGCCTATTCAGATACTGATGGGAGTGGTTGTCCTCATAGGCTATTCAGATACTGATGGGAGTGGTTGTCCTCATAGGCTATTCAGATACTGATGGGAGTGGTTGTCCTCATATGCTATTCAAATACTGATGGGAGTGGTTGTCCTCATATATGCTATTCAGATACTGATGGGAGTGGTTGTCCTCATATGCTATTCAGATACTGATGGGAGTGGTTGTCCTCATAGGCTATTCAGATACTGATGGGAGTGGTTGTCCTCATAGGCTATTCAGATACTGATGGGAGTGGTTGTCCTCATAGGCTATTCAGATACTGATGGGAGTGGTTGTCCTCATAGGCTATTCGGATACTGTTGGGAGTGGTTGTCCTCATGTGCTATTCAGATACTGATGGGAGTAGTTGTCCTCATGTGCTATTCGGATACTGTTGAGAGTGGTTGTCCTCATAGGCTATTCAGATACTGATGGGAGTGGTTGTCCTCATAGGCTATTCAGATACTGTTGGGAGTGGTTGTCCTCATAGGCTATTCAGATACTGATGGGAGTGGTTGTCCTCATAGCCTATTCAGATACTGTTGGGAGTGGTTGTCCTCATAGGCTATTCAGATACTGATGGGAGTGGTTGTCCTCATAGGCTATTCAGATACTGTTGGGAGTGGTTGTCCTCATAGGCTATTCGGATACTGTTGGGAGTGGTTGTCCTCATAGGCTATTCGGATACTGTTGGGAGTGGTTGTCCTCATAGGCTATTCGGATACTGTTGGGAGTGGTTGTCCTCATGTGCTATTCAGATACTGTTGGGAGTGGTTGTCCTCAGGCTATTCAGATACTGATGGGAGTGGTTGTCCTCATAGGCTATTCAGATTCTGTTGGGAGTGGTTGTCCTTATAGGCTATTCAGATACTGATGGGAGCGGTTGTCCTCATAGGCTATTCAGATACTGTTGGGAGTGGTTGTCCTCAGGCTATTCAGATACTGATGGGAGTGGTTGTCCTCATAGGCTATTCAGATACTGTTGGGAGTGGTTGTCCTCATAGGCTATTCAGATACTGTTGGGAGTGGTTGTCCTCAGGCTATTCAGATACTGATGGGAGTGGTTGTCCTCATAGGCTATTCAGATACTGATGGGAGTGGTTGTCCTCATAGGCTATTCAGATACTGATGGGAGTGGTTGTCCTCATAGGCTATTCGGATAATGTTGGGAGTGGTTGTCCTCATAGGCTATTCAGATACTGTTGGGAGTGGTTGTCCTCATAGGCTATTCAGATACTGTTGGGAGTGGTTGTCCTCATAGGCTATTCGGATACTGTTGGGAGTGGTTGTCCTCATAGGCTATTCGGATACTGTTGGGAGTGGTTGTCCTCATAGGCTATTCAGATACTTTTGGGAGTGGTTGTCCTCAGGCTATTCAGATACTGATGGGAGTGGTTGTCCTCATAGGCTATTCAGATACTGATGGGAGTGGTTGTCCTCATAGGCTATTCAGATACTGTTCGGAGAGGTTGTCCTCATAGGCTATATAGATACTGATGGGAGTGGTTGTCCTCATAGGCTATTCAGATACTGTTGGGAGTGGTTGTCCTCATAGGCTATTCAGATACTGATGGGAGTGGTTGTCCTCATAGGCTATTCAGATACTGTTGGGAGAGGTTTTCCTCATAGGCTATATAGATACTGATGGGAGTGGTTGTCCTCATATGCTATTCAGATACTGATGGGAGTGGTTGTCCTCATATGCTATTCAGATACTGATGGGAGTGGTTGTCCTCATAGGCTATTCAGATACTGATGGGAGTGGTTGTCCTCATAGGCTATTCAGATACTGTTGGAAGTGGTTGTCCTCATAGGCTATTCAGATACTGATGGGAGTGGTTGTCCTCATAGGCTATTCGGATACTGTTGGGAGTGGTTGTCCTCATGTGCTATTCAGATACTGATGGGAGTGGTTGTCCTCATGTGCTATTCGGATACTGTTGAGAGTGGTTGTCCTCATGTGCTATTCGGATACTGATGGGAGTGGTTGTCCTCATAGCCTATTCAGATACTGTTGGGAGTGGTTGTCCTCATAGGCTATTCAGATACTGATGGGAGTGGTTGTCCTCATAGGCTATTCAGATACTGATGGGAGTGGTTGTCCTCATAGGCTATTCAGATACTGTTGGGAGTGGTTGTCCTCATAGGCTATTCAGATACTGTTGGGAGTGGTTGTCCTCATAGGCTATTCGGATACTGTTGGGAGTGGTTGTCCTCATAGGCTATTCGGATACTGTTGGGAGTGGTTGTCCTCATGTGCTATTCAGATACTGTTGGGAGTGGTTGTCCTCAGGCTATTCAGATACTGATGGGAGTGGTTGTCCTCATAGGCTATTCAGATTCTGTTGGGAGTGGTTGTCCTCATAGGCTATTCAGATACTGATGGGAGCGGTTGTCCTCATAGGCTATTCAGATACTGTTGGGAGTGGTTGTCCTCAGGCTATTCAGATACTGATGGGAGTGGTTGTCCTCATAGGCTATTCAGATACTGTTGGGAGTGGTTGTCCTCATAGGCTATTCAGATACTGTTGGGAGTGGTTGTCCTCATAGGCTATTCAGATACTGATGGGAGTGGTTGTCCTCATAGGCTATTCAGATACTGTTGGGAGTGGTTGTCCTCATAGGCTATTCAGATACTGTTGGGAGTGGTTGTCCTCATAGGCTATTCGGATACTGTTGGGAGTGGTTGTCCTCATAGGCTATTCAGATACTGATGGCTATTCAGATACTATTGGGAGTGGTTGGCCTCATAGGCTATTCAGATACTGATGGGAGTGGTTGTCCTCATAGGCTATTCAGATACTGATGGGAGTGGTTGTCCTCATAGGCTATTCAGATACTGTTGGGAGTGGTTGTCCTCATAGGCTATTCAGATACTGTTGGGAGTGGTTGTCCTCATATGCTATTCAGATACTGTTGGGAGTGGTTGTCCTCATAGGCTATTCAGATACTGATGGGAGTGGTTGTCCTCATAGGCTATTCAGATACTGTTGGGAGTGGTTGTCCTCATAGGCTATTCAGATACTGTTGGGAGTGGTTGTCCTCATAGGCTATTCAGATACTGATGGGAGTGGTTGTCCTCATAGGCTATTCAGATACTGTTGGGAATGGTTGTCCTCATAGGCTATTCAGATACTGATGGGAGTGGTTGTCCTCATAGGCTATTCAGATACTGTTGGGAGTGGTTGTCCTCATAGGCTATTCAGATACTGATGGGAGTGGTTGTCCTCATAGGCTATTCAGATACTGTTGGGAGTGGTTGTCCTCATAGGCTATTCAGATACTGATGGGAGTGGTTGTCCTCATATGCTATTCAGATACTGTTGGGCGAAGGAAGGCCCTTTAATCATTTGCATGCTTAAAGATGTACATGTATATGTAATGAGGTCCTGATGTTTGATCCTAGCAGCATCTTTCTAAAGGGGGGTAATGCATTTTGGCTAAAAATATTTGGTTAATGTTGCAATTTGCTTGCTAACCTCAGTGATCAGAATTTCTACCATTTACAGGACCTGACCTGTTGCTCCTAGAATTATCTTTGTGCTATTCAGCCTTGGATCCAAATGTCACCCCCTCTGAGAGTTTGATCATTTTTTATTGACTTTTCGTCAATTATTTCTGCATGATGTTGCCAGATATATTTTTTTGTTTAGATTTACAAACTAGGAAAGTGTTTGTTTGGATATTCATACATTTTTGTTACATATGTACATGGATGTTTTAATTTGTCTTTGGATTGAATCACCCAAAAGTGTAGATACAAGCTAATATGATGATTTGTACCCCTTCTATGCCAAGTCTTATTATTATTATTCTTATTATTATTAGTCTTATTATTATTATTTATTTACCCTGGGTTTCCCATTCAGTGCAAAACTGATCTTCCATGGGTCCTAGCAAATACAATAAGATATTAGAAAGCACCTTAACATTTGGAGCAGTTAATGAGGAAGCAGGTATGCTTATTATAGCTATGGTGAAAGGGGAAATGGAAAACCTGGATGGCACTCAGCTCAAGTTGAACAACCTTGTTGCTGACATGCTGCCATGAGTGGCCATTGACATTTGCCTAGGGGTGGTAGCGAGAAAAGAAGAAGAGAGAATTGCCAAGGCTTGCCTGTACTGCCTTTATCCATACCCTCAAGACTTTGTGCAGCAGTGTTCTGTCTTACTTTGACTCTCTTTAGCCCTCGGCTTGACTGCACTATCACCCAAATAGTGTTCTCTATGCTACCGGTATGCCGAATATTTGCTGGTTTTAGTTTGGGTTGTTAGTTCATTCATGGCCTGGTAGGCATGATGCCCTAGTACCTCTGTGTCAATGGTGTCTGTGAGTGATGACTTATGCTCTGCATCTATTCATGTAGCTTTGGGGCCAGAATGTTTTGTGGGATGGCAATGATATCAGCATCATGCACTTTTGTCTGGTGTTCCGTATCTCAGTGGGGATTTGGCATTTATGGAGGCTGAATATGGAGAAGACCTCCAAGGCTTTGCACTTATTGTGCTCACCTCTGCAATCTGCATGTACGGTAGTCAAGCTAATGTTGTACTCGGATTCTGTGAGGCCAGCCATCACTGCTATGTTTCATTGACTCATTTATTAATGCATTTATTCACATCCAGTCATTGGGGAGGAGACCCTCTGAATTATCCACACCTTTTATTATTCCTCTACTTTTCTGTTTGGAAAACTGAATTTTGTCTTCTAAATTTGGCCTGAAGATGCATACTCTGCCATTCTATGAAAATCTATGAAAGGGGCATTCTATGAAAGTTGTACTATTTTGTGCAGCAAGCATCCTTGCATCATTGCCTAGAAATGTATGTCAACAATCTTCTGCATGTTGATGGGAAAGAACTACATGTATCGGCAGGATAGAAACATTTACAGTATTGTCAATGTGGGGCACATAATATCATACAGATTAATTTTTAATATGAATTCATACATCTGTGAAGTCCAAATTGATGTTAATGCTTTTCTATTCATAAAGTATGCATGGGGTTGATTGATATATGATTGATATTAATATCATTGAGAAATAAATGTGATGTATTTGTATGCTCTTTTCCCTGCCACTCTTCAGGCATTGCTGCAAGCACACGACGTTGTAGCCCATGAAGTCTACAGTGATGCTGCTATACGTGTGACCCCACCACCCACGTCACCTTTCCTGAACGGACGAGAGGAGATGCAGTCTCCTAACGGCGATATTGAGCCCATGGACTCAGTCACCAGGGTGCGGCTGGTTCAATTCCAGAAGAACTCAGATGAGCCATTGGTAAGGCCAGTCTTCAAGCTGTCTGCATTCAATATTGTTAACTTAGCACTGCAATCACCACAAGAACATGTTGCAACTGGACATGTTTCAAGTTTACACAAACAGTGTGTTTTTTGGTAAACAAATATTTCAAAAATCCCCCCCCCCAAAAAAAAAAAAAATGTGCACTTATAACAAATATAAAAGAAATTATTTTTTATCAAAAGGTAATGGCTGTGCAAAGGTAACGTATGTTTGTTTGGTGTAAATAGTGTAACTATCTGGTAAAGTGTCATCTCAATAGTCTCCTTACAAGGATGCCCTTTACATGGGAAAACAATTCTTTTCAGAAATGATATTTAAGTCTTGAAAGAGGTTGCTTGATCGATAGTCTCAGACATCTCAAGGAAACATCTGAGGCATCCTTCCACTTATAGACATGTACATGTGTGGTGTCTAGGATCAACTTTGGAATCTTGTTTCACTGATCATGTTGTTTATGTGGAGTTATTTATGGATCTTTGCACTGCCAGGGGACTGTAACAGGAATGCAACCACAATACTATATACATGTACATGTATGTACACAAACTACATAGTTTATTTGTTGAAATACACTGCCAACATTTGTCTAAATTGTACCTTTTGTGGCCAGCTTTTTATTTTTCATCCTGACCAATGCACTCTGTGTGCATTTACTCTACTGCTATGTTCAGGAAACTCAGGTCTGACATATTTGAGAGAAAAACCCTCTCCTCTGGGTGACTTATATAGCCCAGTGAAATGCCTTTCTTAGTGAATATTTATGAGGTTGGTTTTGCTGCAACTTTTACAGGATTGACAAAGTGAATTCAGGGCTGAAATTTGTCCGTGGAGAGAGGAATTCCTGCCAATGGTTGATATTTATATATATGATTGATGTGTTTTATTTATCAGGCTGTACGATGAAATACAGTAGGATCGTGAAATCATTCAACCGTGCCTCAGTCACGCCAGCCTCGTGACTGTTCAGATCATAACCTTCTAGATTAACGCTGCAAGGATAGAAAGGCAGCATTTACATGGCAGAGAGTCCTCATTGGTCAGCCTCCGATTGCATTGATTAAAATCATTGATGCCCTGCAGCATAAAGTATAGATCCCCGGTGATTACATGCCAGCAAGTATAATGTTCTCATGACTAGGCCCACTTGGTACCATCACTCTACACACTATTCATCAAGTTGTCAGTGAACTTTGAATTATGGATTAGGTGCATTGCTTACTTCAGCATCTGCCAAGAAAGTCTAAGCCAAACACATAGGACCATTTTCATAACCAGTGCTAAGGCCATGCCAGATTTCACTTTGATTCACAAAATAAAATACACCTTTTGTAATTTCAGGAAAAACAAAAGCACAACAGATCACTAGACAGACCAACAGATTATGTGGAAATCATCTGCTTGTTGTCTGAATCAGAAAACAGTTTAAAATCACTGTAGGAGTTTACTGAGGATTGATTTTATTGACATGTTATAGGATAGGATGTATGCAAGAAGCTAAGGCCAGGAACCATGTTGTCTGCATAGGCAGGTGATTTATGAGCTTGTTGATGGCCAATTTCATGGCATCTTTAATTCAGTCTGAATGACTAGATGAGGCAATGTATCAGAGAGAGCAGACAGGTCATCAGTATTCATGCCTCCAATGCATACACAACCTATCGTTGGTCTTCATCCCTATCAATGTCTTGTTGCCTGGTTTGTTTATCTTTGCATTCTAGAACTATATGCAAGCATGTATTTGATTTGTTTCTTACTCGTTAAAGGGAAATTTCACACTTTGTGAAATTACTCTTTTCAGAAAGAGCTTGAAATTTCCAGAAGATGGCACTTTATTTGAACTTAAGTTTAGCAAAACATAGAATCCAAGAATTTATGCCCGACTTTTGTAAAAAAGTGGATTCACGATATGAAAATGCATAGTTTGTGTCTTACATGTGCCAGGTATTTTAAAGACATTTGCAACATACATACACATGTATCTTTCTTAACATATATGTGGGTACATATTGTACTTGTATCCTTCTCAATGCCTGTGATGCAATCCTTTAATTTTGTCTGCTGCAGGGAATCACTCTGAAGATGAATGATGACCGTCGGTGTATTGTAGCTCGTATCATGCATGGTGGCATGATCCATCGGCAGGCTACCCTACATGTGGGAGATGAGATCCGTGAGATCAACAATGTCTCTGTGGCCAACCAGACGGTAGAGAATCTTCAGCGAATGTTACGAGATTTGCGGGGCAGCATCACCTTCAAGATTGTTCCTAGCTACAGAAATGCTCCACAACCCTGTGAGGTCTGTACAAACCTGCAACCACTGATACTTAGCAATATTGCATGAAGTAAATAGTACAGGCATGGCCATTGGCATTCCATTAGTTCCATTACTGGTAGGCAGCATGAAATCTCTCACAACAACCTCTACATCACTATTACTAATCAGGGTTGTCCCCACATACAAACGTGCGTATCGGCCCGATACGTAACTTTTTCTGCCCGATACGCAAAAAAAACAGGCCGAAACGCACAATAAAATTATTATAGTATGGTTCAGAATTATCTTAAATGATGCATCTTGCATGTCCAGCAAAATCTAGACAAAAAGCAGTACAAAAACCGGTGCAACAATCTATAGTCCGGCATTTTCCGTGCGTTAGGAGTGGTACATGCATCCATTGTGCACCACGCGACGGCCACACTGCACACAGTACATGTGTACATGCATCGGCACCCAACGTTCCTCGTGGTCGGTGTGACATAAATCTGAACCTCCGCATTGGACATCCTACATGTAGTAAGTACTGTACATGTACAGTTCAGTGCTGACTACTGTACTGTACATGTGTACACATGTATACAGTACATACACACGCGCTCATGTGTGTTTTCCGCTAGTGGGGCCTACATTTTAAGGTAAGGTAGGGAACACTTGTTTTTAATGCCCAAACACGCAGGGTGGACCAGTAAAAGTTGTTCAGTACTTTTTTGCGGTGGCGATCTTCCTTCTTCAATGGTGCTTTGTAACGTGGTAGGCCCAGGTTCCTGATCCTCAGTAAAACTGTACGGTTGTAGCGTAAAATCCACAATTTGAAAAATACTTGAATGAAATAATTATGAAAAATGTACCACGGAAGTAATATACCCTCCTCGCAAACAAAAAAAATGTACAGGGTGGTGTACATGCGTGAATCTGTGTCGGCCTAAAATTGCGAGGCTCCAAGGTTTGACCGCGTTGTTGTCAGTGACGTCGGCCGTGTCGCACGGTCAGATTACTGCTGCTGCACGAATCATGTCGGTCAATTTCCCTCCGTACTCTATAGCTCTACGAAGTTAGTTCTTCAATCATCTCAAACAACTTTTCAAACCAAACCTTTAATTCTTCTAATCGAACAACATAAGGATCTTTGAATGATATAGTGGGATTTTGTTTCCTCGAATTTTTTTCATTTTGTAGTCTAAAAAAATCACGTCTCAAGGGCCTCAATCAATTATATTAGACCCCAAATTACGAATTTCGATCCCTGTTGAAGCTAAACAAATTTACCTTACAACTGAATGGAGCTCATGGTTTCAGCTCTGATCAGCATAAACCAAAGATTAAAGCATTTTACTGCATTATTAATATTATGTTCAATTGAAACTGAATAAACAGTTGTTTGAATCGTTTATTACTTCAGCCACTACTTGTTATTGCATGTCTGAATCTTGAAAATCTTCAAATCTCTTCATGTTTTTTCCTGAGAAAAAGTACTTAAAAAGCCCAGGAAATGCTTTAAAATGCAGCAGAGAGCATCTTAAAGTCCAAAAATTACGGGGCCCTTGGGCGGGCACCGAACCCCAAGCCATGGCTATTGTTTGTTTATAAACCACAAAGAAAATCCCCCACGCTTAAAAATCCTGGGGAGAACCCTGCTAATGCAAGTGGCATCTAACCAATGCCTTCTTGGGCTCCATGAATATACATGTACGTACTTTGTCAACACTATACTAAACATACAGCTATATGCCTCATCAAAGACATTAGCCATTTGACTCAATGTGAAAAAATGTTCTCTCAGTATGTATGTACATGTATGTAAGGGGCTGATTTTGACCTTTCACTTGAAAAAGTAGCCTCTTCCATCCTATTGAATGACTTAACAGTATAATTGATGAATAGCAATAATTGTGTTTGTTTAAAAGTGTTTATTGTTGTTTGTCTACAGATCTATGTGCGTGCTCAGTTTGAGTATGATCCTGGGCAGGATGACCTGATCCCATGCCAACAGGCAGGCATGAGCTTCAGGTGTGGAGACATTTTACAGATCATTAGCAAAGATGATCACAACTGGTGGCAGGCACGTAAGGAAGGTGAACCTTTGAATGGAACGGCAGGACTCATCCCCTCCCCAGAGCTACAAGAATGGTATGAAGTAAAAGAAAACATGCACCTAGGTCAGGTAGCCCTGTCATCCCACGTCATGCTAGTTATATATCAGATAAAGCTTGTCTTGACAAGGCTTGAAATTACCTTTTATATGTTTTGCTTGTGCCATACTATGATTAATGTTGAACTTTCGTTGGTATTCCTTCTTGTTAAGTGGTGTTCAAACATTTGTCATAGATAAGGCATATGACTTTAGGCTTATTTCATTTTCAAAAGCTGATGAGAAGGAAATGACGTTTGCAATGTTTGGTCTTTATTAATTTGGGTTTGAACGTAGGAGAGTTGCATGCCTAGCCATCGAGAGGGCCAAGAAAGAACAGCAGGCATCATGCACATGGTTTGGACGACGGAAGAAGCAATATCGAGACAAGTACCTTGCCAAACACAATGCTGGTAAGTCATCAGTCTACCCACATGCAATTTGTTTAGCCAGGGAACTGCCTTCTTATGCCCCGCTCACACCTTTGCGTATATTGCTGCATATTGATGCGCTGTGCTGGGTGTATCAATACGCAGCCGTACTCATCAATACGCAGCAAATTTGAAGGTTACAGTCACTATTGTGTATCCAGCTCGTAGGGAGCTCGTATGACACAAAGATTGCCTATAGCTCTCTGTTGCCCATAGCAGTACGATTCAACACGCAGTTTGCTCGCTATGTTGCGCATGTAGTTTGTTCTTTGTTCATTTGCTGCTCGCTTGCCGCTCGCACAAGTTGGTGTCGTTGCATCTTACTGCGTGGTCCCTGGCTTTAGTTCGTCTGGTGCTCAAACTGCTGCAGGCTAGCTCTCTCTACAGCGTACCCTCTCACTTGGGCATTTGCTTGACTGGGCACAAGCATTTTCTGATGAGTCTAGATTCAAATGAAAAATACATCTGATAACAAGCATTCTTTGCCACGATCTTCTCCTCTTGTTCAGCCAATGTAGATGACTCCTGGGCCGGTGGGCGCGATGGGGACCTAGGCAGTTCTGTACTCGTAGCAACTCTCTTTGGCTTGGCTTTTGGCATCTGCTAAGTTTTATCTCCTTCTAGTACGATTTTTAACCCATGTGGTGGTCCGCTGTCCGATATGCTATCTTATTGCTAACTAATTGATATCGAGCGACAATGAGTGACCACGTGCTAAATCAAGTGACAACGAGTGACTGAGAGCTAAAAGCGACAGCGTACGAGGTAGCTCACAGTGTAGCGAGTGGCAATCTCAACAGTTCTTGCTGCTGTGAGCAGTGTGCGAGCAATAGCATAACAATATGCGCAGTCATGCGAATGACAACAAGCTCAAGTGAGGTAAATTGTGCAGGAAATGCAGCTATAGGCAGTGACACACGGTCAAAAAAGAGGTGCATATAGTCTGTGCTAAGCAACTTGCTGTCGCTCGCTCTTGCTCACTTTCACTGGTAGCCACTGGTATCCGCTTGTAGGTGATTTGACCTTGCGTTTGCTTGTGACAGTTTAAACAATTGTATTACTTGCGAGCAACTAGCGCAGGCCTATGTGCTAGTCTGCGGATTGAATATGTAGTGAGTATGCTTCATTGAGCTTTATTGGGTATGACTGCCTATGTCTGCGTTTGGGTAATACACAGCAATACGCAAGCCAAATACGCAATTGTGTGACCGTAGCATTAAAATGGAATGAACAACTTATGAAAGTACAGGTACATGTTTGTAATTTCTCTGCAAAATGGTTTTGTTCTCTTCAGATAAATCTTTCAAAGGCAGGTGAAGCGCAGTATATTTATTTCTTTGGATGTACTGTTATGTCACATGATATATTGCATTGGTAATACATTTTCGTGAGATTGATGATTTCTTACAAATTTCTGTGTAATACCATTTTTCCCTGCAGTGTTTGATCAGCTTGATCTGGTTACATATGAGGAGGTGGTACGTTTGCCTGCATTCATGAGGAAAACACTGGTACTGCTAGGTAAGCCTATCCATCATGTACTTCAATGCAATGCATGCAGGATTGGTACACCCAGACCCAGTATGCTTCACTGATATCCAAATGTTAAGACTTTCACTTAACCCTCTTAGATGCTACACACATCGAATGCAGGCAATCCTCAGACATGGATTATTTGGCAGTGGAGTTATATTTGTTATTTGTATGTCACTGGTGCCTCTAATAGCTTCATCCAGGAAAATAATCTAAGTTGTTATTCACATTACAGTCATATTTCATTTTGTAGTGCCTGTACATATCATGTATGGAAGAATGGTGCATCTCTGCTTCAAAATCATTAAAAGTTGTTAAATGAATGTACATGCAATGATTGGAAGTGGTGTCTGTGATAATATGCTGTAGAAAGCAGTCTAGATGACCTTACTTGTAGTGCATTGCTTGCATATTTCCCCCTCACTAAGAATGAGTGTGGAGTATACATAATATACTGTACATTGTACATGTACACATGTAGGCTTGCAGTACATGTATATTGTACCGGTACATGTAAATTATGCAATGCTAAGTTACTAAAAGTGTACACATGTAGCACCTGAACAGTAATGTACACATGTATGTGTGGACTGTCAGGGAGAAGACAGAAATTACCCCTTGGAAGATTTTCTTTTATTACTTTGGCCAAGTCTATCCCTGCATTGTTTGTATTTAGACCCTTATTGAAACGGGCTGTACAAATATACTATCAATGGCTGATGATTTTTTGAAGTAAATACAGGGATCTGTGTTTTGCCCGATGCCTTATGAAAAAAATCACACAGCTCGGAATGGGATTCGAACCTGTGACTCCTATCGTACCAGTACTTTCTAGTGCAGACGTCTTAACCACTTGACCACCGAGCTAGTTGAGGTCGTGAATTTGTTCACCAGGCATGGGGCAAAGCACTGAATACTCAGTGCTTATTACGTCAAGCATGGCAAACCCTAATGGAATTATTTTCTCCTCAATGCAAACATAACGTTATATCTAAAATACAGGGATCGATTAAATAACAATTTATACATGTTGAATCATCAATACTGTTGTTCCCTTGTTGATTTGAAGAACCTACAAGTTTAAGTTAGTGATCAGGATAAACAACTGCTATTTGAACTGTGTAAAACATGTCTTGTATGATATATACCGTATATGATATATATTTTATTGTCAGGTGCTCATGGCGTTGGCAGAAGACACATCAAGAACACATTAATCACAAGTCATCCGGATAAATACGCCTACCCTATCCCACGTGAGTACATGCTCCACTCTGGTTGAATGTCCAACATATGACACATTCTAGACTGGAGTTTCAGCATCATAGCCAGGTGGTAGAACTCAAAGGGGCACCGAAGAATTGATTGCTTTCCATCTTGTTCAAGGTATAATAGGTATAATTTGTTAAAAAAAAACCCACCAAAAAACAACACCATTAGCCTGCATGGCATGTTGTTTCACGTACCAGTGGAGCCTTCCTAAACATTATGCGGTACATTATACTATTTATGCTTGTGCCTGGCACCACCCCTAATGGTTGGAGGGCTCAGATGGTAGAGCACTGCTACATGTACATAAAACCACAGGCCTGGTTCAAATTCCAGTACAGTCACCGGTATAATTATAATGTTTAGTGACACCTACTTGTGTCTAATTGTGCTATACTTGCATAACTTTTAATGAAGGCAGTGTTTACAGGCAACTGTACATAAATCCTTGGAAATGTTTTTACATCCAGGAAATGTGTATTAAACAATGTACTGTATTTTGGGGGAAGTGCACCTTGGTTGGGGCCGACCAACTCGAAGATTTGACTGCCTGGAGTGGAGGCTAGTCTGCGGTCAGGGACTGTTAGTATCATACACGCACACACCCCCACACCCACACACATACACATACACCCCCACACACACAAGATTGTTTTTAGCGAGATTTGAAAATCTCTTGTAGAGTTTGTAATATTCAGTATGTTGGCGAGACCAAAAACACCCTCAAAAAACGGATCTATTGCCATAGGTCTACTATCAAAACCGGTAAAATGGACACCCCAGTTGTGTATCACTTCAATCTCCCTGATCATTCGATATCAGATATGAGTGTACTGGGCATAGAATCACTTGGTCACCGTAATAATGCTGTCCGTCTTAGCCGTGAGAAAATGTGGATGAAGCGTCTTCGGACTATTCAACCACATGGTCTCAACATCCAGGAGGGTAATGACTAACACCATGCAGCTTTCTGATAATCCTTCTTTTGTGTTCAGTCCTTCACACTTCTCTCTTTGATCTTTCCCCCTATTGTCACTAATCCCTACCCCACTCCTTGCCCTTCTCTTTGATCTTTCCCCCTCCTCTCACTTATCCCTACCCTACTCCTTGCCCTTCCCTTTGATCTCTCCCTACCAGCTTCACTCTTTGTCCTTTGTTTCTCATCCGTGTCCTATTCACTCTCTCCCCCCTTCCTTCGTGTACATGTATCTGTTTTGTCCTTGTCACTCTGCCTTTGAGAAAGGTCCTGCTAGGATCGAAACGTCAGGCCCACAAAATTTTAAGAGATTTGAAAATGACACATTGTCAAAAAAAAAAACGTATGGCAGTCATGGGCACTGGAAAACTGCCCGGCTTGAAGTGGTTGAATTTGGTTCCGATTGAGTGTTGTTTCAAATTATTATGAATTGGTAAAATTATTATCAAGTCCCATAGACTTTGTGCACAAAATGTGTGTGTACATTTTAGGGTAGGCATGGGTGGTACGGGTTGGAATCACAGAGATGATAACTCTTTTTTCTTTCTTTTTTTTCCTTTCAAATCTACAAATTCAATCAAAACGATGTGAAGAGGGCCTACGCCCAGTATGAAAAAAAAGTGCATATTTTTTTTTTTTCCCTATTCCTTTTTTATTTTTGCTTGGGTGGTCACGTGACAGCTCTTTGAAGGGACAAACTGCCAAGTGCAATCATTATGGTCCCAGAGTATGAACATTTGGCATATCGGGAAAAGGTGTACCGGTATCCAAAAATGGTCATCATGTGATGGTGATGTCATCTCATGAATATTGATCATTATTAATTTCACGTTCATTTGAGCATATTTGGCCCATATACCGGTAGTGACATCTGATGTTTCTTTTCACACCAAACCAAACAGACTTGATAAACTCTCTTTTCATCGTGGAATTGGGACATGGATGCGGAAAGGTGTTATGTTTCGTTTTACAAACAAACATAAATCTCTTCTTCTATTGTTGGGGAAAATGGGATTAAAGTCACCCTACTGTACGGAATATTTTCTGTCATGGAGTAGTTGGATGAAGAAGTGGCAGCCAACATGGAATATCATATTGTTATTTCCATTTGTTCCAGACACAACACGGCCATGCAAGAAGGATGAAGAAAATGGCAAGAATTATTACTTTGTCTCCCATGAAGAAATGATGACAGATATTGCAACCAATAAATACTTGGAGTATGGAACCCATGAAGATGCTATGTATGGCACCAAGCTGGATACAATAAGAAAGATTCATTCCCAGGGCCTGATAGCTATACTGGATGTTGAACCGCAGGTGAGTTATCAGATAGTAATGAGCACAATAGCTCATTGGGGGTCAATCATTTGCATTGATATCCCAGTCATATTCCTTTAACATGATAGAGTGCTGACTCATAGCTTAGGAATGCATGCCTATCCCTCAAAGAGCTGGGAGGGTGTCTACCCCCCCCCCCCCCCCCCCCCCCCCCCCCCCGTATTTAAAAAAAAATAGTTTCTGTCTTTTTTTTTCTTGGGATTTATGACTTTTTTGGCAATCTTCTTAGGCACAGTTTGACACCAATTTTATAAAAATTAATTGGAGGTGCCGTTCTCCGACAATGAGCATTTTTCAGTGCCATGGTGTAGTTTGACAGAAATTTTTCCATTGACTTACAATACATACAAGCATACCATCCAAAGTACATGGCGTATTTTTTTTTCAGGAATTCTTTTGCATAATTAGCTTATTAATATTGCTGTAAGTAATTGTTGGTTCTTCGTGTTTCATTATCATTGTAAAATTCTTGCAAATTGGGGAAATTCAATTAAAAAAACATTAAAAAAACATTGAAAACAAGAAAAATCCAAGAAAATTTGGGAATCATGAATAATGAATGAGCTATAATTAGACAAAACATTAATTTCTTACAATGAATTTTTGCACAAATGTTCATTATGTAATTCTTTATTACCATGCCAAATATCCAATATTTGAATCCATTATTGAACGATCAAGATTTCTTTTTTTTGGGGGGGGGGTCAGGTGATTCCCTCCACCCCTGCTTAAAACAAAATAATGGCTCTTTGAGGGTTAAGGTACACATATTTGGGAGGATTGCCTATGGGGAAATAGCAAGGATTTATGTCACTTCTTGGCAGCCATTGATGTGGATGCCACTGCCAAATGAACAGCCCCAGGATTAGTAGAACAGTCAGCCCTAGGGTTGGAACATTTGGAAGCTTTGCCATACATATCTTGCTTGAGATATCATGGGAAGTGGTTTGGATAATGGGTATGGAAATCTAAACCTTTGTTGCCATTGAAATGTTGAAATCACTAATGACCAGTTTATACCATTATGTCTGTATGAATCCGTCAGTGGGCATTGTCACATGTAATATAGTATTAGACAAACAAGTATTGTTAGCATGCAGGTAGTACGGCATGTTCATACCAATCCTTTCCTTTTGGTGATAGAAACTGCTGATCAACACACACTAATCATTTTGTAATCCATCCCTTTCCCATTGTTTTCACTATTATTTCATATTTGCAATGCACACCATTGGGTCTCTTGATACGTGTTGTTTTGGGTGTCACCATATTACCCCATGGTATTGACACATAGATAAACAAGCATGGACACGTGGCAAAGGCATCTGATGTCAAATTAATTCAGGTCTGTGATTCACCATCACCCTCCTTCATTCAGCTTTTTGTCCAGCTTGGTATATCTCTTTGCCCACCTCCCCTTTCTTCATTGTGTTCATGTCTCCATCAATCTGGCTTTAAACTTTCTTGAACATGTCATTGTTCATTTGGGATAGAGCAACATAGGTTACAGTTTGTAAATATACATATATATATTATTTTTTGTTACATTTCCTAGATTACGTCACGCTAAGAACAGTTTAAATTGCATTGTAAACAATTAGATACAGTCAGTTGCTTAACATTTTAATTACTGATCTAATCTAAGCTTAAATGTTAAAAAAGGGCATTGTCAATGGAGCGCAGTGTGACTGTGTACACAGTGTATCCTAGTAGCCCCTGTACTGACAGCCTTTGACCGCAGACTAACCTCCACTCCAGGCCGACAATTCTTCCATGTTGTCAACCCAAACTGTACAGTTTGTTGTGAAGGCAGTGGGTGGATCACCACTGTCTGATCGACAACCATTGGGCTCATGGGTCATGCCAACATGCTTTCTCCTGTGGCAGGGTGCTATCCCTCTATCATCTACAGACCCTCAATAGTGCAATTGTTGCCACTTATCATGTGGCAGCTTGCGTCAAAACAAGTTTTTGTCATACTGCATATTATTTTGTTCTAGGCTGAAATGAGTCTTCATTTAAACTTTGGACATTAGTGGTGCCCGGATTTTGAAGACCCTGTGCTTAGCACCCTTGAGTTCAGAGGTCCTGGTACTCTGAATTTCGAGGTCCTGGTATGAAGTGGTTAAAGTGTGTGGTATGATACACTTGTTGAGAGGAGAGTCAGGTTAAAGGCTGCTTTATGTATGTGGACTTTTACTCTTATCAGACGTGTTTTGAAACAAGTTTACTTCTCTTTTTTCTCAATGATTTTCCACCTACTCCAGCCAGTAAGTCTGTCAATGATTATTCTTAATTTGTGTCCTTTATTGGTTGATAGAAATGTACTGTAATACATAATCTTTGAAATACTCTTTTTTGTCATTAACATTCTGGCACTAACCAAGCTACATTAATTTTGCCTTCAGTTGAATATAAATGTAGACACCATACAGTGTACTTCTTTTCCATACATTACCTACTAACTTACCTAGCTGTTGTGGTCAAGCTTAAATTGTCTATAGATATGTTATGTCTCTCAGAATGTGAGGTCCAAGATAAGTGTGGTGTTATGCAAATAGTTCTAGGCCCGTTACCCTACAGACAAATCAAGTTACACGTGCCCCTCAGGTGCAGTCTACAGCAAAAGCACACACTGGCTTTATGAACATTAGCGGAGTGCCCATGGGTTATTTTGAATGTACTTATGAGTTTCAATTGCTTAAAGTGAGTCTGAGTTCCTGGCAGGGAACAGACATGTGATTGATTGAGGTTACAACTCACCACACTTTTTTGACGTCTTGTGTTGACGTTGAAGTTGCATTTGAGGTTAATGTATATGTACATAAATACATGACATGTGATAGAAAGGTTTGCCTGACTGGACAATAGCGAACTTTCGTTTTACGACGGGAGAAATCTAGTACGGTAATTCGAGCCGAACATTGATCTGCGCAAGCACGACAACCTGCAAGTTCCCGTACAGATGAAATCTGGGACCGTTGAGTGGGGAAATGGCATCCGGTCCAGAACACAACGCAGAGCTGTCGGCTACTGCGTTATGTAACAAGTGAACAATCCTGCGTGTGTAATTTGATACTCAGTGCAGGGCAGCACTGTGCAGTGCCGTACATGCAGTGCGTATACCCCTCACATAAACAGAACGAAACAGCTTCCAAACAGGACGGGAGCTTGGGTGCGGGAACGGTCGCGGTCTGTGAAATCCTCCGTACTGTGCGTCTCTCCGTCGTAAAACGAAAGCTCGCTATTTACTGACACGATGCACCCAAAGGACAGGTTTCCATACCACCTAGTCTGATTGTTTACACCACAGTTACCACGAGAATGTGTCTGGAAGGTGTACACAAACCATCAAATGATTGCAATATTATATAGATTGAATTACCACACACATTGGACTACTATGTTTCTATTTGCTGGAGTTACATTGTGTAGGTTGTAAATGTCACTTGTTAATAGTTTAATACAGTAATTGTACTTTTTATGTGCAGAAATGGCGTTCATAAATGAAAGTCAATGTTAATCCTTGCATTCTGTGTGTGTTGATGTAGGCTTTGAAGGTTCTCCGCTGTGCAGAGTTTGCGCCATTTGTTGTCTTTATTGCTGCGCCTACCATCACTGGAATGAACGACATGCATGTGAGTAATCTGGAGGCAGTATTGTTAAAGATCAAAGATCAATAGAATGGTCAACCACTGCTAGCATTTCATGCAACAAGAAAGTATCTTACTAAGGAGAAGATAGAAAAAGGGAAATGAAGATGCTACATGAGCATTATTCACAAGGACTTTGCAGTCACATTCCCCATGTAGCCAACTGATTTTCATATTTCAAAACCTTCTTTTCTTGTTAATTGCCTGTTGAAGGTGTCTGGACAGGTCCAAGAATTAGCACACTTCAGTTTGGGTTAACCAATGAAGTGAAGGTTTGTGTAATGGTGCTGTCAGGTTTTCAAATTGATTTGAAAACTCTAATTGACTCTAATTGACTGTTTTATGTGTTCCTGACAGGACAACGGACTGGAGAGGTTAGGCAAGGAGTCTGAGCTACTTCGTCAGGCGTATGGCCACTTCTTTGACCTGACTATTGTCAACAATGACATTGAGGAGACTATTCGTACACTGGAACAAGCCATGGAGGAGATATGTACAACACCTCAATGGGTACCAGTCAGTTGGGTTTACTGACAATGAAAGAAACCATTGGGTTACCAGCCACAATGGGTCAATGGCCAGTAGCAGCCTATGAAAAATAAACTATGAAAAAACACCAGCAACAACAAACCTAGAAGAATCAATCAAACAAATGTAATCAGTCTTGTTTTGACTGGACAGATGAGCCTTGGGATCTGGTTTTCTGTATGATCTTAGTCATGTAGCCCACATGATTATGTTCCCACATTCCATTGTGATCAACAGTTCCCCCTAAGATTTGTAAACGGCTACAGACAATCAGATCAGAACAGAACACTTGATGGGCCTGATGGCTGTTGGCCTGATTCATTCTATCTTTTGGGGAAGATATTGAAGTCTTGTCAAGCCATGCTTACATGTACCTTAGTAGGATGTTGTCAATGAGAGTAAGTGTGGCAGCTTCCACAAAGTTTAAATCAGAAATTCCTCCAAATAGTATCCATGCTGTGCCCTTATCAATCTGATTACTTTTGTTCAAACTTTTGAGATGAGGTTTATGAGAATAAATGACCACATACTTGCTGCATGGGGTAATGACATTTCACAGATCCTTTTATATCAGCAATGTCGATGATTGTGCATCACATTTTTGTCATTTTTTTTGAGGGGTGGGAAGATAGCATGTTAATGTATCTGAGGCAATGGTTGTCTTTTAAATCAGAAAAGTGTTTATTATTTGCTACAAATAATTAAACATCATTGAACATTTGTGATATGTTTAATAGTCATGAGTAAATCCACATTTCAGGCGAGTGAAGAAAAAAAAAAAAAAAAAAAAAAGAGAAAAAAAGATGAGAAAAGAAAAAAAAAATAAATAAATATATAGCGATATACAAAGATTTTGCAAACTGCTTACTGACTACAATTACCAAAATGCAAATCTAAAGTGGGCCCGACGTTTCGATCCTAGCAGGACCTCTCTCAAAGGTCCTGCTAGGATCGCAATGTCGGGCTCACTAAATTTTTAAATAAATATATATATCAAAAACATCCGAAAATCCGACCTGGCCAGAAATTTTGATTGATAGCAGGGAAGCTGTTTGATTAAAAGCTGGGATAATTTGTGATTCATTGAATCTTTTCTAGGGGAAACGTAATAACCTAGGGCAAACGTAATGTTTGAATCATTGTATATTGGATCAAATGTATAGAGACTCTTTGACAATGAGGAGTCTACTCAATTCAACCCATTTCTTAAAAATAATTCTCAAAATCAACCAAGAAACAAACAAACAAACAGTTTGCTCTTAAAATGTACCTAGATTCTTCTGTCAAGATTTCATATAGACAGAGATTGGTACTGCACACCTTAACTAGTATCTCAACTTTGCCATGCTAGGACCAGGAAACTGACCGGGAACTTTGGAACAATTTTGGAAAGTGTGATTTAAGTCTGGTCCATTTTTTGCAATTGCGATGGAAAGTTTTAAATGTAGGAAAAAATAATTATTATTTCTCATTGTTTTTATTTATTTGCTCATTGGCCTGCTGCACAATTAGCATAATCTGCATAATTATAATAATCATTGTAAACAAAACAGGCATCCTGGCTGTCCATTTTTGGTTGTTGCATGGAAAGCTAGAATTGTTTACAGTAAAAGATGTGACTGAATTCAGATGATACGGTCTGTGCTTTCTATTTATAGGAAAGTTTGGACAATTTTGATTCTGAACACATTTTAAACAAAACAATGACTTAAAGTGATCAAAGTGGTTGGGGTCCGTTGCTTGTTTGGGCTATTAGCCTATGAAAAGGTACAACCCTCACAATAATCAAAACAGATCAATTCGTTTACACTGGCCGGTTTATAATATTGTTGATAAAGACTTTCTTCATAAAGTTTATAATTGGAAGCAAGCAAAAGTAACAAGTAAATTAATATAAAATGCATCTATTTTGGACAAATGGGCCGGATTATAGCAACATTGCCATGCAAATATGTTCTGCCTGCCTGCCTGATACATGTGAATACTGCCCCCACTAGGTCAGTTCGAGCCATGTTTGCCCATGGCTGAATTCAATTGAACATACTTGGTTTGGTGACATTTTGAACCATTGGTCTGATGATGTATTGTTAATTTTCAATGTTTTGTTTGATTTTAGTTTTTTTTTAAAGTTAATAATGAGATGGATACAATCATCCACTTAGAACCTCAGGTGGGAAGGACATGTTGGATGAGGATAACCTTTTGGTTTTTGTTTTAAGTTTTAAAATTTTCAGCTACTTTGCATACGTTTTTTGTTGGTGTGTGTGTGTTAAATATGTTCACTTGTTTGGTAGATTTCGGAATTGGTTGAAGATTACAAATATTTTGAGTTTTAAAACTTGGCTTTCCAAGCATTTTAGCATTTGTACATATGGATCAATTTGCGCATCAGCATGTTACTTGCATTTTTACCAAGAAATCAAGACATGGAACCAATGTAATAATCATGTTTAAATAAGTAACATTGTGGCTGTTCAAAGTGCATTTTCATACTAAGATGGTAGAAGTTGAGTGACATCTCCTCTTTCTTCCTGCTTATTCCAACGTTCCTGCCTAAATTCTAAATGGATGTACATTGATTGTTTCACATAGATTAATGTACATGTACATGTCCCAGACTGGTACCCATGCCCAAATGACTACATTCATATACATGACCCTGATGTATAATACCGGTACATTCATATATTATCTAAATATATTGTAATGACAGTTTGGATAGGTACATGTATGTGGGATGTTATTGCAATGTTTTTCATGTGTTAACATACACTGCCATTACCCCAAATGTTAACCCAAATTGATATTCATTTGCCTTATTCTATTTGGTTTCTTCTTCTCAAGAAAATGTTTCCCACCGTCATAGTTTATGGTCACTTATTTCCCACTTTATAAAGTTGAAGGTGTATGTTTAACATTATAAATGATCATTCCATTTTTCTTGATTTATTAAGTATTCTTTAGAAGATGGATTAAGATTTTTTTTTTTTTTTTTTTTTATAGATTGTTATGTTTAGACTAGTTCTTTTTTCCAACGAAACAAGACAGATCTCTGGAAGAAACTGAATGATATTGGTGTTGACAGCAATCAAGGCTTCATGCCCATTGAAAAGAAGACTTAATATAGTTGCTGCATTTCAAAATGCCATGTGATTGAAATTGGTCAACCATTTGTTTGCAGTTGTGATGGAGTGTGAAATGTACTCAGACTCGGATGCGATGTTGGAAGGAATAATGATCACTTCTCTTTTATCATTGTTTTAATTTGGTTGCTCATTGATTTGCTGCTCAATTAGCATAATCTGCACAATTAGAATAATGAAGTGATATAGATGTTTGCTGATAATTGGTTTATATATACACATGAATTGTGCACAGTATTAGTGCTTAAACATTTTTTTGAAATGGCAAAGGTATGACACGGAAGAAAAATAGGTGAGCAAATATTAACGGCAAATTTTATTTACCATTTTTCACAATATATTTAATTTGCCTAAGAAACACCTGCTAGTCCAGCAGAATCTTGAAATTTCTACTGTAATTATGTAAAATTAACTTCATGAATAGCCATGTAGATTTGTATATGAACAAATATTAATGTTAGTGCTCTGATATTGGTTTATGCATACAGCATGTTTATTTGTTGCATTACAACATCCTCACATCACCTCACTTAGGTTTGCTTTTAGTGGGGTACAACAAAATTGTCTAAAAGGTTTTCTTTACAGACTGATTGATACTGGTATAGCACTGTTGACTCTCCATTGAAATTGAGTTGAATTATTGTACGATTGGACATGTACATGTACCTTTGTTTGCACAGACCATGTGGATTCACATACATGTAGAATGGTTGATGGTTGAGCATGTTCATGTACACACATTTATATGGCAATTGGGATTTGTAAGGATGCCAACCCCTGTACTCTGTGCTTACATGTATAACACCACAGTGCATTGTACATGTAGTAACAATGTACCTATTTTGGCTGTCTAGTGGAGCAATGCATAGGGACAAAGAATACATGAGGAAGCAATGCTATTTCACATCAAGTCAGTCATTAGAGTCCTCAGTGAGATAATATCTGCCACATCATATTTTTTTATCAACCACGTCATATTTCTTTATAGAAATGTATTAATGCTTTCCAACCTGTGGTTCCATACATCTTGCTCTTATATCTGAATTATTTCTCTTCTATCAAATATTCAAGGGTTCATCATTCTAGCCAGGCAAACATCAGTAATATGTAGTCTTTGAATCTTGCTTATACTTTGCTAGCGTGGCAGAAGTAATGCAGTGGGGGATTTTCCTGCATGCAATGCAATGGGATATGAATACTTATTGCATTTCAGCTATTTTTCTGGGATGGTCTTGGCTGTTTTGAGAAGGGAAGTTGTTATGCGTGGATGTAGCCACTGCATTACTTTTTTACTATTGCAGAAGTGGACCCCAAGTGTACGCACCATTGTTGCTATAGAATTGTAATGCAACACACATGATGTACATTTCCCACCCTGTCATCTGTGCTTTACTCAATCACTCAGAAAAGGCATTGTGATTTATTATACCTTTTCACTTTTTGCATAGAATTGCCCACTCAACTAACTAACCAGACTTAATCATGGGCATTTCAAAAAGATTAAGAAAATCCTTTAAATGTTAATTTTTAAGAAAATGTAAATGTAAATATAAACATAATGCATCTTAGTCAAAGCTGCCTGTGTTGGCCTGAAATGTGTCAATTTATTATTGTGGACATCCAAGTACACCCTTGTAAATGAACATGCTCCTTCTATAACTCCCACATATTTTGTATCAGAATTAGTGCATTTACAAGCCAAATAGCTTCAAAATAACAATAATTATTGGTGATTATTCAAATGTGTCGTGTACTTCTATCTTTCATGACAGTTGTTTTCTTGACTTTGTTACTTGGAATGAATTTGGAAGTGTAGTCAGCAATACTGTAACACATCTGTAGAGGTTGCTAGATATGTTAATTTCTTGGGGCTGGGAGATTTTCTAATAAAATGTGCTTATTATTACCACAGCTCCCATATCAGAGTAGTTATAGACTGCAACCTGTTCTTGATAGTAAGGGCCATTTTCTGTGCTTTCTCAATGCATGGGCTATACATTGGGAATTATATGTTGTTTTATTTCATTCTAATTGTAGACACTTTTTGAAGTCTATGCTAATCTCCAATAGATGATGTTATTTAAGTATACAAAACAAAACAAAAAAACAAAAAATGTACAAATAAACATATTTCAGAAGTAAACTTTTATTGCCTTGTCTCGCCTTGAATTTTTCTAGCTTTTATAAAGGGTTATGGGGGGGGGGGCTCGTTGGATACTGGGCTGCAAATTAACTATGAAAAATACCATAGCATATACATGTACAGGTACATGTATGTAAAAGTGTTAACAAAATAATTTGTGTGACTTAATTGTCCGAGCAGAGGTTCCCCCTTTGGACTCCTCACCTCCAACCAAATTTGGTACATTTAAGTGTACCTCGAAATGCATTGTTTGCAAGACACATGTCAAGGAAATAGACTCTTTCAATGGACATTCTTCTGGAACCACCCACACGACCTATGGCTCTATCACGTGCACTACCTCAAACATCATATACCTCATCTCTTGTAGAGTTTGTAATATTCAGTATGTTGGCGAGACCAAAAACACCCTCAAAAAACGGATCTATGGCCATAGGTCTACTATCAAAACCTGTAAAATGGGCACCCCTGTTGGGTATCACTTCAATCTCCCTGATCATTCGATATCAGATATGAGTGTACTGGACATAGAATCACTTGATCACCGTAGTAATGCTGTCCGTCTTAGCCGTGAGAAAATGTGGATGAAGCGTCTTCGGACTATTCAACCACATGGTCTCAACATCCAGGAGGGTAATGACTAACACCATGCCGCTTTCTGATAATCCTTCTTTTGTGTTCAGTCCTTCACACTTCTCTCTTTGATCTTTCCCCCTCTTGTCACTAATCCCTACCCCACTCCTTGCCCTTCTCTTTGATCTTTCCCCCTCCTCTCACTAATCCCTACCCTACCCCTTGCCCTTCCCTTTGATCTCTCCCTACCAGCTTCACTCTTTGTCCTTTGTTTCTCATCCGTGTCCTATTAACTCTCTCCCCCCTTCCTTCGTGTACATGTATCTGTTTTGTCGTTGTCACTCTGCCTTTGAGAAAGGTCCTGCTAGGATCGAAACGTCAGGCCCACTAAATTTTAGATTTAAAATAATTTGTCAACATGTCCAATAGACAATTCAGTGAGTACAAATCTTTGCTTCTCGGACTAATTTGTGGAAAGTGACGATCCCTTCAACATATACTTTAAGTAAAATGGCAACAAAGCTGAGACGACATGTACTTTGGACACATTTACAAGGCTTCATATCAAATTTACAAGGTTTCATATCAAATTTACAAGGTTTCATATCAAATGTAGAAGGATTCATATCAAATTTAGAAGGATTATATCAAATTTAGAAGGATTATATCGAATTTAGAAGGATTATATCAAATATAGAAGGATTCATATCAAATTTGCAAGGCTCCACATCAAATGTAGAAGGATTCATAGCAAATAATGTGCTTGTATTTTATAAGCAATAGACAAATACGTATGCATATAATGTCTGCAATAGATCTTGATCTTCAAGTAAAAGGTTTGTTCGAAATTTTCTGATTTCCTTTATTCTGCTGCCCCCACCGATATCAATCAAAAAGTGTGAAAAACACCCCAGCTCAGGCATTTCCCGAGGAATAACAACCACACCGACGATTCACACTACCCATTGTCTCACACCCGGGAAAATAATTCCCTGGGGATTTGCTATGTTGATTCATGCTACAGGTCAGTCCTTGGAATTACAGCGACCACAGTAACTCAATGGAAGTGAAGGTCAAACCCAGCATGCACTGCACTTACTAACAGTGCAATACACAAATTATTTGGTAACCATTTGTTTTGGCAAGTCTTTATTAGAGAGGTTTCGCAAGCGCGCGGTTACGGTTAGTGCAACGGATACATCAACAATTATGAGTCATACACTACTTACCATCTGCTAAATGTATGGACAACATGCATACCAGTACATACCGGGGTTATCATGGTTATGTATATCTGCTCAATACATCAATACACACAAGGAAGAAATGCGTAGGAAAATATAAGTCTCAAAATAAGGTTTCAAAATGTGGATGCATGGTGTTGGAAATAGACTTTGTTTTTAAATTTATTTTGCACAGCATTGGGATTGCGAACAGCGCTACCAATATGCGGGATTACAAAATGGAGGAGTAGCCACTCACTAGCTAAATGCATGCCTACATGTATGTGTATCCATTTGCATGTGAAACCTCTCTATTTATTCATCCAATTACCTTGGATTCACACTGCTTCCTATTTCCCAGCAAGTGTACATGACCCCAGGGTTAGGGTTCTTCATCCTGCTACTGGGCAGGGATGGCACATCCCCAGGTACATGTACATGTAGTCTATGGAAAATCCCATGTGAATTGCCGGTTAAGCCACTGTAGTGTGAAAAGGTTCCTCTCTTGTCCGGGGAATTGGTGTTCTGCTAAAAGGCCTTATGGTGCATTTTGTGCTTTCATCATAAATTGCAATTCATATTTTTACAAAGTAATGCAAAATAGGTTTCTTAAGCTAACATTCATTTCCCTAACATTTCCTTTAAAATAAATCTCAATTTCTTTGAAAGGAGAGGTAACAACAAAATATTATTTCAGTTAATTGTACTTTTGCTGTCATATGCTTTTGCTGCGTAGGTTACAGGCAGCTTGATATTTTATACATAAACATACCATTCTACTGCTGAAATGTTTTCTTTAAACTTTTAGGCTAATAGAGAACACTCCACATAACAGTATAGAAAAATAGGCTTAACATACCAATGGCTGTCTAATACATGTACATTATTTCATTTACAAACAAACTTTAACCTCCCTAGAGTGACTCTAGTGTAAACATAAATTGACAGCAGGTTTTCAGTTTGGGAAATTGACTTGACTAATGTAATGCATTTTTTATACAAAATATGTCTAGGATATATTCATCCTTTATACACTAGCCAATTTGCTACTTACAGATAAGTCACAGCATTTGTACACTGCAAACAAAAAGCAATGAAGCTAAACAAAGCAGTTTCAGCACAAATTAATTGTTAGGGCAAACAAGGAAAACTAGATATAATATGATATAATATAATATGTTTGGGTTGAGGAAAATTAAATGAAAAGTAAACATCCACGAAATTAAAGTGATATACAAAAATGTTGCAAACTGATAATTAATCAGTAAATTGATAATTAATGAAATTAATGTAAATTGTTCAGATAGCAGGTACAAGTACAATTCATTTCACTAAAATACGTGTGGCTCCTTTTTCATCTTGCGACCACTGCTTTTTGCTGTTACATGTATTTCCTTTTTAGTCTTTTACATATTTATTGGATAGTTTTTCCCTGCATTGCAATACAAAATGGGTTCCTATAATGTAATCCCTTCATCTTCCTAAATGGATCTGCCTGATAAACAATTCCACATCCCAAATGGTTGGTAGAATGTAATAACACCCAGTAGCACTTGGAAATTCTGCACAGCAAATCTTGCACTACTGGTATTTCTCCACTTCCTATGATGTGTCATCTACAGTGGGATTCTCAGTCTCTTTACAGACTTCCTCAGCTGCAGGATCTGACACTGACAGACATGCTGAGATGTCTGGATTGTCCTCTGCCAGACAGTCTTCCTGACTCTCTTTCTCTGGGCTTGATTCATTCCCAGTACACTGTGCATTGGTGGTGGCATCACCCCCAACATCAGTAGCTATAGAGCTGTTGCTGGCTGTCTTCTTGTCCTCACTCTCATTTCTGTCCACTGGTTCACCATTCATACTGAATCTGTCCACAGCAGCTGCAGACTCCAAACTGCCTAGAGTGGCTTTACTGCACTCCTGCCCTGCACCAATCTGAGTGTCTTGTTGAGTTAGATTGTCTGGTTCCATGTTTGGATCTTCAGCATCTCCAGTAAGCACATTGCTATAGGTACCCTCATAGGTTCCTGCTTCCTTGTCATCCAATCTTGTATCCTCCAAGTCTTCTTGTTTGGACTCATCACTCACTCCACACATGTTATTGGACTCAGCAGTGAGCAACTTGTCTATAGCTAGGTCTTTGTCTTCTGAGGCAGCTTTCTCCCTTGGGATGTCCTCTCCTGCTGCGGTCTGGTGAGTGCTGTCTTCATCTCCATGTGCACTTATGATGACAGAGATCTTGCTGGAGGTAGACCCCTCAGGCTTGCTATTGTCTGCTGGTATTGTTGTTGGCCTTGTCTTCTTACCAGCACCACCATAATGCAGACTGCCTGCACCACCAGAGGCTTGCTTAGCTTGTCTTGTGGAGGAAGGCTGTGTGAAGTGTGCATCTGTCCTGGTGGTGTACAGCAAATTGCTGCGTGGAGGGGCTTGGGGACCAGACTTCACACCAAACTTGATGCCTAGACACAAGAAATAGTCAGACATCCATAGTTATATGGGGAACATGTTTATGTGTGTAGTCCTACAATACCTCGTGCCATTCTCAAATCTGTTGCTTGACGTTTTTCCTCCACTCCAATGTCTAATGCTGCAATTGAATCTCATCATGTGCCTCATGGTGACCGGTAGTCCTTTGATTTTGGATGCATGGCATCTGCAATCCGCTTTAAATGAAATATGAGCAGATGATCTATGCTTTTAGGTTGTTTTCAAGAAGAAAATATTTTTATTTTGCATTTCAACCACAATAAGTATGTGTAGATTTCAAATCGACCAGAGCACTGAAGTTATACCAACTGTATGCCTGGTAATATACTGGCCTCATTAGACAAATCTTACAAACCTTTGTCAACTCAGAATATGGAGAGCATAAATTTCTTGATGAAGATGATAAAGACTACCTGATGACTCACCCATGATACGGAGGTGGTACTGTTGGAGTTGCATGTGATCTTTGTTGTGGTTCCAGTCTGAGTCTTCTTCACTTGGCCTGGCCTGGCGGCTATGTGCAAAGTGACTGCCAGGGGCAAAGCATTGATGGTGCTTGGCAGGCTCCTGACGTTTGCACAGAATGCAGTCTTCATGCCCACCATCATTAGACTCATGGGATCCTAGTGTTTGGCCTCCCAGCAATTTCACTTTGGGCTTTTGCCGTCCTTTGTGTGCAAATGTCTCCCTGCTACGGCTGGCTGGGGAAGGACTGGGGGCTGGGGTGCTGCTTCTCACCGTTGTTCCCCTGGCAGTCATCAATTGATCCTCCTCCTCTCCTGTATTTGACCAGGCTGGCTTCCTTGACAAATATACACTGCCTCCTGCTGTCATGTCTGTCTGATCTGCTTCGCTGCCTAGTGACTCACTGCTCAGGCTTAATGAGGATATACTGCCATGTACTATCATAGAAGAGTATAGACATGGAAACAGAACATGGTCATTATATGGTAATAACTACAGGAATTGAAAAAAAACAAAACTATTTTGTATGGTAAGTGATAAATTCTGATTTGGTAGATGGCAGATTTTTGTCCATTTTGCTTTGCAGTAAAAAAACAACCAAAGTCTGTGACTAAGTGCCCTTGCCAAGTGACTTTGAATGTTCCATGGATGCCTCATATGTGCTTACATGTAGGGCCTAGAGTATTAGAATGTGTGAGATTGGTAGGAACTCACAGTCAGTGGCATGACTGAGCTGGCCCTTATGCCCAGGTACATTCATCTTATAGCAATGCAAGGGGTCCTGCCTTGAGACAAATAGTCCAAGCTTGTGTAGACACTTAGCATCATGATGATACATCCTGCACAATGATGGGGAAGAAATACAAGACACTACATCAATGCTACACATTCTACTTTATTCACATGGTCAAAATCATGTGATACAGTTTCCATTAGACAGGACATGTAGCTCAAACTTGCCCTTATCTGTAATAGCTCAATTATTGTAGACATTTCTCTGATCTTTGGACAACTAAAATTCACTCAATATGTACCCAGGAAACCAAAAGTGTAATGAAAAAAATGTGAGGACTAATCATCCCGGTTAAGGTGCACTTTTTTTTTTTAAAATTTGCCCAAATCAAGGCTAAAAAGCCACTCAAGGTTAAGGACTAAGGAAAGAAGGAGATAGAGAGGGATCGAGGAAGGCTGGAGAAAGGAAGTATTCCTTTTAAAAGGGACAAGGTCATAGGCAGGCTGGGAAAGCAAGAACCAGGAAGGGAATTCCAGATGGAGGCATAACGAGGGAAGAAGCCATTCCTATACCTCTCCGTTCTACACCTTGGGACAGATAGATTGTACAGATGAGAGGAGGCAAACAGCCTGGTTGCTTGTACACTATACACTAGCCTTGTCCACTGCAAGGCGGTCTCTCCGGTAGAGTACCGGGCAGAGATCCAGGCCAAACGCACGCAAACCACTGCTGCCATACCACACACAACAGTCTGTGTGCGTACATGTGTGCGAGCCTGTACGCAGCTGTCCTGGCTGCCCTTGAGTAGCAAGACTGCCTTGTAGGGTCTGTATTTCTGAGTTGTAATGTGTTTCTTTGAATTTTCGTCCACTTTTGGACATTGCACAGACCCTCCCCCCACACGTCCCCATGTGTTGTGTCCCAGCCTGGCCCAGCCATTACATCATGCATAATGCATCCACTTATTAAACATGACATTTACACCGAGTACATACCTATTGTACCTGGCACCAATCAGAAACTGATGGACTGTCTCATGATTCTCTGTGACTGGAAGCAAACTACAAGGAATGCAAAATGAATGCAGTGAAATCAAGGAAACTGCATTAATAAGAGAGACCACGCTAAATGATGCTTAACAATATAATGACAAGAAAACCTGGATAATTACGAGAGGGCAAGATAACACCTTGGGTAAAAGCAAGCAGGGTATGTACCACTGACACACGCAGATGAAGGAATGTTTTCTGTTCCCATAACATTTAAAACAAAATTAAAATTAATAAAATACCCAAAATATTTCATTACTTACTCATGTGGAACGTCAATGTTTTTGTACCGATCCTCAGTTTCTGCAATAATATCATATATCATTTGTGAATGGAATAATTTGTGGTGATAATGGTAAAATAATTCTTATTGGATTAATATTTATTCCTACAATAAATGAAATTCATTAAAACTTTAGTGGTGGTAATTACATAAAAAGTTTCATGAACCCATACTTTGCCTAGCATCAGCAGATACATGTACTTACTAGCTGCTAAGTATTGCTGTTTATGCAAGTGACTCTTCACTTCAACAACAGCTCTGACGCCTGGGGCTGACTTGGTCCTTTGTCGCACACGTAACAGGCTACAGTATGAGGTAAAGGAATGGAACAGTTAGACCACTAAGTAGTCAGGCTCCTCATGCAAGTTGTCAATTATAACATACTGTATCCTTCAGTTACCGTTTTTTGACGATATAAGGCCTTTTCTTCAAGCTGACCAATGTGGATGAAAGTGTCACACTAAAAGAGGTCTCAGTCACTTTTTCCACACCACAGACTATTAGAATAATCATAGAGAATGTTGATCAAACCTGTCACTTCCGTAAAGCCGGGTGGCTTTGTTGACGTCCGCGGCGCACCGCGCAGTAAGCATCGTCACCTATTTTCGTTGGTGGTGTTTAGTAAGGTGTCCCATTGCAGCCAAACGCAAAAAAAATTCTTAAAATAACTCAAATGCTGTGTGGCACTGTAAAATTCTTCCCTGTATGTTTTTTTTTCATCTTTTTTTTTTTTTCGACACTGCTCACTTTCCTCAAAACATTCATAATTTATGATTAAAACTTATTGGTCTGGTTGATGTCTTCTTGTGTGACGTTTAAAAAAACTCCACAATCCTCTTTCTCACTGCTTCTTCAGTTATGACCTTTCCCAATGTCACTCAAGAGACACATTTCCTCTTTCTTGGTACTTTCTCTAGCTGCCCTTTTATTTTTTTTATTTTTTTATAAAAGCCTATTGGGCCATGTAACTTTATGTCTTTAAATAATAATATATATTTTTTTAAATATATAAGCGAGACACCCTTTAGGAGCCTCCATAGTTTTTACCTAGAACAGACTGCCTCAAGTTGCGTGATATATATTTTGTCTACGTATGTTGAGGTTTGTTATGGTACACTCAGATTTTGTTTAGGACCAACAATAAAGAAAACTGGAGCTTCGAAGCAACTGCCAATTTTGTACCTAGGAAAATAGACCCCAAAACAGCAACTTTTTGAATCAGGGTTACATGTAGAAGGTCAAGTGTCGAAAACGCGTACCGTCGAAAACTGGGCCCCCCACGATATAAGCATAAATGCATCTGCAGGTTTGTGATTCGAGTGGATTTCATCTCAAATTGGTAAAGGCTACTGACAGGCATTGAATAGCAAATGCAGAGCAGGAATGCCACTTGTTCCAAGACACACTACATGTACCTTCCCACCTAACTTGACTCATATGAATGCATTGAGTAAGGTGATAATACAGCCCATTGGCAGGCTATAGGGATTACCTGGTCCTTGTTGGTCTACCTAGTGTAAGGTCTACCAGCCTGACTGACTGGCCAGGCAGTTCTGTTGCTGTTAGATACTGATGGGTGCTGTTGCCACGGCAAAAGTAGTCTGGATCATCACGGTACTTCCTCCCAGCACTGCTGATTGGCCTCTTACAGGATGGCGTAGTAGCTGGCAATACTCCATCTACTTGTTCTTGCTGAAATAACAAACCAAGCATAGTGAGGTTTTTTAAATGGCAAAGAAAACTTTGACTTAACCCGAGACCTCTGGATTAACGTATCAGCATTCTCAGATCCGAGCTATCCAGCCCTTAGATGGTGGCTTTCCCAAATAGTCAACTAGTCTTTGCTGGGATGGGGCCACCAGACAGAAGCAATTCAACCATTAACTGCTGCATATCTCCAGGGATTACGCCCCGACTTTCATTCAGATGGCTACTGCAGTTCGAGGAAACAATCATGTCAGCAATTTTTAAGAACAAAAGGACATTCTTCTGGCCAAGTTTGGCTGAAAGATCTTTTGATATTTTTAAGACCATCTGCTTAGAACATCCCTGTCCTTTGTGTGTGGACTTAATTCGACAAGAGGTAAAACAAGTCAGAAGAAGTAGAAGAAGTAGCAAAAATAAATCACAACAAGGCTTTTGCACTATGCTATGGGCCATAAAAGCAATCTGGTGTTTGGCTGGGTTTTCAATATGCATATACAGTGTAAGTAAAGTTAGATAAGAGACCTACATGTAGGAATACAAGGGAAGAGAATGAGTAAAACCAGTTGGGGTAATATAAATGTAATTTCACTTTTGAGGTGTACAAGCATAGCGTAACACAAGCATGGTAAAGGCATACAAAATAACCACCAATAACGAAAAAGTAAAAAGTCAAGAGAAGCGCCCATTATTACCTTATTAGGAGCCAGGAAGCTTTGTAGAATGAGTGGCTGTTCACCAGTGTGGTTCTTCTCCTTGTTGGCTGCTGGTAGCCAATGAGGAGAGTTGTTGCGATTTCTCTGCTCCTCTTTGTACTCAGCATTGACATTATTCTTGACCTCCTCCATGAACTCCTGACTATCAAAGCCAGACCGGGGCAGTGGATATTGGCTGGACAGTCCTGTTAGCATGGTGGACAATAGAAATGAAGCACCTTGATTTTAGAAGACTGTAATTACACATAAAGTGATACATTTATAAACCTGACCTCACTTGACTTGTAAGGTAAAGCCCTTAATGGAACATATGGAAAGGGAGGACAAAATCACATTAAATTGAAGATTCAAAGCAACATCCACTGCTACACAGACTTGAATCCCCGTCCCACATACTCAACCAGCTCAGTGGTCATACAAGTGGGTAAGATGTCTGCACTAGAAAGGAGGTTGTCCAAGCTGCCTGTATGTCAGCAGGCTATCTGCCCAAGCACTAATTAAGTATGCAGCACTTGCTAATAATATGCTCAGAAGACAAATCCTCAGACAAATCCTCATCATGTGTATATATCATATTATATCTGTGAAGGTAGAAGGGCATGTACATGTGTAGTTTGCAGACTATTAACAGGTCTTAATGTGATATGTTGCAAACTGCTTACTGACTAAAATTACCAAAATGCAAATCTTAAAATTTAGTGGGTCTGACGTTTCGATCCTAGCAGGACCTTTCTCAAAGGCAGAGTGACAAGGACAACACAGATACATGTACATGAAGGAAGGGGGAAGAGAGTGAATACGACACGGATGAGAAACAAAGGACAAAGAGTAAAGATGGTAGGGTGAGATCAAAGGGAAGGGCAAGGAGTAGGGTAGGGATTAGTGAGAAGAGGGGGAAAGATCAAACAGAGAAGTGTGAAGAAGTGAACACAAAAGAAGGATTATCAGAAAGCTGCATGGTGATAGTCATTACCCTCCTGGATGTTGAGACCATAATGGTTGAATTGTCTGAAGACGCTTCATCCACATTTTCTCACGGCTTAGACAGACGGCATTACTACGGTGACCAAGGGATTCTATGCCCAGTACACTCATATCATATCTCAAGCAATGTGCTTACATTTTGGAAGCCTTGACAGAGATTTCAAATAACGCAGGCAGCAACTTTCTTCTGCAAGGCATTTGTCAAACTTTGGCCAATTATTGAATGAATTAAGGCAGTGGCATATACTGTACTCTAGTTATCTGAAGTACTAAGCTCAGCACATAGGCTTAGTATGTAAAACGTGTATACTGTGTATACATGAAGTATCACATTATAAACATAGTATTTGGAATTCTTCAACAGTCACCCCTCCTGCTGTTTTTGTTGACAGTATCCATAGAAACTGCTGTATGTACACATACACACTACCATTGCAGAAGGGTTACTTTATAGGCAAGATCAAATATGCGGTCAAAGGCTGCTATCACATATCAGACATAAGTCTGATGAGTCAACAAACACAACCACAACTCTGTAGGGACATTCCCACAGTGCAATTAATTGCAATTTGAATCACGATTCAAAAACATTTTTTTTTTGCTCATGTCCACAAAAACTTGCGAGCAATTTGTGGTTGGCAGTTGTGGTCAAATGGTGAGTGTGTTCTTGTGGGTGGCCTACGCAGGGATCCAGACAGATAAACAAGAATGGCACTTCCTGTCAGTCAGAGCGTGAGCGGTGCATTGTGGGATTTAAAAAGCCAGTGTGATTTCTACGGAGTGTTCCCACATGCACCGTGTGGCACATAAACATGATTATTTTAAAAAGTCTGAATCGCGATTCAAATCCCAATGACGGTCCATACACACACAAAAGATGAAGTTTGAATCACAATTCAAATCGTGATCTGAATAATCACGTTTATGGTGACAGTGGAAACAGCCCCACTAGAGTAGGAACCAAGTCTGGGCAGCAGTAAGCCAAGTAGAATATACATGTGTAGATGATGATGTGCAGACATTTGCACATGAAAAAGGTACTGGTACACCAACAGTAATTACAAAGTCCATACATGGTGTCTGTGAGTAAACAGAAACTTGTCTTTGAATTTGAAAGATCTCATATTAGTCCTCTCAGCCATTCATGAAATGCACAAGGCAGCTGTACACAATGTACATGTACATGCACATGCACAGTATACATGTAGTCTACATAGAATCAATGTAGGGATGTGTTCCACTACAATGTTTTCAACCTTCTAATGGCCGAGTGTCAAGAGGAAAGACGTACCTTTATATCCACCATGTGGCCTACCCTCACGTCTGCATTGGGTAGAGTGGCTACCAGTCACACTACCAGGACCGGCGCATTGTAGAACAAGTTGTAGTTGTCTGGCACGACGCTTGCGTTCTGCCATTGGTAGATCACCTGCATTGCTTCGGCTCATGCTTGCTTCCATATAGCTTACCACACCAAGTGACATAGAATTAGGCTCATCATCCTGTACAGACAAATGATATCAGGCAGTCATAGTTCATTGTCAATATTCCTTTCAAAAATTAAAACTGAATCACTGACAAATTATTTGCCGAGACTCCAAACAGTTCTTGCTTTGTGGAGATGAATAGGAGCCCATAGGTTTGCATGCACTTGCTGTTATGCTGGTTCAATAGTGTGGATGATGTACACACAATAAGAGTTTCCTTTCATATCCATGTAAATAATGCCATTAAAATAGTCAGGATGCCTTCAATACAATGATTAATGAGAAGTGTGCCTCGTAATGTTCTTAATGCATGGGAAATAAAGACTACAAAGGATCCTAGTATTCTGCAGGCAGGAATGCCAATGCAGCTGTAAATAATTACTTCATGTGGCCTCAAGTTGACTTAGCCATTTTGATAAAACAATAACACTAACAAGTAACAGTCATTTTTTGTTAGCACGAACTCGCTCTCCCGCAGTACTCGGTGTTCAATGATACTCTTTCTCATGGAGTGGAAATGGTTATTCTTAAACTAAAGCATAGAGCAAGGTGGTTACATGTATGAGTGTCATAATATAGAGACCCTGGGCCACAGAGCTGCTTATTATTTGAAGCACAAAAGGTCATGATTAATACAATCACATTGTAAACCAAAACTTCACTTTTGTTTCAACTTTCATGCTAAGTGAAGAAGATTCAAATAAAAGTCATTTGAAAGCAAATGACAGTAACATCACATCACAGTGCAGTTTGTATTCCTGCTTACACAAGGAAAACTTATCAGATTTTCACGCTTGAGTGACTATGAAATTGGGGCCTGTTTTAACATTTACTACATTATATGCAACAAACTTTAATGTTAATTACAGATCATATCTATTTTTTTTAAATGACCTAGCACTTCCCATCTCTCATTTGATTTACAGACAAAGGGCAAATGAGTGATATCTCTTAATTGAATTAAATAAAGTATCTAGGCAAATCAAGCTAATTAACTCCCATCAGTCATCATAGATACAGAAAGAATGACATAATGTATCATTGCATCACAGGATAAATGAATATTGGACATGTCTAGTCCTAGATGTATCAAGCCGTAAACATGGCACAGATCCTCGCCTCCTCTGATACACTGTAACACTAACACTACAGTAACAGTATCTGTCTACTGGTCTTGCCTAGTACTACTACTAGTACAAAGTAGTAGTAGTACTAGTACTAGTAGTAGTATACTGTAACACTGTTTAATTAATGTGTTATTAAAACTTTCCCAAATCCTACAGATTCCTATTGTCCTAGTGTAGGAATATGTATGATTGAGAGCATGTGCATGGTAGTTGATGCATAGTAGGAATTTGCAGGATTGAGGGCATGTGGAGTTTTTGTCACTGTAGGAAAATGCAGGAAACAGGTTACCATGCCAAATGTGATGGAGGATGATTCTGTAGGATTGAGGGCATGTGTGGAGTTTTTTGTCACTGTAGGAAAATGTAGGCTCCAGGTTACAACTTACAAGGCCCAATGTGATGGAGGGCACTTGGTAGTAAAAAATATGCACTATCACACAAAAGGACCAATGGTCCAGGGAGACACTGTTGGACTCGCTGTCACTGTCACTTGTCAGGTTTTGGGGCTTTTATTTTTATTTTTAAAGTTTTAACTGAAGGATTGTGCAGGATTCAGGTCATGTGCTAGAAACAAGTGGTGGGTAGTTATACGGTTTTAATGTTAGTTTTGTTCCTGTACTGTAGTGTTACTGTTAGTGTTAGTGTTACTGTTACTAGTGTTGGTGCATAGAGCAAGGAAATACTTTCAAATAGGCTCTTTAATTATGGTTACACTGGACTACTTACTTAATTTTTGGTGATACATGTGGTCGTCTCCCGTCGTTAATTCCAAACTCAAATCGAAGTTCCTTCCTAAGCAGACAACATCCCAAACTACGACCGCAGACGAACGCTGATGATGTAAAGCCGATTTATAGTACTTTTTTAGTAGCATTGAAATTGTATAAATATTTGGGGGATATTGTAAGGTCAAACAGGTAAGATTGGAGTAGAACTAAAGTCCCCCAGTGGACGAACTACCCGAGAATCGCTTGTTGGACCAAGACTGGAGAGAGAGGAGATAGTCACCTTCCGAGGATCGCGGTTCCTCCTCAGAAGTTTGGCGGCGGAGCAATCATTGACTGGTTATCGCATCACACTTAGCTTTAGTGGGTAACCCGGTAGCCCTCCTAAGTTACAATGCAAACAATGAATGGCCCCGTGTCGTATTGATTGAGTCCCACGCCGACAGATAAGTGCTCAGGCTACTGTTGTTACTACGTCTGCCTGGCACATAACACGAACAGCTCTATTCAATCAACGCACGCTTGACTGCACGACCAATACACCGACCAGCACTGTGGCACTGGTACAGTGGTACTGGTAGTGCCTAGTGGTACAACGCTAGGCCAACCAGACGAAGTCTAGACAATGTTTGTTGTCTTGACGGTCATAATGTAAACAATATCCTCAATGTCTTCAGCAAGCGTGCAAGTCAGCTTTGAACATGGAAAAACGGTGACATGTTCAAGTTGATTACTCGGATTGGTCATAAATACGCAATACTGGTGACAAATAATGATTACTTCGCCTAGCAACAGTAAACTTTGCCAGCTGACTTTCAGAAAGGAGTAGCACTTAACGTTGAGGGCGCTCTATACTTTGTCGCAAGCCAAACGCGTATGCAGCGAGCGCGTGAATGAAAAAGCGCGTGTAAAAAATAATGTGAAACAGAATAAGTAAACACAAAAATAAAATCGACGATATTCATTAAGAAATATGAAATAACAGAAATTAATGAAAATTTTAATCAGACCTCATTCATAATGGATCGTGAGCCCCACATTAATGTTAAACTTAAGAAACAAAAAATAATTGAGTATTGTGACGTCACAGTTGCACACCGCGTAGCAACAGGGTTTATGTGTAAACTGTGAGTATTATCTATGAGTGAAATTTAGCGCCAACACATAGTTCCTCACAGTAGTGACGGGAATGTCGTGTTAAATTTGAATCTTCCAATTACTCGTCGAAATATCACACTAAAAGAGACTAGGCCTACCGGGCAGGCTTGGGATCGGAGCAGCCCCCACTTGTCAGTCGAGACAGGGTCACCTGATCCAGCCACCAGTCGGCTTGGCTAGCTGTTTAAAATATAACACAAACTCGTCGTCTACCAACAGCGCAAGGCTCACACCACCCTACTAATGCTAATGTAAGAGAAGCACTTCATGCAACGATGAGCTACCGTAGTACCAGGAAACAAGCGATGCTTGGGCCGGGCGATCAGGCTATAGACACGGCTAGTGTTCTACCAAGGGTTGGTGTACGGTCGATGGTAATGCCGGACGATGCTCCTAATACAGGGGCCGTCAATAGCCTTGGCTTCCCTATAGCCCTGCCAAGCACGATTAAAGAAGGATTGGGTGACATCACGTCTCGACTGAACAGAGTAAGTAGTACACTCCACTGACAATAAATTATAGCAGACGGTAGGCCTATACGGCTTTAGGGCCTAAAGTTTAAAAAATGTCTTCTTTTTTTAGAAATACGAATACGATGTTTTCGGCGCTGAAATATGTTTCATTCTCTATGAAAACATAAGAGCAAATGTTGACGAATATACCTCAATTAGATTCAAAGAAATAAAACAAGACATCCAGTCAAAATATCCAGCATTTTTTTTTATTTTTTTTTTTAGATTTCTGCGTTCTATTGGCACACTGCACATTACAATTCAACAAAGTTACCACTTAATATAATTTGTTTTATTTTTGTTTTTAGGCACTGGGCCAGTATGCGAATGACTTTGATGACGACGAAGGGGTAATGCAGAAATATTGTTATCAATATCTTCGAAACATTAACATAGACAACTCATCGAGCTGATAATAATTATGATGGGTTAATTGAATAAAAATCATTGTCACCAGCATGTAAATGAATAGTGGTCCCATGCACTACTTGATAATCGCTTGATAATCGCTGGTATTAATTTGATGAAACTGGTACGTGGCTATCATCTTTATCAAATGTTGTGTTCAACCATCCATTACAAATGTATTTGGTTGCATCTAACTTGAATATTAGAGCTTCATTTTCTGATAAGAATAATTTTTTAACAAATGGTAAAGAAAAGTGGATCAGAACTTGAGCCTGACACCTTGGTTTTGCGCCCATGTACAATCATTGTACGGTACATCAGCCCTATAGAGGGCGGCCTTTCAGATAGTCAGCTAGTCTTTGCCGAGGTATGGGCGCCGTATAATATCAAGGAATCACATCCCCGTTTCCATTCAGAAGCAAACAACCAATTGCAAACCTGGCTGAAGCAGAACTGGGCTCACTCAAAGTGGATGAAGCATTTTCAATTAAAGACAAACAAATAAAGGGACAACAAACCTGACTGGTAACTTTAAAAAGAAGCCAACGAAAACGTCTGACTGTTGCCCCCACCCCACTAAAGAATAGTCGACTTTGTTGGGAGGGCCGCTATCAAAACAATTTCGTGGAAAAAAAACTGAATGAGAGTTTTTTATGAATGAATTCAAGAATACAGACAATCTACCAGAAAGGGTTTGGAACCCAATTTTCTGTAATGATTCACGCGAAGTCTATGTCTACCTTTTTATATATCCTTTTTCCCAAAGGCGGAGGAATTTGCAACTACAAAAGGAGACATGTCGCTTGGCAGATATGGGGTATGTACAGTTGAATCACTATGTGCAAATAAAAAAATGATACATTTTTCACATTGTCGATATTATAGGTATTTTAATAACTTAGCGAAAACACCCAAAACACTCAACTATAGTTATACGAGACTCGCGTTATTAATAATTAATACATGGCATACTTTAAGCATCGTCATCACGTTTGACATTTGAATCATGTTTTTTGCATTTGAATATGATAACCGTGGGACAATGATATGTTTGTGAAATTCATAAAACGGCTGGATTTTAAAATGTCGCTTTGATTATGTCACTCAACGAAACCGGGAGATGGAGGATGAGAGACGTGAATTCCAGGCCCGATACCAGACCATTACGGCTCGTGTGGACGCCATGGCCCGTGAACGAACCGAGGTATGTGCAATACATTACATGCACAGTAGGCCCTGGTCATTCTTCTTACACATTCTTCTTATTGCATGGTTCTATGGCCCTTCACGCAAAAAGGAGATTTTCATACCATGGTCATAAGATACTGCCCTTTTCAGATGGAGGTTTATACGATATGGTCAAATGACGTTTTTGGACTCATAACTTGATACTCTTGCACTGAGTTTATAGGAAAAAGAACGTTTGGGTTTCATCTCGTACCTACGACTTAGTATCTCGTCCGTACGACTTAGTATCTCGTCCGTACGACTTAGTATCTCGTCCGTACGACTTAGTATCTCGTACGTACGACTTAGTATCTCGTACGTACGACTTAGTATCTCGTACCTACGACTTAGTATCTCATACCTACGACTTAGTATCTCGTACGTACGACTTAGTATCTCGTACGTACGACTTAGTATCTCGTACGTACGACTTAGTATCTCGTACCTACGACTTAGTATCCCGTACCTACGACTTAGTATCTCGTACCTACGACTTAGTATCTTGTCCGTACGACTTAGTATCCCGTACGTACGACTTAGTATCTCGTACCTACGACTTAGTATCCCGTACCTACGACTTAGTATCTCGTACCTACGACTTAGTATCTCATACGTACGACTTAGTATCTCATACGTACGACTTAGTATCTCGTACCTACGACTTAGTATCTCATACGTACGACTTAGTATCTCGTACCTGCACCTAGTATCTCGTACCTACGACTTAGCATCTCGTGCCTGCGACTTAGTATCTCGTACGTACGACTTAGCATCTCGTACGTACGACTTAGCATCTCGTACCTACGACTTAGTATCTCGTACCTACGACTTAGTATCTCGTACCTACGACTTAGTATCTCGTACCTACGACTTAGTATCTCGTACCTATGACTTAGTATCTCGTACCTACGACTATAGTATCTCGTACCTACGACTTAGTATCTCGTACCTACGACTTAGTATCTCGTACCTACGACTATAGTATCTCGTACCTACGACTTAGTATCTCGTACGTATCTCGTAGAGTGTATTGTTTGTGTGCTCTCAATGCTTATAATAAAGTCGCCCCTAAGGGTGATTTTTCCCAAACCGATATGCTGCCCGTTTTCTGAGGGTCACGTCCTTCTGAATAGTGTAGAAAGTATGCTCCCCAAATCTACCGATTTAAGAAATACCTAAATCATTTAACCTCTTAAAGACCCTGTGCAACATTGGTAAAGGTCAAAAGATTGCCACAGCTTGTGTGTTAAACCATTAAATATTCCCAAAAAGCAATACTGGGAAGGTTTTACTGTAGCTCAAATGGTAATCTGAGAAAGTAGAAAAATGTAAAAAGCCGTCACGGTATACGCACCAGCCTGTGGCTATATTATAAGAAAAAGTAAACTTTATTACTCGCGATGGAATACCGGGTAATAAACTATTTGTCGATGTTTGAGTGAAGATTTCACAAAAAGTACAACATCCCAGACAGTAAGATTTCAGCATGAGGATTCTATCGTGACCATCTACAAACTGTGTAAATTACAGGGAAATCTGTGGACATCGATGTTTTCCGATCTTCCCAATGTTGTATTGGCCTTTAAAGGCCATATACAACATTGGTAAAGCTCAAAAGATTGCCGCAGTTTGTGTGTTAAACCATTAAACATCCCAAAAAAGCGATCCCGCGAAGGTTTTAGCTCAAATGGTGATCTGAGAAAGTAGAAAAAGGTTAAAAACCATCACGGTTTTTTCACCTTTCTGTAGTGTAAGAAATAGTTTATAACTTGCGAGTAATAAACTATTTTGTCGATGTTGGAGTGAAGGTTTCTAGGGAAGTACAGCATCCCAGACCGTAAGATTTCAACATGAGGATTCTATCATGACCATCTAAAAACTGATGTTTTCCTATCTTCCCAATGTTGTATTCCCAATGTTGTACCTTTAAGGTACTGCGAAGAACCGTTTCGGAATTATTATACTCTTTCCGTTGTAAGCTCGGTCTCTATAGCCGCGGTGCCAACACAAACTATACTTCACTTGCTATCTTAACCACGATAAGCCTGAGATGCTTAAATGCTTAAATGGAAGGCTCCAAATATTGACTAATAATCATTCGGGGTCCCACAGATGTTCCGCAATTAATATTGTTGTTACTGTGATGTGTAGGGGAAATTTTAATAAAAGAAAAGATAGAACACATTATACATGATTGCTTAACTTCGTACAAAAACCAATACAGTAACACCAAAATCAAAACCTTGGGAGACAAGAAGTTATGCGATGTCAGATCAAGCTTTCAGATCTCCCGGGACCTCCAGGGTCGTCCCGTGTGCAAGGATCTATATAGAGCTTTTAGGGCCTCGGCACCGGTCCACCGCACGTCCTTCCCTGACCCCATCCATATAGGCCCGTAGACCCTGCGCCATGTGAGGGAGGAAACACAGCGGCCCGTAGACCTTGGCCGCCGAGTCGATGAAATGCATGTGTCGATCCCTTTGCGAAGACGCGAACCTGGAATACGAGGACAGTCCCAGCATCACAGCGACCCAACTGTGTGCGCCACATGCGATGTTGGTGTTTTAGGGATTTTTTTTTTAGATTATACTTCGGGATCGTGCAGTGACAAAAATAAGTGTAGGCCTAAAGTCTCCCCGGACTCGAACTACAAACCTTCACATTGCTAGACGAGCGCTTACTGCCATGCAGCACTTGAATTACGTAACAGTTCTTACATTATTATAACACGTTAAAAAGCAAACAGTATTAGGGGCATGGCCACAAGGCGATATGTTCCGACTGTGATCGGATTGCTGTCGGATCGTGGTCGGGTCGTATTTCATCGGATTGTACAGTGCGCGGCCGGTAGATGCTAAGTTTTACGTATGCGAGATGAGACCAACACGTGCTTTTCCCTATAAACAGGAATCCAATACTCAGTATAATTTCAGGATGCTGTCTTCATTTCGCTTGTTCCGTATAATATCTTTGGTAGCAAGCATGAATGAACATCTCCTTTTCATTCCCATCTCGTGCGTATCTAATGCGTATAGTGTACGTATAGTACGTATGAGATAGCTCAACCGAATTATTGTTTGTTTCAAGCTTCCATCTGTAGGCATACTATTCCGTAGTTTGTCGTTGGACTTAGACGGTTCGTGTTCCCGTTCAGCGCAGAGTATACACACCCACACATCAAGTATCTTGAATACCTTGAATACCTGTGCCATTAAAAAGGGTGAGGGGATCTAATGGACCCGACCCTCAAGCCCGTGTTTCAGCCTCCACATATCTCCTATAATTTTAAACTGTGCATTTCAGACAACCCCTCTGTCTGACTATGCGTAAATATCTTTGGCCACTTTCTGACATCACCAACACAATACACAAGAACTGATGAAAGACTCAAATGCAGAGAAATTAATTGTATCATATGCCTAATAGAACTTATAATAACTAAGAATAGAACAAATATAATACTACAATTTATGTAGCCTCTCGTGTAACATGGTTTTGGGTTTTTGTTGTCCTTTTCCTTGCATTTAGTTAATGAACTCCATGGCTGAGGTAAGTACGACTGGGTCAATTACGCATTTTCTAGATGTACAAATAAAAAAAACCAAGGCTTCAAAATGGTTGTTTTCAAATCACTCCGATGCTTTTGATTCTCGTATACAATACCCCCCCCGTTATCGAGATAATTGTGTACCTTTTTTATATGAATTTAAGATTTCAAGGTCCTTTCTGAACTACGGGAACTGAAGCCTTTCGAGAAATTTGGGAAATGCCAAGGAATGTTGGGAATGCAATGAGCAGGGGGTAATAATATGTGACCTACATGTGTGACCGAAATCAAACTTGCTCGATAAATGCACATTGGATTGTATTGGTCGAAATTAACCACTAAATTTCAACGTCACTTATAAAATAAAATGAACCGTTGAACAAAAGTGTTGGTCCTACAACGTTTTGACAGATCCATTTATAGTGCGCCCTCAAGAGTTTGCGACGCTTTGGCCAATCACAATGCGCGGAATCTGTCCCAGACATGTCATTGATCTCCATAATTTATTGTTGTCGGCGTGCCAAGGCTTGGGGAAGTTCCGGTATTTTGTATTATGGATGTATTTAAAGTTCGTGCCACTGCCAACCAAAACTGGCGGATGTGTTTTTCACGTGACTTGTGACGTGGCAAAAGAAAGGTCTATTATGGAGATCATTATCCAAGACGTGCATTGTGACTGGCCAACGCGTGACAAACTCTTGAGGGCGCACTACACGATCAAAGCCTGCGCCACCAATGCGTTTGAATTGACTGCATGGACATGTTCATTTTCCTCAGTGGCTGGAATCAGACCCAGGACATTCGGTAAGTACTATACTCTGTTCATGTTTACGCACTATGCTGATAGGTCTTCCATCACGTCCACCAAACCTTATTGGCACACAACGTAGTCAGAAATCTACGCTTTTGTACCTAGACATGTATGTTGTATTTAGATGAATATTAAATCTTTCTATACATTGTTTTCAAGAAAGTGGTACGCAAATGCTGTCTATTTTCGAAATGACTGTATGCATGCGAATAACCAGTGGGTTCGGTGCAGAATTGAATTCTTCAAAATGGTAAAAATGATGCCAAAACGTGAAATCATGCAACTTTTGTCATTTGTGTATTATATAATGCTGGTTTCATACCAAAATAATAATATTAACACTTTTTAGATAAATAATAAAGTGAAACATCTCTAAATTTCCCATTTCGAACACCAGTGGAAGTACATGTATGCACCTTTTTATCAACCATTTGACAAAATAATCTTATCACAAATCATGGTTTTTACACTAAGAGATCGTTAGTTAAGGATAATTCAGTCGGTTCCTTAAGTGTGAGAGGGAAATGCTTACCGCCATTTCCTCGGCTGCATTTAGTCATTTCCACCGAGCAAAGAAAGCGACACAGATGGAGCACCGCCGTCCGGCAAATCGCTCAGGTAACTAGTATCTCATGTCTTCTAGTTCTAATCCATCTTATTGCTTCTGAAATTATGCAATCCTAACTTTTTTCATGAATGCACTGAATGGATGGACAGGCACCGTTATTTTCGAACGTTGTATCATTCACATTCCTATACATTTAAGTATCATACAAATGATTGGGTGTTTAGTATGTATAGTGAATGTATGTGTGTATTGTAACAGTTGCTAGTGCTAGTTCGGTATATGCTGGAATGGTGTGGTGAAACTATCATAGCCTGAGTTACGGGATATGGAATGCAGTGGTTGCCTATTTTGGAGTATACCCCATTATATAGCCACCATTCTCGCCAATGACACACTTAACTACTGAAACTGAACCCATAAACATAATTTATGTTTACACAAAATGAATGGATGTCAGTGATATTCTCCTATGCATCAATCCCTTTTTTCAGAATCTCAGCAAGCTGAGCTTTAAAATGATATTATGTGAAATGGTTTTGTCCTGCTGCCGATCTCATTATCGTGACTTCTTTAATTCAGCTTTACAAGCTCAGATACTGATACACTTGCGTTGAATGTTTGTCGACTTATTTACCAGGGACCAGTTACTTAACACGAAGATGGGCTTTGACAAACTGAAGCAGTTAAACCATGAAAAGGAACGCCTTGATAGTCAGGGAAAGGATACCGGGCTCCTGCAAGAGTAAGATGAAGAAAGGTGGCCACGTAGTCATCTTGCTTTGATACTGTTTCATACCAATGTGCCTATTGCCTGCTGCAGCCGGTTTTTTTTCGTTCATACAGGGTAATATAAGCTTATCCCAGGCTATAGGCCTACCGGGAAATAGACTAGTATTTTGTTCATGCCATGGGCTGCGACTTTATATCCAATTGATATCTGGCCTCATCGCTGCTGCAAAATATTTTACTGTTATCTACCCGGCCCTGCATGCACTGTACGGATCAAATGGGATCACCAATCATTGGTGTCACTTCGCTAACTTCTATTAACCCAGCTCTGTAGCTTCATTGGGTCCCCTTTTATGAGACATACAACGGTGTTTGTGTGAAACTTAGTTTTGAGGACTATAAGACACGAACAACTCTGATGTGTCAAAAAAAACTCAATACACTGCTTGGATCTACTGTTAAGCGGTATCATCACGCTTAAAATACTAATGCCTGAAAGCTGTTCTATTAAAGAAAGACCGACTTTTAGGAAGGTAGATGTATAGCTTTACCACTAAACTTGATGAGTATGAACATGGTCAATTCAATAGCCTGCAGTTGGGAAGTCTTCGGTTTACTTTTGTTTCTTGCTTACAGGGAATCCTCCAAGCTTCAGATGAAAGTCATAGCAAAGTTCAAAAAGTTGCATGAATGTAAGTAAACGGCCTAGCAGTGAAAAGTTCCCATATTTCTTACTACTTATACTCACGCCATCATGCATTTAAGCCTGGCTCCCACGGGCCCGTCACGGGCCCTGTATAATATAGGGTTTGCGTACCCCCTGCGTTGGTTCTCGCGTAGTCCATTGTAATCAAAATAATAACTGCAAAACATACATCGACCAGCGCCGATTCATGGTGGCGCATGCGTGGCGAAATTCCGACGGGAAGGTGACGCAACAATTTTGAAATGTTGAAAAGTTTGCCCACTGATGGGGGACTGGCACACTAGTGGCGCGCCGTCGTGTGTGGTGTGACACTTCACCCAACCACAGACACAATAATAGGCCTTTCCTAAGCTGTATTGTCTATGCGCCCAACGCGTCCCTCGCGTATAGGCTTTGGCGCCACCTAGCGCTTTCTTGGCGAGGCGACGTTGAAGGCAGACAAGCGCTGACCGGCACGATGCAACCGTCTTGTGGTGCTCTCTCTGCGTTTCTCATCGGGTAGAGGCCTTCAACTGGCGCTTGATGTCTTTTTTTTTAAATAAAAAAATACATACACAAGGCGTTCTCATGGGTATCTCAGACGCGACGCATATTATAGAATTATATACTGCGTTATCACGTGCGCAGGTCGTGCGCAGATAATACGCCGACGCAGCGCCACCTGTGCGTTGGTCGGTCGTCACCAATAAGAGAAGTGCGTATCAGAGATATTCGAGATTTGAGGTGGAGGCGAGGGGATGGGCGGCGCGGGAAACGCTCAACCTAGACCTGTATTACCAGACCTCAGCATCGGCCAACTCTCAAGTTATCTTTCAGCCCTCATATCACTGTGTCAGAGCAACTGACGTAAGCTATATGCGCCGACGCAGCGCCGGGTACCAATCAACGCCATTGCAGACGTCCGGGTGACAGCCACGACTGACGCGTTCGTGGGAGGGGGCTTATTCATTCAGTGCATGTATGCAGTCCTTGTCGCACACATTGCAAAGTGTTGGAATAAAGGAATGATGGCCTTCCCAAATAATAAACGATCTGTATTGGAGCGGGACGCTAGTCAGAAGCAATGAACCATTACTGCCGTGTTATGTTGCGATCTTATTATAGCCAAGAAATTGGAGGCAACTCGGCGATCGTTTGGTGCACATTGGAAACACGCCTCGGACGAGATAGTCGGCCTGCTACGACGTATCCGATCAGAGGGCACCGATGGTAAACGAATCCCTTCGCCTAGAATATCGGCACCTTTCCTCATATACTGTCATTCGCTATTTAGCAGTAAAAATGGGTGTAAATGTGGTCTTTTAAGGAAAATAATTCAGGCGTGAAAAAGGCCCTAAATCAGACTTAATTTATATCTTTTTGATAATCTTAGTAAGCCTTTTGTTAGGAACGTGATTCGATAGCTTATACTTTCGGTAATATAACAGTGAGGCCGTTTCTCTTAGTGTTTAGTTAACAATATTCCACCTACAGATATGCTTTATTGATGAATCAATTTTTGGTTAATAATGATGTTTAATGGACTTAGGTAAAAAGCATGATTATAACACTTAACTCCAATTGCCACTGCAGAAATTGAATCTCTTGAAGATGAACTGGAGAGAGCAATGAATGGCATACAGCGGCAAGCACAGGAAATGATCAGGTATACTTGGACTGAAAATAGAAAGATATCGAGCTCAGTAGTACGTTCTGGTTCCATGTATAGATTGTTCTGATATGTCGACCAAAGACTCCTTTTTTCCCAAGGACCGTGGAATGGAAAGAAACGAATCAAAATTAAATATACCTCTTTTTACATCAAAATTTTCCTGATTAGACGTATATATGTTGCTTTTTTATTTCAGATTGGAGGGAAAAATTCGGGAGAAAGAAGACGTAAGTTTTATTCAGGAGAAAATGAAATCCCAGTAACCAAACCCTTGATGTCTAGCGTCTAACCTCTTGACCCTAATCTTGGCCCTAATTCTGAGAGGTCTCCAGGAATAAAATGACCTCGACCGATCTCGATCTCGGCCCCGACCCCGACCCCGACCTCGACCTCGACTTCGACCTCGACCCCGACCCCGACCTCGACTTTGACCTTGACCCCGACCTCGACCTTGAACCTGACCTCGAACCTGATCTCCAAAACACCGACACCGGCCAATCAGATGCACAGCATTTTTATTCAGGCGACATTCAGGCTCACTCTGCCTCTAGTTTGACTATGGTTTAACCAATTAATGGTAAAAAATGTTTTAACATGTTTTCCTTTTTTTTGGCTCCAATACAGTGAAGTGTACGATTGTATTTGTCCTTGTTTTCTTCCATGCATTAAGATGGTGGACAAATGGTCAGCGGAGAACGCCAAATTGACCAACGAAAACCTTCTGCTCAACTCGGAGAGGGACAAATGCCGCGATATTGTCAGAAAATTGAAAAAGGTACCCAAGTGATGACAGCATGGGAATATGAACATTTGCTTTCTTTATGAACATAAACATTTTCTTACATTTTCTTGCAAAAAATTTGTGGACGAACGTGCGTGAATGTCTTGACTGTCTTCGAAATAAATAGCCTAGAGGAGAGTTTGCCAGCAACCAAGATATTGATAGTACTGGTAACTGCTTATTGGCTATTTTCATGAACAGGCATTGCTGGAAGAGCGACGCAAGAAGGGAACTCCTACCACGTCAGAGGATGTAGACGATATAGCGGAGGGAAAGGTGGCACAGGTCAGGCTAAGGAATGGTCAGGAATTCAAGCTGAGAGTATACACACGTCGTCATTATCACCATTGCAATATGACAGACACACTTTTATTTCACCGACAACTGTTTCAACTGAGTATTCGGTCTTTGTTACTCAGAATAAGTGGAATGATCGGAATTCTTAATTAGAATTATTCAAATTATTCAAATTATTAGAATTATTATTATTATAATTATTATAATTATTAGAATTATGATAATTAAAAAACAAAAAAATATTCAAAATAAGGCAAAGAATACCATTTTTTCAATTGTTCAAAAGCTCCAAGTTAGTTTTTCATTGATTTATTTGACTCGTTTTTTTCAATGCTTCAATGAACGAAGGTATAATGCTATAATAAATCGGACATTCTAATAATAATCAGTATACCAACATTTGCTACAAAGCTATGCCGTACAGTTGAAGTAACAGCAAAATCTTATTTTTAGTGCACAATCGAATTTCCCGTTTTGAATCACTCGGTTTAACCCTTTCCTGATATCGGAAGGATTTGTAAGAGCGAAACTTTTTTGTTTGATCAAAAAGAAACCTCTACAGTCTGGAGTTGCGGAGATAAGAGAGCGTGGCGGTGTCGGGAGGGTTCAGAGGGACCAGGGGAGGAGGGAGGGGACAGCTGCAGTGTGCCCTGCCTGTTGCACAGTCCAAGCAAGCTGTGCTGTAGACACGCCGCCGACTGAACCCGCTCACGACCAATCAGTCGCCCCACAGCACGGGCGAGATGAAGAACGTGGCAAGGACGTCATGGAGGATTTGACAATACTGAAGGAAGAGAACGAATGGCTGACAGCTAGGGTCGCCAAACTCGAGCAGACACTTATCGAAAAGGTTCAATATGGATTGCCCTTGAAGTTATCAATGATGTTGTACTGCTCTCACTGTTTTAAACACCTTTTAGATAAAAGAATAATGAAAATTTTGATAAACATTTTGAAAGAGGTTTCTTTTAATATCGATTGACCTACCGTATCTTGGGATATGTCCTCGTGATATCTATACCTGTGAGCTCCTTGATACGTGTACGTAATGCGTGTTTTATATTTGCCTGTAGGAAACTCATATGCTCAAGCTGGAGATGCAGTTGTCTGAGTTGTTAGAGGAAGTCAATGCATCTTCGCCAGAGATCCTCACCAGACTGACTATGACTGATCCGATGACCGTGAATAGTTTAGCTCAGGCTTCGGCTAAACGCCCACCACAACCCACCAACACTATGGAACGACATGCAAAAACAAAGACATCATCAGCATCCAACGCAAAGTAAGGATTTATATTAATTCCTGTGGTCAGTTATGTTGCTCTTTACATGGTGATGGACAGCTATCAACATGCGCTTATGTGCTTCGAGCTCGGCCATTTTGTTCTCGAATAACAGTCTTAGATTTGTGTGGATAAAGATGGAATCGGATATGCAAGACGATGCCCTCTGAAGACCTATGCCCTTAACACTATGACATTTAATCATTCTATGTGTCCCTATCTTAGTCCGGCGGAAGGTTCTAAACCTACAAGTCAGAAAGCCCGCGATGTCCGTGCACCGAAATTGTCCTCCAAGAATATGACCAAGAAACAAATGGAGGAACCAGCAGCAGCTAGCAGTGAGGCACCGGTCAGCGGGCCTGCAAGCCAACTGACTACTGACCAGAGCACCGAGCTTACCCAGATGACGGAGCAGCGTGATAGGCTACAGGGAGAATTGGTAGCAGTCAAGGGACAACTAATGAGGGCGCAACGAGAGCTGATCACTCTCAAGTACGCGTCCAATGGCCTGGGTGTAAGCCACGGTGGTGCAGGGGGAGGCTCAAAGCAGATCACTGGAACAATAGGCATTGGCTCCCAGCACGGTACGATGCCTGACAATGGACCCGGTGGAAGCGATACTGGACTACTTTCTACTGGAGTAAGTAACCCTCACATCTTATATCACAAGTATATACGATCACGTGTGAAGAAAGTTTCTCTGGAGTAATGACGCTGACCAGTGGGTGCCGTCAGAAGCTTTCAACCATTAACTGCCGAATATCTCAAGGGATCACGCCCCTGCCCCCATTTTCATTCATTGTCGTATACCTGGAAATGCATGACGGTTTATGCTTGAATTATGGTAATAATTCCGGCAAATATAGTTGACTGTCTAGAAAGGCCGTCATGTAAAGACCGGATAGCTCAAGTGGAGTGCTGGTGCGGTTAGCCATAGGTCCTGGCTTCAAGTGCCGGCCCAGTCAATCTTCTTTGCCATTTTGCAAATTGTTTTAAAAAATTCCCACTGCAATTTCACTGCAGCTTTGTTAGATTGAGAAAACAGTGACGGGGAGTTAGGAAGGTGTTTCTCTCGTTTCAGACCCCCTCTGAGGTATCGGCTAATCCTAAGCACCAACACGCACAGCCCATCGTAAAGTATGACGATGAGTTCCATGCTTATGCAGCGCTTATGCGTGATGATGTAGACAGTCGACCGTGCCGTCGTATGAGCAGGCCGTCACAGAAGGATAATACTCAGTATGGACCAGGGGGTGTCCAGGTGGCACGGGCAGACGGGCTGGACGATAGGAGACAGCACGGGGATACTCAAACCGCGGATGATCGGTCAAAGATGGAGGAGTATGTCACTTACGACCAGGTACAATAATGGCGATTCACATTAGTGCACCCTCACGAGTTTGCCACGTTTTGCCCAATCGCAATGCGCAGAATCTGTATAGACCTTTTTCACGTGACGTCATGCTGGACCGCCTTACAATGGCGGCGCACAGTGTAAACATCACTTTCCGCAAAAAAGCCGTCCAACGTGGCGCCGGCAGTTCTTTTGTTTGGTCACGTGGTTGCCCGAAACCATATATAATTCTGCATATAGGAAAGCAAAGGCCGAATACATCCACAAAGATCACAATCAATAACCACTGGAAACAACTCCATGAAGCATTGGCTAGCATTACATCCATTGTATCTACAACTCGACCTGCCAAAACCTCATTATTTAGCCTGCCCTTTTCTTCTTGACCCTCTCCGATTATATTTACCGATATACATTGCTAACATTTCCATAGTGACATTCAAGAGTTATATATGCGTGTCCTTTGTAGTTTATGGCTTGATGAGATTCATTAAAATCTATCCACTCTGTGAGGCCGTCTTTCTTCCTGTACTGAATACGCTGTCAGCATGACGGATTTGGACACCACCATACATACACCGCACCAGCCCGGCAATGATATTCCAATATTTCGAGTCGGTTGACTGATGTGCTTCAATGTTGGTATCTATTCTATGTACAGGGAATGCAGACAGACCCCCAGATGGACCCATTGGGTCAGTGGTCCAATGTGCCGTTGGTAAGTCACCAGATTGGGCCCAACATACAGCCAGATTCTGTTATGTTAGCCATTCATATTGCGCAGATAATATTATGGATATACTATAGCTCTTTAGAACTCAATTCAACTCAATACCACTGGGGCGCATTCCACAAAGCCTTATGATCCATCGGAACTCAAGTTACGATTGATACTTCATCGTAAGATGTGATATACTGTGCTATGATTTCTGTGCATCGCTCATCGTCTTTCGATTGACCGTAATTTACGAATTTTTGCGATGAGTGTGGTGAAATCGACCGCTGGTCAACGAACACTCCTGAAACAACCACTATGTTTCTCATTATTCAATGAAGCCTCTATTGGAACGTATTTCCTTTTCTCTTCTTCCAAACATTTTCCGTTGCTTCTTTAGGATTATACGCGCTATCCCTGTATCTTCCTTCTTCTCCGGGCGGGCTACTTTGGCAGAGCTACAAGTCTTGGTTTAATGATGTTAAAACTGTGCTTTGTATAATTATGTAAGTGACGAATCCGGAGTGGTTTTCCTCTTTTTCCATTCAAGATTCAGCGACGTAGGACCGTAGACCCCGTGCCTCTTCTCTCCAGCAAGGATCCGACAGTAGACCATGTACCAACGCAGGGGCCACCGATCGCTCAACCACCCGCAGAGTGGACCTCCTTCGACCCCACGGGCCCCGTTACACCAGCCACCGCCCACGCCAAGGCTGGTAGTGTGTCGCAGCATATGCGCATGCGCCAGGAACCGTCTAAGCTAGACGCTCAGGATATAGTGATGTACGTGGAGCGAGAGGTACGTCAACTCACGTGTTCACCATTCTCTGGATAATTTCTGCTCGCCCTTTCAGTTTTCAATCAGCACCTCCCCCTCGAGAAACCTATCATAGAGAAACTTATCATGTATCAATTGTTTATAATTCATCACTGGAGTCATCATCAAACAATATGTTGTGCGCCAATTTATACCACGGAGATTCTTGCCATTTGCCCGTAGCATCCACGTTGGTACAGGTAGGACCTGAACCGTTGGAACTCACATAGTGGTTATTTTTGCCCACAGGTTGGCCGCATTGTGCAGGGTATCAATGGGTTCACGGCCTACCTCAAGAGGCTTATTCAACGAGAAATAACCCAGATGATTACTGCAAACCAGGACATCAGGAAACAGTTGTCAGAGGCCACACTGCGTAGACTGGACCAGGTGAGATGGCACGAGCAACACAGAGTAATGAAATCGGAAATGTTATTCTTTGCAGAATTACATCCTATCGAATTACGAAGTATTTGATTTGGATTGCAGGCAGACAAGGAGAGCGCCAATGCGCCCACAGACGATGGTAGACGGAGCAGGGGCCTCACCACTCCCATCCGTAGAGGGCGTTTTGAAGTTGTCAAGGAGAACAAACCGTCCAAGTTTGCGACTAAGAATGCCTACGCTTCCTTGCAGTCAGGGGGACGAAGGTAAAATCAATACGAAATATACAAGGTTATGGCTTACTAGGTACAGGATTTTAATGGTATTATTTCACTAAATAAAACTGACCAGTTACGATTAAGTAATAATTTATTTAGTTGATCATTATACGCATGTAACGATTATATACGTAACATTTTGAGAAGTTGTAAACAATTTTTCATCCGTGGACAAAAACAATCGTTTCATTTATGTGTTGTAATTCAGGATAATGAAGTGCTTTTTGCGGGTTTTTTTTATTACTAGATATAATTTTTCTGCCTCGTCATTTAAATGTCTTTATATTTTTGCTTTCCACTTTATTACTTATTACGTTAGATGTATTAGGGTTTTCTAACATCAAAAGAATTATTCAAGCAATGTATTATGTAATTGGTTTTCTAGGTTCCATCATTCACCGTCACCTGTTCCTAACTGGGATATACGCTGCAAAACGCCAACTCAACCGCCATGTGAGTGTCCTCTCCTTGGATGCAATACCAGTGCGAACTCCGCCAAAGAAGTTTCGCATGGCCCTTCGTGTATTCATTTGAATTAGAAATCCAAATTCCTCGCTCAACAAAAGCCCCAATAGTGCGCCCTCAAGAGTTTGCAACGCGTTGGCCAATCAGAAATTGCTGAATATGTCAATCTTTCCGGATGCGCATTGGGTCGACCAATGATCTCCATAATGTTATTATGGAGATCAATGGTCGACAGATTCCGTGCATTGTGATTGGCCAATGCGTTACAAACTCTTGTGGGCGCCCTATTGTGAAACGCCCGTAAAATAGTAATAGCCGTGATGGGGAGTTTAGTGACATACTCCCTAGGGTACGAATCTTTCGGCAAGTTAAGACACATCTCAGGTAGTAGAAAGTATCCGTTCGCTGTAAGGTTATAATTTTGGTAATCGCAGAACCCTGTTACGGTAAGCCTGTGGGTGATTGATATGTCTATCATAAGTATTCTACGGTAATTTACTCAGGGCCAAATATTTCTTTGCGAGTATTTAAACATGTACTATAGGACTCCCGCTCCATGTAGCCCATTTTTGTTTTGCTCTCAATAGAGCAATGAATTAAGAAAACATTCAGGGCTGATCCTACTTTACGGTGTCCCTCAATGGACAGAGGTGGTTTTTTTAGTCTATTTTTTTTAGTTTCCTCATCTTGTTCCATAAAAAAAGGTTCTACAAGTGAGTAATTATCTCCGCGAACATGAACCGATGATCGAAGTACTGCCCACCTAGTAACTGTCTTTGTACGTTGTTGGGGAGGTGTTTAAATGTTTTGTTATGTTGATGAAATACCCGTGTCTCGTTACGAGGTCCGTCTACTTGTCTGCCTACTTGTCTGTCATACCAGATGATACATGCAGTGGATGGAATACATTCGCACGAGATCACATCAGTGTGGCGGACGAAGCGGCCTCATTGGCTCAGGGCGCGCCCAGCCCACATGCTACAACCTGTGCTTACCTACAACATCAAATAGACCTGTTGGGACAACATGCTATCCACGTACTAAAAGGAACCACTCTTTTTTTCAAGGAGACAGTCACGTGTCAGGTATAATGTCTCATTAGTCTTGAACCCTAGGGTACAACATTTGCATAAAATGTTGATAAATTACTTACTCATGAGGAAGTTAGCAATAGTATCATGCATTCCATGAAATTTTTGCCCTCGAAAATCTGTCGAGGTAAGAGGAACTTTGTTGAATTTCCATCAATCGTTATGTGGAGCGATCGCTGGAACACAAAATTCCTTTTAGAAATACCGCCCTCAATATCTGAACAAAGTTACCATTTAATTTCGCATCCGTGGTTTTTCTCTTGACATGGTTGACGGATTGATCCAAAACCTACGCAGGTGCATTACTCTATTAGTTTACATGGAGTTTGGCAAAGTATGGAACTTCGATTCGTTGACCATCGCAAATGGTGTATCCTACATTTGTATACAAATTGTAATTTGGTGGCACATTAATGCACTGGTATTGACAATAAAAGCCTCTGGTAATAAGTGATACGACACGATTTGTTCATGGGAAAAAGCTTTCTGGGAAAAGCTTGTTCAGAGAGGGTCGCACAGTCAACAGACAGTCATCCAGGCTGTGACTCCATGGTCTAATCACAACTGACCTCCATGGTTTATCCGACAGATGGAGGAATACAGCTTACTCCACGCTGCATTCGGCCTCCGACATGAGTTGAAATCTCTCATGACCCCGGTATCAAGAACAAGTAACGACAAGGAACATGGAGGAGCTGATGACAGGGAGGAAAAGGTTAGGAAAAACAACCACTTGTTCCCCCCCCCCAAAAAAAGGAAAATAAATAAAATAAATAGATGAATAGATATGGCTTTGAACCCTGCATTGCTACAAACAAGAATAAAAGGTTTCGGCATTTTTTCATGACCCGGCAGAATCTTGGCACAGACGCAAATGCGGAGGGTTTACGAGCCGATCATCCGCCCGGTGATGTACCCCTCAAGCTAGCACGGTCTACCTCTCATAACAGCTTCCTTGAAGTAACTTCATTTCCCATTGTGTGGAATAAGTATTGTGATGTGTATTATCGCCAACGCGCCATATGTGATTGTTTGTGTCTTACGAATGAAACGTCTAGCTCGAGATGGTTTTGATTTGGTTTGTGTGGGTCACAGGAGGCGTTTTAATACCGTCGAATCAATTAACTATTTCCACTTGAGGCATACAATACGGGCGATTCACACTGGTACGGTGCGCCCTCAAGAGTTTGCAACGCGTTGGCCAATCACAATGGCGGAATCTGTCGACCTCATAATGGTCGAACCTATGGTGCAGACGTGCATCAGGTCGACAGATTCTGCGCATTGTGATCGTGGATCGTCTGTTTTATTTCGATACCCCTTTCTTATGAACATTTATTGATTTTTTTTCTTCAATATTTCCTTTTTCTATTGTTTTCCTTTCTCTTATCAACCTTTAGCCTACACACGGTCTGTATTTTTTCTTCCCATTCTGCCCGTTTTCCCTAATTTAAAAAAAAATCTATATAAAATCTAAAGTCTTTTTTATACGCAGTTATCCTTTCGTTAATTTTTTTCACACTGGTGTTTAATTTCTTATTTGATGTACAAATGGAATTGTGAAATTAATTTGAATTGTGCTGCATCCACGTTTCAGTCACGGAACATCCACTGCATTAAGGAGACGGATAGGAGACACGTTGGCTTCGACTGGACAGGCTGCAAAAACCTAGCCATGGAAACACGATCTCTTAGCTCAATTCAGGTAGTGTAAAAGACTGATTTATTTCCCAAGTAGCCCAGTATATTGAAAAACGTAATTGACAATTGGCTGTATGTACAACACGTTACCACCACAAAAGCCAAAGCAAAAGCTGTCCGTGAATAAATATAGCTGACACCAGTTTTCATGAGAGTAATTTGAACTGAATGGTTATAGCTCAACTCATTCAATTTATAACAACAACCGTGAGCAAAACGGTGGGTGCATTAAAACGCTTCGTTCTGCACACAATACAGAGTTCACATCGCTACCTACCAGCGCTGGCTGTATATGAGAGCCAAAAGCCTAGGAATAGACACGAGATCCAAATCCCGAAAGCAACCTTACCCAGACGTGGACTAGTGACACTGCAGGTTAATGCAGCCAATGTCAACATCAGACCAACACAAGGTAGGAAGTCTACTGATGCCGGTATCGACGATGATAATAATAAGGATAAAACTCATAGGATGTAGTAGTGTATCATAATAATGTGCCGTAATTGTTTGCCAATGCATCATGATATTGGGTTTGATACTGTCATTGATGATAATTATATTATTTCACAATTCATATTATCTGGTAACTATATGTCGAGACTATGATAATTAATACGAGTTTTTACCGGCCCCCTCAATATCAATCTCTTTAAAGCCCCTACACAACATTGGTCGAGGTCAAATAGCATCCATACGTTGTCTGATCCAACATATGCATGAAATAGCACACCTGTGAAAATTTCAGCTCAATCTGCCAACCGAGTCTCGAGAAAATCGTGAAAACCGCTTCATTTGTTTCGCGAAAATGCAGCATTCAACGCCGTACTCTTCCGAAAAATAGTTTTAGATCTTGGTGAGAGGTAAACGATTTATTTTACTCTTTCTCTCTAAATTCACCATTTTAGGCAGACATATTATTTCAGTGCGAGGTTTCTACTATAACCATCTTCAAACTGTATAAGTTTCATGTAAATCTGTGAAATTTCTGTTTTTCGATCTTACCAATTTTGTGTAGGGCTTTAACTCAGTAAATACAATGTAAATAATTAATTAACCTTGTATTTATTGGTATTGAAATAAAGTCAAGTAAAGTCAAGTCAATAATACGACCTGATTATAAGGACAACTATTTTGTAGTGCGAACTTACAGAGACCAGACATGACCAGATTCCAGGGTATGTGCATGCAGTGGCAATATTATTATTTTATAAAATTCAAATTGGCCAATCACGTCACCTTTGATGCAGAGAGACGGGAAAAATTCCCAAATACATTCCAAAACTGAAGTTCTCTTGGTGATGCGGTGAGGATGAAGTATCTTGGTGATGCGGTGAGAATTAGGGTCTCTTGGTGATGTGGTGAGAATGAAGGTCTCATGGTGATGTGGTGAGAATGAAGGTCTCATGGTGATGTGGTGAGAATGAAGGTCTCTTGGTGATGCGGTGAGAATGAAGTATCTGGGTGATGCGGTGAGAATGAAGGTCTCTTGGTGATGTGGTGAGAATGAAGGTCTCTTGGTGATGGGTGAGAATTAAGGTCTCTTGGTGATGGGTGAGAATGAAGGTCTCTTGGTGATGGGTGAGAATGAAGGTCTCTTGGTGATGCGGTGAGAATGAAGGTCTCTTGGTGATGGGTGAGAATGAAGGTCTCTTGTTGATGGGTGAGAATGAAGGTCTCTTGGTGATGTGGTGAGAATGAAGGTCTCTTGGTGATGGGTGAGAATGAAGGTCTCTTGGTGATGCGGTGAGAATGAAGGTCTCTTGGTGATGCGGTGAGAATTAAGGTCTCTTGGTGATGCGGTGAGAATTAAGGTCTCTTGGTGATGTGGTGAGAATGAAGGTCTCTTGGTGATGCGGTGAGAATGAAGGTCTCATGGTGATGCGGTGAGAATGAAGGTCTCTTGGTGATGTAGTGAGAATGAAGGTCTCTTGGTGATGTGGTGAGAATGAAGGTCTCTTGGTGATGGGTTAGAATGAAGGTCTCTTGGTGATGCGGTGAGAATGAAGGTCTCTTGGTGATGCGGTGAGAATGAAGGTCTCTTGGTGATTTAGTGAGAATGAAGGTCTCTTGGTGATGTGGTGAGAATGAAGGTCTCTTGGTGATGGGTTAGAATGAAGGTCTCTTGGTGATGCGGTGAGAATGAAGGTCTCTTGGTGATGCGGTGAGAATGAAGGTGTCTTGGTGATGTGGTGAGAATGAAGGTGTCTTGGTGATGCGGTGAGAATGAAGGTGTCTTGGTGATGCGGTGAGAATGAAGGTCTCTTGGTGATGTGGTGAGAATGAAGGTGTCTTGGTGATGCGGTGAGAATGAAGGTCTCTTGGTGATGCGGTGAGAATGAAGGTCTCTTGGTGATGCGGTGAGAATGAAGGTGTCTTGGTGATGTGGTGAGAATGAAGGTGTCTTGGTGATGCGGTGAGAATGAAGGTGTCTTGGTGATGTGGTGAGAATGAAGGTCTCTTGGTGATGGGTTAGAATGAAGGTCTCTTGGTGATGCGGTGAGAATGAAGGTCTCTTGGTGATGCGGTGAGAATGAAGGTCTCTTGGTGATGCGGTGAGAATGAAGGTGTCTTGGTGATGTGGTGAGAATGAAGGTGTCTTGGTGATGCGGTGAGAATGAAGGTGTCTTGGTGATGTGGTGAGAATGAAGGTCTCTTGGTGATGGGTTAGAATGAAGGTCTCTTGGTGATGTGGTGAGAATGAAGGTCTCTTGGTGATGGGTTAGAATGAAGGTCTCTTGGTGATGCGGTGAGAATGAAGGTCTCTTGGTGATGCGGTGAGAATGAAGGTGTCTTGGTGATGTGGTGAGAATGAAGGTGTCTTGGTGATGCGGTGAGAATGAAGGTGTCTTGGTGATGCGGTGAGAATGAAGGTCTCTTGGTGATGTGGTGAGAATGAAGGTGTCTTGGTGATGCGGTGAGAATGAAGGTCTCTTGGTGATGCGGTGAGAATGAAGGTCTCTTGGTGATGCGGTGAGAATGAAGGTGTCTTGGTGATGTGGTGAGAATGAAGGTGTCTTGGTGATGCGGTGAGAATGAAGGTGTCTTGGTGATGTGGTGAGAATGAAGGTCTCTTGGTGATGGGTGAGAATGAAGGTCATTTGGTGATGTAGTGAGAATGAAGGTCTCTTGGTGATGCGGTGGGAATGAAGGTCTCATGGTGATGCGGTGAGATCTGAAAGGAATGACTTGCTAAAGACAAGGCGTGAAATAAAACAGGAGGCACTAATGGGCTTCCGTATCCAGGCCTCAGATGTATCAGGATGAAAGCACACTTTACAATGTCAATTTGCTTCTGTACACATGATGCAGTCGTGGAGTCTAAACGTCAATCTCGCCCCGTTGCGTTGTCCCATCGCGGACTGATATTACGCCAGAGAGATCTCCTGAACAAGGTGAACCCAAACCGTGAGGGCGCCCTAGACCAGGCCGAAGCTGATGAACCACTCACCACTATTTTGGAACTAAAGAGACAACTTTTTCAACTACAGGTACAAATTAAAGCACATGTACAGATAATATAGAATATTGGAAACATTTCAGTGTTTGATTTCATTTTATGAAGCATACAGCCACTTACACTACGTTCAACGATTTACGTTGCCCTCGAATACAGCCAAACCAGACGTCCACGCCAATCAATACGGGTACTACGTCCTGCCAAGACGGCCAGCAAGTCCATGATACTCGATCCTTACCCCCTCTGGAGAACGAACGGCGACGAGTCATAATCCATGCCCAGGACCAGTTGAGGGTGGGCGACCCCGTGACCAAATGGGACAAATACGTCGGTCACCTCGGCACGGACGCAGCTAAAGCCTAACTTACAAACAAAACGATTTTCCGAGTTTCGAATTCAGGCATCTTAATAATAAAACAAATTACCATTACCATGAAACCCATTAATACATTTTGTTAAGGTCCCATCTTGGAAAACAAAAATAACCACTCCAATTGAATATTATCTTTCGTGATACCATTACAAAGGGAATGTTTACCTGAATTCAACAATTATTTAAACGTCAACAAAAATGAAGCCGGTGAAGCCTACTTTAGGAACCAATTGAACCAATAGATCTAGCATATAGAGTGGATTATATACCAAACCATGCAGCTGTATGGCATTCCTCATCAAAACTGAAGGCCACTGTTTACATCCAAAATTAACCCAAAACCTTCGAATCTTAAAATAGCAATAATCATTATAACGATCAGCTTGAATCGGATCAAAGGCACTTGTAGCATTGTGCATGTTATTCAATACATACTATTTTGGAAAATTGTTCAAAAAATCAAAATCAACTTTTCCATTATGAATATTGGAATGAATATCCATAATTGTATGATATTGCATGGAATTTATAAACGCACAAAATGACCCAACGATCAAACAACAATGGTGATGTTCTGTACGCGTGCAATGTACGTTATAATTGGATGAGAATGCATCATCTTTGAGGACTAGTAGACGACCAAGATTATTTGCTTGTCTTTGCCATCGCTGAATAGAACTGGATAATCGTCTCTGCTTGTTGCTGGCCCGTTACCATGGCACCGTGTGTAGTTGAATTGTATTTCTTGGTACAACCTTCGCCAGCAAACATCAGCCTAGGAATCTATTGAATAAATCAAACGGTCGAAGTCGGATCTCAAAAATGTTTCATGTTACTCCTATCCCAATCATCGGTATCCCATATTATGAGGCCACGATGACAGTATCTTCATAATTGTGTGTATCAATATCGAAGTTTGTTTGACCATCGGAACTTACACCCGAGACCCGCGGTTTAATGTACCGGTGCTCTAACCCCCCGAGCTATCCAGCCCTTAGATGGCGGTCATAAACAATTGGTTGTTTGCATCTAAATAGAAATGGCGGCGTGAGCCCCATAGATATTCATGCATCACAATGACGCCACCATCCGGTAAAGGCTCGTTGACCACATTATCGGTAAGAGTGCTACTGCTAGTACCGGTACGTTAAACGTCAGACCCCCTATTTTTTATTATTGATATTGGTTTTGGGGGTCATTTTAGTCAGTAAGCAGTTTGAGCTTTTACTGTAGAATAATTATTGTTTTAATCGTATACATAGTTTACCCCAATCGCCGTCAGAACGACATACTGTTTCATACTGCATTCTGTTTCCGAAACTTTCTGTCCCTCGGCTGTATTCGATGGGACCGACACGTTAATTGATCTGAGAGCTATTCCTAGCTTAAGATGATGTGGGTGTAAAGCTCCCAACGAAAATAGAGATTTGAAGGGACATATTCACGTCACAGCTCCGAGTTGGAAATGGAAGGTCACCTGTGTTATGCTGCCCTCTGCCGTTCGATGCGCACTGTACACCGGGCAAGTCATCGTGTCGTACTCGTTACCAGTGCAATGCACAGGCAGTGGTGTTGAGTACGACCCACGGATGAAGGGACGACTATGCCATCGGGTTACTACAGTCTGGATCGGCTTGGGGATTGCCCTCTTCAGAAACTTGCACAGTATATCAGAGCACATCTGTAGATTGAAACACGGGTTTAAATGGTCTGAAGAAGGTCGGAATTAGCATAGGCCTAATCAATGAACATGGTAGTCTCACTGAGCTCCCCATCAAATGATAATACACACATTTGTAATGTACAATAAATCACTGCATGGAAAGCTTCCTTGGATACATTTTTCTTAAGCAGCCCTAAAGGTAACACATCGCTTCCATCGTAAATCATGGCATTTTCGTGTCATTCTTGACCATGCATTGTAGAGTTGTGAAGTACTTTAACGCTCATCTGCAAATTGAGCTACACCACCCTCGGATTTTACCTTCTCAACCTCGTCATCAGGGAGCTGCTCCATGTATTCAGCCTCTTTGCCAGATATCCAGGCACACAGAACGTCACCATGCCCTTCCACAGCTTCGAAGCCTGAGTGGAGACGGGGAAAGAGATCGATACACAGGCTATGTATACAATTCCAAAATAGACTTTGGTGACAATTTATACATCTTAAAATTGATTCAATTTTGCGACGAATTGGCTATATCCGGTTTTTCAGTTATAGGCCTATACGTAGCTGCGAAAAGGAAGGAAGGAGGATTGCTAGACGATCGTAAGAGTTTTGCCAGTATGAGTAAAATGATGTATAATTCTAAATAAAATACTTATGTTCGGTCTGTCAGATTTTAACCAGGTAGAAACCAACCTATAATTCTCCTCATGATATCGCTGGGTATGTCACGTGGGTTGTTCTTTCTGCTGTCGTAGTCAGTCTTGGATGCTCCTGGGTCGTGATACGAGTCTTGCTCCCACAGAAGATAAAGACTTTTCTCCTCCTGATCATGCCAAAACGGTTCGTCGAATTTGAGAAAGATCTTGTTGACAGTGCCAAAGCCAATGGTCTTGATGGCTTGCTGTAAGTCGACGGGTAGGGGTGGCTGGAACATGTCGTTCTGATTCTCCTTCAAGTATCCCAAAGACGCCGTGATGATGACGTGATCAGCCCTCATCACGTCTGCCTTCAGACCTGAAGTGTGCACAGCAATCGGATGCTGGTGTGATGAGTTGGGGTTGCTCTCCTCTCTGACAATCCGTGTAACTGGTGAGCTGTAACTGATGGTTCCTTCGGGCAACTTCGCTAGGAGTATGTCTACTATTCCCTGGTAGCCATCCCTTCCAAGACTGCAGTAGAAATCACCCGGGAAAAAGTCGAAGTCATTGTAGCGTGGCAGTGACAGGTCATGGACGCTCCTACAGGCACAGTCTACGCATTCAGCACGGAGCAGCCACCTTCCCATCCATCTGTGTAAACGCCGCTCCTCCTCAGTATCCACGTGGTCCTGGATGCATTTCTCTAACCCGTTAGTCAGGTACGAGCCAATGTCACTCACCTCCGCATGCGTACTGGGGTCTCTGCTGGCAATGATAAGGTCGTTGAACCACATCATCACCCGCTCTACGATAGTCTCGGGCAAGACGGTGCCATCTTCCAGGATGTATATCTGGTCTTTGCTTGACCATGACACCCAGTTGTTGAGGATGACATTTGACTCCGGTGTAACGCTGCCGTGGATTATTCGGTCGTTGCTTGATGATTCAGACTTTGAGTCTTGACTCTGATAAAAAATAATGAAATAAAAACTAACAAAGAGACCCCCAAACGAACTAACGCTACTAGTGGAGCCACTGGCCGGGAGACCAGCATTACACTAACATCGATATAGCGCAAGAAGCGGAACCAAAAGTGTCGAACAAAATAGAAGAAAAACTGACTGCAATTTGTGAAAAAATGGCAAAGAAAACATTGTCTTGATCGGGACTTGAGACCTCTGTTTTTGCTCTTACCATCTGAGTTATCCAGAGTTTAGATGGTGGCCTTTTTTCAAATAGTCAACTAGTCTTTGCCGGAATGATGGCGCCTATCAGAAACATTTAAAAATTAACTCCCTATACATGTATCTGTCGGGTTCACGCCCCCATTTTCATTCAGATCCAAACAACGTGGGTACAGCTTTTTTTCAATTGAATTTTGGATTCCAAGAAGTCTCGGGTTCAAGTCCCGGTCCAGTCAAAGTTTTGTCATAATAATTTAAACAGTTATAATCAGGCAGCCATATTTTCGACAATAGTGATGGCTCTTGACAAATGCAAATACATTTTCACTGTGGAAACAAACACATTTACTATTGCCCGCCCGTCCAGGCGACCCACACGAATGTGGACTACGACCTGTCAACAGTAAGGCCTATGCTGTTGTCCAAAAAGCAACGTGGGTAGAATGGCGGCATTGCGTGGTATTTACCTGTAGCTGCCCATGGTCCTTGGCAAGTAAGTAGACTGGGTTGGTGCCTTCACCGTGAATCCAGGTTGCTCCCAATTCTATCACACCAGTCCCTAGAATAGAGAAAGGTGCTTATCAACATTTCGACAGCCAATATTACAGCACAATTATTAATGTAAAGAATTTTACATGTATTCGGCGGCTTGTGTCGCTTTGTGTCAATTACAATTAAGACCAGTCGTTTCTTTTCCTTCATATGATTGAACAAAATAATTGAAGCAATAGAAAACGGAAGAACAATTCGATTATTGTATCATCCGATCATCCGATTCATATCGTGGCACATTATCATTATTTTCAGCACGAAAGAGGAGAAAATGAATGAATGAAAATGATGGTGTACCCATTTGGTGGAGGGTGTGTATCCGTCCTCCAGGTCGTGATGTGGCCTCCATGACGACCACATGGAACATGCCTGCCTCCACCAATGTGACTGCTGCAGCAAGTCCAGCGATACCAGCTCCAATGATCACTACCTGCGGCTTGGATTCCTCCATCATGTTCAAGCTACAACCAATAGGACTCTGCAATCGATACGATTAGTTCCATCACCTATACAGGATTCACGTATAAAGGTTAGCAACACGTGCACTGGTAAATTGCACGCACTAGCGTAACAAAATAATGAGAGCGCCAACGATACCTAGTTATAACAGACTTTTCTTTGATAACGCTAAACAAAGGCGCTTTGATAATTTTTACCTGCCGTTAGTATGTCATAAATGAACAAGCGTAGATTTGAGTCCACTTATTAAGTCTCAACTGAAAATAGCTTTTGCAGACACGTGTCTACGGGGTGGGGGGGGGGGGCTCCCCCACAAAATCATCCATCGACCCACCCCCCAAAAAAAAACAAAAAAAAAAAACCATATATAGGGTGCGTGTAATGTTTGTGAGATTTTGAGACCCTTCCTCTCCAAGTCCCCGGCTGTAGGCCTAACCCCTCCACAAAACAGCTTTCACTCCAAAGTCCAAACATGTGGTATTGAAACGAAACCCGCATACTAGGCAGTAAAACCACAACTTGACTGCCAAAGAATAAAACCGGTTGACCCTCTGATCACCCACTGGATGAATGGAGCGCGCCAATTGTTGTCTCACACACGCTAGCTCTATACAGGTAATTTATTTCTGTCAAATCTCAGGCTGATCCCGGTGTAAATTTTCGAACGACAGTCGAACGCAATAGTGAAGTATCTTACTTCAACCATGAAGGAAGAAGGGAGATCATCCATACTTCAACACTTGGCCGTTGAGATTTAAAAAGCCCTCGAGCTCGTAGGAACAAAATAATGATTTGGAGGAGTTAACTGAGTCATGTTACAGGTCAAGGACAGCGATAGGATCCCTTATGCCCTGGTTGCCGATTTCACGAAACATAAGTTTATGACGTAACTCCACTTACGCCATAAATATCTCATTGCGTAAGTTGCGCAATAAGTATGACGCTTGCCAATAAAGTATTTGGCTTAGTTATAGCTCATTAGCACATTCCTCTACTTCATAAAACCAATGTGTGGCTGTAACTACTCTTGTGTAGGGGCTTTAAGTGTAAAGTTTCCTTTAAAATTAAGCCAGCCATCCGACCAACATAAGATAAAATTCACACTATAGGCCTAATTATTCATATTATTTGAGGAGTGTCCCGGTTATGTTCTTGTTTAACCGGGCCGCGTTTAACCTTGTATCTGATTGAGGCAGCAAGCTGAGTAATTTTGTAATTCTTGTTGCCCCCCTTATACAGGGATAAATTATGTTGAACCAGCATTTAGTTTCCTAGTTTCTATTATCTCTGTTCTCTTTCCCTTCATAGTGTAGGCCTCATTTAGTCGTTCATTTTGCTGATGGAGGTACAGTGCGTTACAGTACTTTAAAACGTGTGCACCGTCAAACAATCACAAGGTCACCCTCGTCCACAACATTTTCCAAAAGAAATCCGATGCTGCTTGCAGTTAAGTGGAGTTTCGTGAAATTGATTTTAAGTTACGTGTATATAGAGCAGCTACGCCATAAGCAATGTCGTTAAGTATTGCGCAGTAAACATCTAAGGAATAGGCCTCTGTTACGCACTATTTCGTGAAATCGGCTGCAGGTGGTGGGCTATAGGGCCCAATGTCATAAAGAGCCGCTTAGGTACCACAAGATATTGATTCATAGAATCACCATACCAACCAACTTGGATTTGCGGAGAAAGATTTTGCCTCTGAGAAAGGTCCTGCTAGGATCGAAACGCCAAAGGCCTTTGAGAAAGGTCTTAATACGATCGAAACATCAAAGGCCTCTGAGAAAGGTCCTGCTAGGATCGAAACGTCAAATGCCTTTGAGAAAGGTCCTGCTAGGATCGAAACATCAAAGGCCTTTGAGAAATGTCCTGCTAGGATCGAAACGTCAAATGCCTCTGAGAAAGGTCCTGCTAGGATCGAAACGCCAAAGGCCTTTGAGAAAGGTCTTAATACGATCGAAACATCAAAGGCCTCTGAGAAAGGTCCTGCTAGGATCGAAACGTCAAATGCCTTTGAGAAAGGTCCTGCTAGGATCGAAACATCAAAGGCCTTTGAGAAAGGTCCTGCTAGGATCGAAACGTCAAAGGCCTCTGAGAAAGGTTCTGCAAGGATTGAAACATCAAAGGTCTTTGAGAAAGGTCCTGCTAGGATCGAAACGCCAAAGTCCTTTGAGAAAGGTCCTGCTAGGATCGAAACATCAAAGGCCTTTGAGAAAGGTCCTGCTAGGATCAAAACATCAAAGGTCTTTGAGAAAGGTCCTGCTAGGATCGAAACGTCAAATGCCTTTGAGAAAGGTCCTGCTAGGATCGAAACGTCAAAGGCCTTTGAGAAAGGTCCTGCTAGGATCGAAACGTCAAAGGCCTTTGAGAAAGGTTCTGCTTGGATCGAAACATCAAAGGCCTTTGAGAAAGGTCCTGCTAGGATCGAAACATCAAAGGCCTTTGAGAAAGGTCCTGCTAGGATCGAAACGTCAAATGCCTTTGAAAAAAAGGTCCTGCTAGGATCGAAACGTCAAAGGCCTTTGAGAAAGGTCCTGCTAGGATTGAAACTTATCGAAACTAGGATCGAATTTAAAGAAAATATAAAAAGGGAGAGAAATACCGGGATGTTCATCCACCCAGACAGGACGTGAAGGACTGGGACGGGAAACTGTAGTTAGGCCTTTAACCATTTCTACATGGTATAACTTATAAAAGTACATGTATTCTTCATTGAATCATAGACCAAGCTATTCAAATCAAACGTAAATAGTAATACAACGAAATAAACTGAAATAAATAAAACTTGAATGGAGAGGACAGTGATAAATCGTCTGGAAATCACGTATATTGAATTAAATATGAAATAAGGGCTTGAGTATTTAAATCAATTATTGTAACAGTCAACTAAATAAACAACAACAACAACAAATCAATCCATGTATCAGTAGACGTCGATGACAAGTACACTTAAATCGACAAGAACGCAAAGAGATTAAATCCAAATTGACTTCAATCGGAAAAAAACAAATTATACCACAAATCAAATTATAGTAGAGTTTTTGCTCTTGGGAAAAAGCAATTTTTCTCCATTAACTTAAGCCATAAATCGACCAAACTTGACCACCTTTAATCTTGAACAAAAGGAAATTCTCCAAATGACAATCAATTTGTTACCTCTGTCAAGTTACGTGTACAAATTCCCAAGAGTAAAACAATACAACAATTGCATGCAGTGCATTTCTCGCTGTTGCTTTCCCAAATCTTTGGAAGCTATGGCTGAGCTTTGGAGCTAGTAGGCCCTATCTATGACCTAGCCTTGTCCAAGGCGGTCTCTCCGGTACAGTGCTGCTCCGGGCAGAGATCCGGGCCAAACGCACGCAAACCACGGCACAACGCTACTATACCACGCCGGGTGCAAGCTGTACGCGGCTCGCAGACCGCACCACTTGTCATAATACACAATAGCCTGTGGCAACGATGTTGCACCATAATACTAGTCGACTAGTACTAGGCCGGATTTTGATTTCTAAATCGGCGACCAACGCCTTGGCCAAGGCTATCTATGACCTCCATGCTTGAGCTTGCCCATGCAGACTGGTCGACCTTCTCGTTCTCGAATTCTCAGACTATTGCCTCTCTCTCCATACAACTTCATAGACTGGCCTGACTGGGGTTGTGCGGGAATGGACGTGCCAGTCGCACCTTGTCTGGGCGGAACCGTTCCGGACATGCATGGACCGTATCATATGGAGCTAGCTTCATGCATGGAGAGATCGGCTTGGGACCCTTAACCCCCCCCCCAACAAAAAAATCCCATCTAAAAGTAACGGGAAAAAAACCCAAACCTAATATTTTTCTATAATCAAAAATATAAGAAAATTAAAATAATACAATACAATATCTCTGAGAGAAAAACTTACGGTCAACAAGGGCGGTCAGCAATAAAAACACACAGGTAACACACCGACTAGGAATGGGTTTATACTTTATAGCGTGGTTTCTTTATAATGGGCACATAATACCGGAGCTATTGTTGCTGTGTACATGGTATACGTAGGGGCCTACGTGTCCAGATAGAATCTGGAGGCGCGCGCTTTCATAAAATTCCTCGCCTTGCCACACACTGGCACAATGCCCGATCACTGAGGCACATCCTCACTGGACACAAATATAGCCACAACTCCATTCGAAAATTAACTTTTCCAGGTTTAAGCTTGATTCAATAGTTGATAAATTATGACCATCTTTCAACATGGAAACCTTTCCTATTTACAAATTCCCAAAGTCGTTATAGAGTTGACGTATTTGACCCGCGAGCGATAAAGCGCAGCGTGATTATCGGAGTGACCCACCGGGCATGTGAGCAGGGCGACCGGCTTGCATGACCGTCGTGCGCGGTTGCTTCGTGCTTTCTTGCTGGGCCACGGCCACGGGTTCAACACGATATTGTTTAATCTTTGATACAACGAACCACAACAGCGGGCCCTGTGCCGTCGTTCTCGACATCAAACAATTCTTCATTACTACTATCGTATGTGAGGGATATTCCTCGCTATCCTCTCTAGAGGAAATCGACATTTTATAGTCTCCAAATGTAGAGCAAACTGAAGCTAAAAACCCTTCGCATTGAGGCAAAATCGCAAACGAAACGCGTACGGGAGTTGATCACGCGCGTTTCAGGAATCGGGCCGACTTGGGGCTGAAAGAAAATGCCTTCTATTTCTCCCGTTGTCATTAATTTTTCGGCCCATAAATCAATTCTGTTTGGGTTTGTTGTTGACCAATCTATCTATAAATACTTAAATCTCATTTTTTTTCAAAACCGTTGAAGTTGCTAACCACGGCTAATTTAAGCAACGGACTTGTGCAAGTCCCTGGGCCATTCTCTGACACATGCCAAGTAAAGACGAGTGCAATATAAATCAATAGAAATCGGTATTTCATTGCAATGGGGGTGGTTATCTTGTTTCTACAAGGGAGACATCTCGTGCTAAGCAGGTTTTCACGCTTCAGCGGTTCTATGAAATTGGCCCCATGCAGGGTGTACGAGGGACAAGCCTTCAAAGTGTAACGCATCCTCATTCTCATCTGAAATTGTCAAGACATGTGAGATACCCGACTTCATTGGCTCGTTGATTGACTCTGTCAGCGCGACGGCGCTTAGACAATCTGAACCGGTACAAGCATACTGTATTCTTGAGTTATTGCGCGAGTGCAAACACGTATCTCTGCTTTCCGTCTGGTTGAGAAACTCGTGTGAGTAGGGTTTGAAGATCCAAACTATGTTCATTATGTTCGAGTTGGTATGCCGCCTTGTATTTCAGACAGGTAAAAACGAATGATAAATACGTATTTGCACTGACACGATATCCACTCTACAAGAAGACTGCTACTGCTAAAGGTGACTACCATAATACACAAGATTGGGTTTTTCTGACTACAGAATAGATATTTGCTTCACTGGATTAAAATAGTTTTCAAATGACAGCCTTTCCCCAAAAAATAATGATGGCTATTTTGGAGCGCAAACCACTGATAACGTACACACATCAGACAGGATATTGTCCAAAATTATTACTTTTTATTTCGCATAGTTAATGTAGACAATTATTGAAAAAAGGCACAGAAAACTTTGACTGGACCGGGACTTGAACCCGAGACCTCTGGATTTACATACAAGCGCTCTGGTACGAAAAACGATTATAGGTCTTGGGTTCAAGTCCATGTCCAGTGCACTTCAGTGAAGGTTTTCTTTGCCTTTTTTTCAAAAGTGATTAAAAGTAAGTTTTTCCTTTAATTCTTAGACAATTAGGCCCATTAATTAGAGAGTGCGGTTATTTAAGTAAAAACCAAACACATTAAAAGTGTTTCTTTATATTGACAGTAAACTTTGCAAACTAGACGAGACTATTCACGAAGAAAGATTTCTACACCAATTCTAATGATTTTACAGAAAGTAGTCGTTACAATGGACATTCATATGTTTTGGTAACCGAAAGAAAACATGCAAATAAGTATACAATCTATCCACGCAAAGGGCAAGATCACCGATATCTTGTTGGCCTTTTACTACTGTATAATTCGTCAGCATTTTCACATGCAGGCTGGCCAATCACCCAGGAAGGACAGACGTAAATTTCAAAAATCGCCCTTCGAAAGTTAGTCTCAATTTTGGATAGGCCCTAAAAAATTTCGCCGTCTTCTAACAGGTGGTCGCGGAACAAGGTGATTGCTAGGTTAACAACACGAATTCATAGGATATGAAGTGTGGTTTCATGGAATTTGTACATTTTGCAACTTCGTGAACATGCCGACGAATTGTTTGTGATGTTTAGATTCGTTCAGCTTGCAATAGCTTCTTTGTATTTATCGCTCACTTCTTTTTGATCAATATACAATCGAGATATACATGTAGATAGTACTTTAAAAGCTTTGTACTAGTTTAAATATATTTGCATTGATACTATCCTTGCAAAATTAATATAGTGGAATGTCACATGTACACAATCAATCAAACCAGCAGCAACATTGAGCACTGGTTAGCTCAGCTTTTATCATTCTTCATAGGGCCTATCTATATGTATTTCATAAAATAACCTTAATGCATGCAACCCTAGTGCAACCAGTTTAAATAGCTGGACCGGCATTTTCATAATTTTCATAATGTACATAAAAAATTTAAGGGATTTCTGGAAACGATTGCTAAAATATGGCTCCCATTTACAGTCAATTGCTAAAGAAAATTATGGATATTTAATGGAGATCAATATTCTTTGGTAGGAAAGTATACTTAATTGTATAGTCGAAACCTATTGTAGGAAACAACTGCATACCACACCTGAAACGCATGAAAATTGGCAGACAAGCTGCACACATTTGCCAAGCACAACATGCAGGTAACATACATAGTAATCTACATGATATACCCTGTATAATGTATCACCATCACACTCACTGGTCTGACCGTTTAACTATTACAAATGTATTCCAAGTACATGTACTGGGGGGTATATCCAGTATTAATTGTCTTTTTACACAAATTAATACTTAATTGTTGATTTGCCTACCTTTAAAGATCAAGTAAAGGCGATGTAGAGAGACAGTGTTTTCCTTTCAGAATATTGTGAGAAGACAGGAAATCATTCAGACAATACTCTTCATCCAATAATGTTCAAACTATTCTGCACAGGCCTTTCCGAGACTATCACCAGCAAAAATTGCCACCCAACTGGACATGTTTTCGAATTTATACCTTTGCGGGAAAAACTTCTAAAAACAAACACTGTTTTGCTTTTTACTTGTATTTCCTCTGGATGAAATCAACTGATTCTCCTTTTCATATTCTCTTATTGTCTTTTAATCCTCAATTTTATGGGGCTTCCGTTTGAGATGAGATCCATAATTGCCCAGCACCTGTGGCACACGACCAAAGACGTGCAGTTCCGAACAAAACCTGGCATTGAGTTACTGCACAGGATACAATGCTGAGATCTTGAAAAATTACCGATTATGCAGTGATTAGCGTGAATGCATTCTTCCGAATGCATATAAATCTACCACCATATGGCAGAGATTGAGAGAGGGGTGGCTGTGGAAGGTCTATTATGTGATTATTTAGTACTGAGCACAGGGGAATATGGAAACTGGTACACCGGTGTACAGAATATGAATTAAATACAGCTGAATATATATGCATATCCCATAAGTGGTGATGAAACAATAAATTGAAACATGGATGGAAATTTAAAAGGCTGAACACTTCAATTCCCATCAATTCCCTTCAATGTTTTTTATGTTCTCTCAATGTGAAGGGAAAGTTATAACTATTTATTTGTGCCATTTTAATTAAGTAAACCAAGGCAAAATGGCAGCTGTCAAAAAAAATACTTTGTTGTACATGAGCAACATTATTGTAAATCTGCTTGTAAATCTGATAGAAAATACAAGTGGCACTTAATTAGTGTTCGTTTAACATTAACACATATGGAGAGGCACAGAGAGACATAATCAAATTTAAATCAGACAAGCAAATGCTTTGTTTGATTTTATGTCATAAAATGGCAACGGGACTCACAGAAAGTGGCACTTAGGGCACTCTTCTGACATTAACCCTTACTCCTTCAGCATTTCTCAAAAAGCAAGATCCTATCAACGCGTCACAATCCACCAACCTTTTACAGATGGGTGGGGTACAGTGATGTATATGTACTTAACTTGCCCCATTGTTGCAGAAGGACACAGCCCAACAACTTCTAACAGACAGTCAACTGTTGGGTTTTGTCAGAGTTGAAATTTGTGGTTACATATTCTTTGTGTAAAGAAAGGAACACAACAGACTCATCCATTCAAGAACTGCTAAATTATCTGGTTCTGTTTTTGGTAAGTTTAGTTCAACTTCTGACTATATTTAAGCTATGTTATTCAGGTTGTTTGCCAGCTTTTTTTCTTGTTTAACTTTTACTTCTTTGCTTATTTTTGGTTGATGGAAAAAGAAAGTACACACAGCAAGCATTCAGAAGCCAGCAGCATTACTCATCAGTAATACGGTAATACCAACCATGCCCACTCAGTCAAAACCTTTTACTGCATCAGCTCAGTACTCAAAACCAAACAATTTAAATATACATAGTAATAGTTATACTCCATCTACACAGGATTCAACCTCTCAAATCATAATTCAATTTAAATCAGACAAGCAAACGCTTTGTTTGATTTCATGGTACAAAATGGCAACAAGACTCTGTGAAAACTATATCACAGAAATCAGAGTAATGTATAGCTTCCTCAATCACGGTATTTTGCTGTGATTCTTGTTAATATTTTAATGAATTCCTCAGTAATTTCCAAAGGCATACCTTCCCCTTAGGCTTCCTTTTGTAAGGAAGGATACATGTTAGATCGTTTGAATCCGGCTTCGAAAGCCTATGTAATTAAACTGTGGCTCTACAAGATAATGATTCCATATATATGTATTATCAGCATTTTTACAGAGACAAACTTAGTGTAACAAGCATCTAATTTCACCTCTTTGTGAAAATGCAGATGATACATGATTGATATACATGACTAATTCAGTCAGTTGAAGAGAACAAGCATTTCCTTCTGTTGTTTACGGTAGCTAAACGCATACTCCAATCTTAAGATGTAAGTCTCTTCAGGAGAATTAATAAGCAAAAATGGCAGGTAACCTGCTTTCAGGGATTACACCCGATACAATCTTGAGAAGCAATAACAATCAAATCTCAAAAACTCGAACTAAAGGGGAATGAATGAACAATTTTAGGTATCTGGTGTCCGAGTTATTGAAAATAACCCTATTTTTGTACACTTTAAAGCCATAGCCAACGCACTTGGACACGGCCAAATTTATGCAAAATAATCTGCTGGCAACAGTTGGGCTTGTGTTAGCACACTGTGGTATGCATGCTGCTGTTAACGCTCACTCAATACGGTACATGTCGATGTGTCGATGGCAGTGTGTGTGAACATGCTTGGCTCATCAAAAAGACATGTGCATGACAATAGTGACTCGTGTTGAAGGCAAGAATTATTTCATCACTGTTTATTCATCGTTCTTCAGTGGATTATATTTTTTTACCTGGCCTGACAAAAGTTCGGGATAAAAGGCTTTAGCGATATTGATGATTCAAGTTACAGAGGATTTATTGTGCATAAAGGCCTATTCTTTTGTCAGGAATACAGTAGGAGTTCAAGGTAAACGAAGATTCAACTTAACCAAGTTCGAGTTATTGAGATTTTACTGTAGATTGCAGTTTCAAATCTTCCTCATCTGATTTTCTCAAACATACAGACCTGCTGGAATCCACCTGACTTTCCTACAGAAGGTTGAACCTTGAGTATCCTGTTCACGGAGTGATGTGATTCTTGAAATCAAGGGGCTGTTCATTTATCGGGGCTGGTACACGTACGTTGTGGTGCCTTGCACAAGGGCTGCATATGATAACGAAATACAAGAATAGGGGGAATGAATTTCCCCAGTCTAAATGAATCTGCTCACACATTCCATGTCAGACCAGTTCATCATTTGACCCAGGGTCCTCAGATTTTGATGGACATGTATTGCCGGGCCTATAGACTCTATTGAGACATTAACACATGAACACAATTATCAGCAGATTCTGCCTTTCTTTGTGAGTATTAAGGCAAAAGTAATACAAATTTATAAAGTTAAAAGTTAAAGATTTAAAATAGCTTTTACTCAAACATTATTTTTTAAAGGAAAAATAAAAGTATTACTTTCATCATGTAAATGTTTCTTATTTTTCTTTTGCTTCCATACCACAAAACAAAATATTTCAGTTTTTACACAATCTCTTTGAAACTGATTGTCCACTTAATTACACCGCCATTGTCAATAGAAATATAACAATATTAGTACATGATATACAAAAATGCTGCAAACTGCTTACTGACTAAAATTACCAAAATGCAAATCTTAAAATTTAGTGGGCCTGACGTTTCGATCCTAGCAGGACCTTTCTCAAAGGCAGAGCCTTTGAGAAAGGTCCTGCTAGGATCGAAACGTATGGCCCCCTAAATTTTAATATTAGTACATGTGGACCTTCCAAATGAAATAGAAAGACGACCTTACAGCACAGAGTGCAAAACAAATATTTGGGCTTAGAGGTGGCGATAATGCTGAGTATATTCCAGCAGGAAACTTACGTTGTGTTAGGGTGCAGACTTGGCCAGGGTAGGTATACACTGTGTTCTGGACTGGGTAGGGCTGTTGGGTGTGAATCACATTTGGTCCTCTGACCACCACAGATTGGTTGACTGGTGGTATGATACACTGGTTGCCAGACACCTGGTAGGAAGTGTACGTGGTGGTGCCTCTGCCAGCAATCACCACTCGTTGCGGAGGTGCCACAACTACGGGGGGATTGTAAGGGGGTGGGGCCATAGGAGGAGGCTGGACTGCGTAGGGAGGCGGTGGGGCCTGATAGACTGGCTGGGCGGGCTGAGTCTGCAATATTATACAACACACCAAATGCAGTATCAGCACCCTGCCACTTTAGGCTGTGGCATTGCCAAACAGTTTGCTGGGCTGGGCCACCAGGGAGGCTACCCATTCACCTTAGCTTTACAGGATTCGTCATTGCTTCAGACATAATCAAATATGTCATAGTGTCATTAAAAACATAAGAACATACGGTATGCGACCGGCTCCACAAAAATGAGTATTATGTGACCAAATTGAGAAAAAAAAATAGTTATATGCACAGCTACAGTTACATTCTAAGCTTTAATTTTGTGTAGGTTTGAACCACATGGCATTTTGGAGATATACTGATATTTGCATATATTCAAATTGTATAATTTTTATGAAAGTGCTTTCAGAGATAAAGCCCTTTAAACATAACGAGTGAAAAAGGAAATTTACTAAAAAGAAACTCTCTTGAATGCCCCTAGCAACAGTTACAACACATGTATGTTCCTTTGATGCTATCTTTCTGAACATTTCATGAAAGCATTCATATGATAGAAGCCAATAAACCCAAAAAACTAAATTCACAATGTGAATTTTTGTTCACCCTCTCCACATAGAACATTCCTTTACTCGTTATAGCATAGTGCCCCATAATACCCCTTTTCACAGAGCGGGTCACATATTGATTAAATACACAGATGATATGAACACACTGCAAAATACAATATAAGTACAATTACAATCAATATACTTATCAATGCTAAACAAATAAGACATATTGATTAAATGCACAGAAAGAACTATGAAGAATACACTACCACCCAAAAAAATTAAGAGTTAGCGAATTGCAGTGTTGTAAAATGATCGATTTGACCACCCTGTTGAGACAGGTAGTGACAGATAAACTTCTCATGTGCACAAAGAGTTTATTTGCTGGATGAAATTCATGTCTCATAATATCTTACTTTCTTTCAAGGCATACTTTCATGTCAATCTGTTTGAAAAGACACTAACCAGTGAACTTTTGACCTCGAGAATAGCTGACTTCCAAGCATGGGCATCATCAATGGAGTCCACACAGAACATCATATTGTTCTGGTGAGTTCTCAGCTCCAACAGGCTTTTAGCATCTTTGCCTTGTGGGGGTGTGGTTGACTGTACCTCCCGCCCAACCTGTAGTAATACATGAATGTACAGCACTGAGTGTTCAACTATAATTAACCAAAGATTCATTTCACAAAGCTTTTTAATGGTAACTAACAGATTTACATGCTCATATTTTGAATAACTGCACTATTGATTCAATTGTCAGATTGATAAAAAATTAACTGTAATTGTAAATTCTTAGTTATTGTTGAACTTGATGCTATTACTGAACTTGATATTTACTTGTGGATTTCCTTATTTTAACCAGTGGGCTTAGTCCTACTCAAATGATTTGAAACAGGTCACTTTAGTGAAATCAGTTAATCAAGTAAAGTTTGTAGTTTTTGGACATGGGAAGAACCAGCTGGGGCAGGGACTCACATTGATAGCATAACAAGACTTGACTGTATTGACACTCCCTTGCACAGAGTCAAGTTTCTCATCCTTGTAGTAGGCAAATGTACCATTCCTGTACTGCACACAGAAGGACAACTTCCATCGGCCAAGAACATCACCTATATAGTAGGAAAGCAAATATGGATGAATATAGGACAAACAGACACTGTTGCAAGGCCTTGTCACCTCTACAGCAGCAATTGGCTTTTCATCTTGTTGACATTTTAAGTTAACAATATAGGAGCCTACTCAAAAATTAGTGGGCCTGACGTTTCGATCCTAGCAGGACCTTTTTCAAAGGCAGAGTGACAAGGACAAAACAGATAAATGTACACGAAGGAAGGGGGAAGAGAGAGAATAGGACATGGACGAGAAACAAAGTACAAAGAGTAAAGCTGGCAGGGAGAGATCAAAGAGAAGGGCAAGGAGTAGGGTAGAGATTAGTGAGAAGAGGGGGAAAGATCAAAGAGATAAGTGTGGAGGAGTGAACACAAAAGGATTATCAGAAAGCTGCATGGTGTTAGTCATTACCCTCCTGGATGTTGAGACCATGTGGTTGAAAAGTCCGAAGACGGTTCATCCACATTTTCTCACGGCTAAGACAGACAGCATTACTATGGTGACCAAAGGAATTCTATGCCCAGTACACTCATATCTGATATCGAATGATCAGGGAGATTGAAGTGATACCCAACAGGGGTGTCCATTTTACCGGTTTTGATTGTAGACCTTTAGGGTGTTTTTGGTCTCGCCAACATACTGAACATTACAAACTCTACAAGAGATGATGAGGTACACACAATGTATATGATGTTTGAGGTACACACACACAAAATGTAGTGCACGTGATAGCGCCATACATGTACAGTAGGTCGTGTGGGTACAGTAGTTCCAGAGGAATGTCCATTGAAAGAGTCTATTTCCTTGACACGTGTCTTGCAAACAATGCATTTCAAGGTACACTTAAATGTACAAAATTTAGTGGGAGGTGAAGTGTCCAAAGGGGGAACCTCTGCTCGGAAAATTAAGTCACGTAGGTTACAGGGGCACCTGAAACCCAAAACAGGCGAATTTGGAATGGAGTGTGGCGAATATGGTGGTTTTCCTTAGTTATCTTCCTGAGAGGAGGAAGAGGAGGGTGGTAGGAAGTAACTAAGGGAAGTAGGAAACCTTGGGATTGTCCTTGGGACCTGGTGGCTTTTGTTTGAGTGCCGAACTTCTGGGAATGGAATAGACTTTAGCAATGGAGTTCTTCACTTGGCGAGAACTATAGCCTCTAGCAACCAAGTTACTGGCCAATACACATGTATGGCGGCGAAAGTCAGACTCATTGGAACAAATGCGCCTCAATCTGAGGGCATGGCTGTAAGCTATACCAGTCTTACAGTGTCTGGGTCTTACAGTTCTAGTCTTACAGTTCTCCGCACTTCAGATTGTCTGGCTGATGCCATTCCAAATTCGCCTGTTTTGGCTTCCAGGCACCCCCGTAACCTGCGTGACTTAATTGTCCGAGCAGAGGTTCGAGATCGAAGTGGACAACACCATCGCCTTCATGGACACATTGGTCCACAGGGAGCCTGACGGCAGCCTAACCACAACTGTGTACCGCAAACCCCCACACACCGACCAGTACCTGGCTTACGACTCCCACCACCCTGAATCTGTGAAGCGTGGAGTGGCCAAGTGCCTCTTTGACCGTGCAGCGCGTTTGGTTACCAAACCGCACTGTACGGCCTCAGAGAAACGCCATGTGCACACTGCCCTAACAGCGAACGGATACCCAACCCCCTTCATCCGTCGCTCTTCGAGACCCAAGGTGAGCACCGATACGGAGCAGGTTGAGTACAAGTCCTTCGCTGTACTCCCCTTCATGGACGGCGTCTCCGGACAGTTGAGGAGAATCCTCAAGGGACACGGTATCCGTACCGTGTTTCCTTCCTCAACCACCTTGAGGAACCAACTCGTCCACCCCAAGGACCCTGTCCACCCGGGAAGACGCGGAGGTGTCGTCTACGAGATTGTCGTCTAGAAAGGTGTTGTCTACGAGGTGTGGCGAGTGCAATCAGGTCTACATCGGCGAAACCGGCAGGCCCATCGGTGAGAGGATCAAGGAGCATCAACGCGATGTGAGACTCTCCCATGTGGACAGATCGGCAGTAGCAGAACACGCTTGGGGAGATGGTCACCGGCCAAATTGGGACGATGTGCAGTGTATTACCGTGAACAGCACTGGTACACCAGGCGCGTCAAGGAGGCCATCCACATCTGACTTCGAACAGCGGCATTGACATCCCCGGTTTCTGGCTCTCCACCATCAGACGCCACGACCGCCGACCCACCATGGACAGACCACACGATCACTACTACATGTACGACATCCGCAAACCGGTACACAGGAACCGCCGAAGCCGATATAAACGGACGCCGCAGCGCACATTCTTCAGTTGCTTGATGAAGGTTAGAAGTTAGCAACCGAAACGTCGCCTCCAGCAACGACACATTGCGTGACTTTGATCACCCAGTAGAAAACTTGTCTACACCACCGCGATGAACAACCCCTTCATTTCTACAGAGGTTCCCCCTTTGGACACTTCACCTCCCACTAAAATTGGTACATTTAAGTGTACCTCGAAATGCATTGTTTGCAAGACACATGTCAAGGAAATAGACTCTTTCAATGGACATTCCTTTGGAACTACCCACACGACCTACGGCTGTATCACGTCATTCACGTGCACCACCTCAACCATCATATACCTCTTGTAGAGTTTGTAATGCTCAGTATGTTGGCGAGACCAAAAACACCCTTCGTGTACATGTATCTGTTTTGTCCTTTTCACTCTGCCTTTGAGAAAGGTCCTGCTAGGATCGAAACGTCAGGCCCACTAAATTTTGAGTTTTGCATTTTGGTAATTTTAGTCAGTATGCACTTTGCAACATTTTTGTATATCACTTTAACGATATATAGATCTATACATGTATATATATCCATTTCCACTACACCTTCATTAGCCATTTGGCACTGGAGCTTAGGATTTCAGGCATTAGTCATGTGTATGATGGAAGGGGGTCTGTGGCTCATTTTCCATAGAGGCTTTCCAGCATACATGTACCTTCATTTTCTTTTTTCCCTCAGTTGGGTAGACCATTGGGGCACCACTAGAAGTCTGATAAGAATTTAAGGTTTGCAATTGAAGGTTTGCAAGTGGAAGGTTTGTAGTATCACTATGTAACACAGTAAAAGAGCCGGTAACTCAACGTTTTGGGTAGTTTTGACTGACAACCTGCAGAGAACACACTACATACCTGATGACGGTAGTGCATACTCCTGACGACAGGCACACGCACCCGAAATGTTGAGTTACCGGCTCTACCCAGAGCCACACTCTGTCTCCAAACAGATGTGTTACATGGTGTCACCGCAAACCTTTCCCTAGAACTCTCTCAACCGCCCTTCTCCAACCTTCTCTGTTTTCTGCTTATCCAAAGGGCCTCACTCAAACTGAGCCCTGTCCACTCAGTGATGTTATCCTCCCATCTCTTTTTCTGCCTGCCTCTTCGTCTCACTCCTTGCAGTGCCTTGCAGGATCATCTACTTGATCTTGTGACATGCTCATACCACCTCAATTTATGCTTTTCCATGGGGTTGAATCATGGCTTCTGTTTTATTCCTTCACTTCCTCATTGGTTATGTGACCTCTGTATGAGATGCATGAGAGTCTTCTAAAACATCTCATTTGCGTGGTCTGTATCCTCTTCTGTATCTCTGCAGCTAGAGGTCACGTTTCACATGCATGTAGGAAGATTGAGATGGCAAGGAGTGCATCAGTCTGATCTTAGAGCTGAGTGCAATATTCTTGTCTTTGCAATCCCGACTCCTTTGTCTTTGCCCCAGATGTTTACACCACTATTTAGAGAGCCACACAGTCATCTCTGGTTCCATCAGCAGTGTGTTGATGTTCCAGAGAACCAGCCCAAATTGTGCTATAGTGCAATCAAAGATGAATAGCATGCTACCATAAAAGACAGCACACTGGCAAAGGGGATAGCCCAACATCTGCTTGGTTTACAAACATGGCTGGTCTGACTGCATCTTCACAGTTCAACCAGCAAATGGTGCGTGGCTGCTTGGGATGGTCATGCTATCACCTTCCAAAGTGAGTAATGCTCACATTGTACATTACAATACAAACAATACCACAATAGGAATGGATGCATTGGTATCCTGCCCCTTGCTTAGTGCCCATTGAGCAGACTTAGGAAATCAACCTACTGCCTCCATCGCAACCTTAAAATCTGTACACATGAACCTTGCCTGTGGTCAAAGGCAACTTCCATTGCATACATGATGTACATGATGTATGTACAATCCTTTGAGGTGATTAGCCTCAAGCCAATGGGATAAGGTGTGATGGAGGGAGTGAGTCTTTTTCTATTCTTTCTTGTAACTGATGGCATGAAAGAATATCTGAAATGTCAGCTTACTTTGTCGATGCATCCAGGAGGCCTTTGCTATCCCGTCATTCCTGCAGGCTTGAGCACTTGCCATTTTGCTTGAGACTCAAAGTAATGTGACGAGAATCTGTAAAGAAATGTCATATATTGTTGAGGTACATATTATTTCTAGTGGGTAGATGTATTTCTGAGGATGGCTGCATTATTTAATGAAAAGTGGTTTTACACTGCAACTGCAGTTTAATAATTATGAGGTTTATTGTTGATATGATGCGTCAAGGACCACCACTTGACCATCGAGCTGGGCTAGGTCATGTGGTGGATTTAAATCTGTAAAGTGGCGAGTACCACGCACGTTGCATCATAGATTATAAAGTTTACATCAAGGAGAATGTAATTCAACGAGGGTTTGCCCTCTTGACAGAATAAGCATTGTGCTCAGTGCTTTGCCTGACTGTCTGCTGAAAAAACAAAAACGGGAAGCTCGAGTGGGATTTGAACCCACGACTCCTGCTTTCTAGTGCAGACGTCTTAACCACTTGACGACTGACTCACTGAGCAGGTTTTTGGTTACTCTGAACTATATTCTATACTCTCAGCATTTGTTTTTGAGAAGTGGATATGCCTTTGTGGGGTTAGATGAAAGAGAAGATACTTTCAGTTAACAATCTTTGTGGAATGGTAACCTTACAAGACTTACATACACTACTTACTGATGTGAGTTGGATTCTGGTGGGTTTAAAGTTTCAGATGGTGTATGTAATGATTTACTTTATAACTGTGGTCATCAGAACACCATGCATGCACCATAATTTTCATCTGTTTTCATTTGCAGCCCGTGTTTAAAATCATTGCTACTACTGAATGCTGCAGAATGGCTCGAGCCGTGTTCTCATTGGACTTTTTCGTCCATGGCTAGGCAGTAACTTACCATGACAATCTGGACAGTAATTCTAACTTTGTTTTTCCACTCAGATCCTTTTTACACCAGTTGGCAGAATGTTTATTTATGAATGGCTGGTAAAATGTCACACATTAGAGGCATTCACACTAGTAATATTATCGAAAGGTGAATCGCAATTATTGAAAAAACTTGTTTTATGCCCGGAGATAATTTATTGGTTGAATGCTTCAGACTGGCATGTAAACGTTGAGTTAACGACTCTTTTCAGAAGCATACTCCATCTCAAAAGAGATTTGTTATGTACACGGTGTCAACACAAACTTTCCACTTGGAACTTCCAATATGCAAACCTTCAAATGTTTTGTGCGGATGACTTAGTTATAGGCCTACACTTGATGAACTTGAACCATGTCCATGCTACACGTTCAGCAGCAACGTACAGCCTACAGGGATCAGATACATTCCACATAATTTTAATCACATTTCTGGCCATCTAATGTCTTCAAGAAATCATTTTCAGGACAAAAACTCTTGAATTTGTTGGATAAATCATAAATTTGTCATTATACTGCCAAGTGACCAACAGTATAAGGCTAATTTTGCAGTATTGGAATGATTTTCATACTGCAGTATACCGCCATATCGGTTGGACTTAAATCGTAAAAGCTGCATCCACTTTGTGCAATCCCTGAGCTAATGTAGCCAGGTTTGCAACAATTGGCTTGCATCTGAATGAAAGTGGGGGCGTGATCCCTGGAGATATACAGCAGCTGATGGTTGCCTGCTTCTGACTGGTGCCCACACTCCAGCAAAGACTAGTTGACTGTTTGGGAAGGCTACCATCTAATTGCTCAGATTGATAGCTCAGATGGTAAGAGCGCTGGCACGCAAAATCTGAGGTGACATGAGTTTACCTTTTTTTTTCATAATTGTTCAAAGTTCCCTGTTAATTTTCCCTTTATTTCTTTGATTTTGTTTTTGTCCAAACTGCACAGGCCTGATTTGTGGCCCGAGAAAAACGTACAGAGCAACCCCACCTCTAGTAGCTAGTACTGTAGTAGTAGTAGTCCGAGTAACTTGGACCCTTACAATCGCCCCTTTTTTTTAATTTTGAGGAGGTCGGGCGATAGCCGACATCCTCAAAAAAGAAGGGGTGATTGTAAGGGTCCAAGTTACTCGGACTAGTTGGGTAGTAATTGCAGACGGCAGAACCTATTTGTCGTGGGAACCCCCGTTTTCGACGGTACACGTTTTCGGCGCTTAGCCTTCTAACTTGCATCGCACGATGAAAACAACTCCGTATAACGATCTCAGACTTCGTATCTTACAGTTGGTTTCCTGCTCTTGTCCGTCACCGAAAATGTGGAAAGTTAAGGCTTTTCCAGTAGGCCAAACTCGTGTGATTCAAAAAGTTGCTCTTTTGGGGTCTATTTCCCTAGGTACAAAATTGGCAGTTGCTTCGAAGCTCCAGTTTTCTTTATTGTTGGTCCTAAAAAAAATCTGAGTGTACCATAATAACCCCAACATCCGTAGAAAAAAAATATATCACGCAACTTGAGGCAGTCCGTTCTGGGTAAAAACTATGGAGCCTCCTATAGGGCGTCTCGCTTATATAATTTTAAATTTTCTTTTTTATTATAATTAAAGACAAAAAGTAACATGGCCCAATAGGCTTTTATAAAAAATGAAAAAAATAAAAGGGCAGCTAGAGAAAGTACCAAGAAGTAGGAAATGTGTCTCTGGAGTGACATTGGGAAAGGTCATAACTGAATTGTGGAGTTTTTTTAAACGTCACAAAAGAAGACATCAACCAGACCAATACGTTTTAAGCATAAATTATGAATGATTTGAGGAAAGTGTTAGAACTAGAAGCAGTGTCGAAAAAAACAAAACAAAGATGAACACAAAAAAACATACAGGGAAGAATTTTACAGTGCCACACAGCATTTTGAGTTATTTTAAGAATTTATTTTGCGTTTGGCTGCACTGGGACACCAAAGTACTAAACACCACCGACGAAAATAGGTCACGGTGCTTACTGCGCGGTGCGCCGCGGACGTCAACAAAACCGAGTAATCTTACGGAAGTGACAGGCTTGATCAACCTTCTCTATGATTATTCTAATAATAGTCTGAGGTGTGGACAAAGTGACTGAGAGCTCTTTTAGTGTGATACTTTCGTCCACATTGTTCACTTTGAAGAAAAGTCCTTATATCGTCGAAAACCGGTTACTGGAGGATACTTATTTACTGAGTAGTGCACTGGCATAATGGAATTGGAAATATGACTTATGAGGAAGGAAATGCAGTGACGACGATCAAAACAATACAACAGGTTGACAAAAAGAGAGAGTAAAACTAAAATTTAAAACTAAAGGGATAACAGTTACCGTAGATGGCACTACACTTTCTCCTTGGTTTTAACGAACGTACCCTTATCTGAGACGAATAGAAAATCGCAGGACACTTTTGGGTTGCTGAGTCGTACAGGTGAACGAAACTAAAAATTCCCCTATATCAATGACGTCACTTTTCTCGGGCCTTTCCACGATACATGACTATGGTGTAAACAATAGGTACATCGCAGTGGCTATTGTTACGGCAGCCGTAACGCAACTTCCATTTTCTATAGTTACGGCACTGCAACTGCGCAAGCGCGAGGACACATGCCAGATCGAACGTACACTGACAGTACTTTGGAAGCGCGATGTTAGCTGCGACGCTGCCGTCCGGCCGTCGTGCTTGATCTTGATTTGTTGCATTTGCATGATACATTCATCATTATTTGTTGCCACTGTTTGATTAAAGAAAATTACAACGTTGATTTATAGGTATAATAGTTTTATAATTTGTATAGTGGTCTTCAAACCTCCCTAAAATCGAATGACTTCTCGTATTTTCTGCTCCCACATGAACGCACGCGAAGTCGACAGCTGACGACTTTGTTAGGGACCCTTTTTTGCCGATCTCACCGTGCGAGAGCTTCTTATATACATGATTGACTAAAAGACACCTTTTTCCATTCCGATAATGACAGGGATATTGCTTTAAGACAAGCAAAATATGTGCCTACAGCCAGAGAATTTGCCATGTTTCTTGTGCCTGTACTGAGCTTGAGGCGGCGCTGCCAGTGCATGTGGGGTTTATACCCCATGCAACAAATCTGATTTGTCCTCGCGCTTGCGCAGTTGCAGTGCCGTAACTATAGAAAATGGAAGTTGCGTTACGGCTGCCGTAACAATAGCCACAGCGTAGTTCCATTATCCATGGAGGAAGGAAAATACTAGTACCTCGATGCATTATCAAAAGCACAGACCTAATAAAAATTATTTTCATGATTGCGTGTGTACTAAATGAATTGAAGGACACGAAATTAAATATTTCGTTGAGGCAGATCTGCTTGGAATTTTTATTTTGTTTCAGCGTCTATTTCCCTTTTTGTTTTTCTATTTGGGACTCCGTATAAACAAGACCCTCTACATCACGGACGTGTATAAAAAGGTTTTTTTTATACACGTCCGTGCTCTACATGACGTATAGACATGAAACCATTCGCCGCGCGCATCAAATGGCATCTCATTCTCACTGGTTCGCTGCTATTTGTAACGTTTCTGCTATGGCTGTTTATAAACCAGCGCAGTGTGAATAGGCCGTGTCCGAACTGGCTGCGGCTAAAAGTAACACACAATCGTACATGGCTGCAGCCGCTTGTTGTCGACTTCCTTAGAGTCTTGCTTAGACTCGCGTATACTCGTACTCTCAAGCCCTATATTTGAGTTGCCAATAAATTCGGACGCAGCCCATAGAGGTAGTACTAGAGTTACATTTAAAAAGACGCAGCCCAGTTACATTTCAATATGCAATGTAACTATATGTACAGTACATTATTTTATGTGGTTTACTGTTAAGATATCAGTGCATGGGTATCACATAAAATTATCGTTGCTCTCAGTCCAAAACTTTTCTCAGTCTGACCACTAATATAGGAATCTCCAAATAAATATTGTGCTGAACATTGCTAAAAGTGTTAAGCAATCATAATGTCGTATGAAATATGATTATCAGACAAATTATTTAAAAATGCTACAAAAAGTGCTTTTTTATACCAGCTTGTATCTCCGTCGGGACCATGACACGCAAGAACTTTACTCTGGGGCCGTTTCCACTACGAATAATCGCGATTTGAATCGCGAGTAAATAACCGTGCTTTTTTTTGGTCGTGTCGACACAGGCCAAAAAATCGCGACCGAGCTATGGTCAAATGATGGGCGTGTCCTTGAGGGTGGCCTACAACAAGCATATGGCACTTGACTGTCAATCAGAACGCGATTATTTGAAAACAAATCTCACTTGTAATAGTGGAGTCCGAATCGCGATTCAAATCCCACTAATCATGGGGTACGTTTGAATCGTGATTCAAATAGCGGTCCAAATAATCGCGTTTATTTGGTGTAGTGGAAACGGCCCTATAGGCCCCATAGTCTAGCACAAGACGGACATCGATACCGCTACGATGTTTGTAGGCCCACACGCATTGCATTTTAATAGGCGCCCCAGTTCATGGAAATAAAAACACTTCGAGGACAGCACATACATCTAGAGTTATTGTTTCACTTTGTATCACCACTCCCACCTTTCAGAGACTATTATTGTCTTAGAAATTGTTCGCAAGATTCGTTTGTTTGAATTGAATGGGGCCTAACAGTAACAATGTTGTTTGTAAGTTCACCGAGTATAGGATATAGCTTCACTCCTCACATTTCTACGTCCCGGTATAGCATTGGGACCTCTATATGAATGTGATGGCCCGATCTGCAGAATTCTCAAGATGGACTTACCTCTTTATTAAAAACAAATCAGATGAAAAAAACACCCTGTTCAGACCAGGAACGTCGGGAACAGCTGATCAATACAAGTTAGCCACGCGCCGGGCCGCGTAATTTGTTTTCATATGAGGGTTACAGGCAATTTTCATATTACAATGGGGTGTCGTAATCTTCTTCTGTCGTAATTTTCTTTAAAAACGATTCGACACGTCCATTTTTGAAAATTATTTTATGAAAATTGCCCCTAACCCTCCTACGAAAAAAAACCCGCCGCCGGGCCCACGTATTGCATTGGAACTGTGCACAGGAACCGATCACAAGAGATGTCCCATGCAGATTGCAGTCATGCTGGTCATAAAATAATGTATCATTATTAGTAAGACTCCATCAAAATAGAGGCAAGACTCCAAGTTCGCGGAAAGAATGTTGAAGACTCGCTAATGGGACAAATTTAAGGGAACAAAACGGGACCAGCTATAGGCCTATACACTGAAGTCAAAATTGGTTGCTATAGGCCTGTTGTTTGGAGAAATAATGCATTCTATTCAATGGGAGTCAGGTAGGATGATGTCAAATTTTGATCCGTTCCATCGCTCTTGGGAAGAAACCCCAATTAATTGCGTTTGAAAATGCACTTGCAATCAAGTATTACTGCTTGATGTTTGAAAGATATTCACAAACTCAAAGTCAAGACTTTAAAAACAATAATTCATTTTGATGATTGTTATAGTTGTTCACTCTTTGCATGCATGCACGAAATCTAATGATGTGTCAAACAATAGCCTATAAGAAAGAACTGACTGGGAACTTTTTGAAAATAAATAAATAAAAAGGCAAAGAGAGCTTCACTTGGCTGGGACTTGAACCCGATTATTTTGAAAAAAAAAGGAAACTTAGGTTGGACCGGTGTAGCGGTCTGATCCGGGCCCCATGCTCAGATGAGACCGTTACCATAATTATATGGATAAAAACGTCATGCGCAGTGCGTATGGTAGTTGTCCATTTTGAAGGCCGTGCTGAGTCGCATTCGGCCATAATGGCAATACAGCGCTTTCAGGCACGTTCGTTGACCCGTAGTTCTATAACAACGCTCAGTACGGAGCCTAGTAACTAGGCCTAGAACTTGCAGTTTTACATTGTGGAAGAAATGCTACAGTCGTTCCCCCGTAATGATGAGGGTGCATCGATTGGCTTTATACAATCAAAAGCAAAAATATAGTTTGTAAAACTGTGTTCGTTTGCGGATAATCATAAAACAAAAGGGGTCTTTGGAGGCTTATTAACTGATACATTGTAGAACAAGTGAAGCTTAAGACAACCTGGGGGTTCACTCTTCAATTTGATATGTAATTTGGAACAAATCTGGCTTTAAATGTGGCCCTATTTGGCTGTGAAAGTGGAGGGGTCCATCCCAAAATCCTTGCAGAAATTCGGCTTGGACGGCTACCCATTTTGGGGGTGTTTTTTTCTGGGGGTAATTAGCAAAAAATCTAATCGGCTAAGAGCACTAAAATTTAAAAGAATCTGAGAGATGAAGGTCGAAACTACAATTTTAAGTATAGCTACAAGAACTGAGAGACTTTTGGGCATGGGATAATTGACTTTGAAAGTGAGTGTTTTTGTACAGTGTTCAATGGGAGCTCTATTTAGTGTTCTGCACCCAACAGTCACATGAAGGGCGCCCCCATGCACGTGCTTCGTTCACTGACTCATCTGAGCACGCTGAGCAGCTGAGAACGTTGCTGCAACGTGCTGAGGTGAGCCAGTGACGTCACGGCTCAACTCAGCACGGGGGCCCGTCTGAGATCATTACACCGGGATGTGTACGGTATTGCGTACCGTAGGCTATACTACCAATCTGAGCTATCCACGGGTCATGGTCACATCTTTCGAGTCAGACTCCTGAAATCCATTACAAACGGTCATCCTGATCCAGACGTGTTGAGTCCGAGTCCGATTGAGTCGATCATGATCACTTTTGGTATCCACCCATTATGATTATAGGCCTTTGCCTATATATCCCAATACCTCAACATGATCACGCCGCGCTAGCATCGGCCGAGTCACAAGGAGTCGACATACAAGTCGAGTTGGAGGACACGCCCGATCGAGTTATATATAGGCCCTATAGGTCCGATTCTAAGTTCGAGCATCTGTGGTTCGAGTCGATGGTCCGAATCAGTGGAAAATGGCCCAAATCCGTGTCACGGCATACGTCGTTCAAGTCTGTCAGGCCGGTCGTCACGGTCCGTCAGACCCGGAACAATAATTGCTAATGGGTCTCGATTGTGCCTTAAATTACCATGGCTATATAGTATTATTACTGTATTATTACGGAGGAAGGAAGATCAGTCGGCGTTATACGAGCATTGCGTCTTAGCTAGTATTATTATTTTTTAGAAACCACGGATTCGCATAAAAAATATGACGGACTTGATGAACAATTGGGCTCTGGCTTGATGGGGATCGATCGTTTCCGCCATATTCACCAGTTGCAATTTGCAGTTTCCCTTTCTGCAACCAGATCGGAGATGTTATCCGAAGCCGGACCACGTTAATTCGTAAACTACTCGGGCGTCACGTACGTGTCCAGCATGGCAGACGTACGACGGTCCATCTAGCCGGCCCCCTCGGCTCTGTCAAGTCCTCTTTGCTTCAGCATAGGCCTAGTATACCAGAGTAATTTGACTGCTTCCCACACATGTTTAAAGGGATAACACAACATTGATCGAGGTCAAAGAAGAGCAGCCATAGTCTGATCCAACATATGTATGAAATAGAACACCTGTGAAAATTAAGCTCAATCTATATCCGCCAACAGAGTCTCGAGAATGAATGAGTGAAAACCGCTTCATTTGTTTCGCGAAAATGCAGCATTCAACGCCGTACTGTTCCTAAATATAGTTTAGCTCTCGGTGAGACGTAAACTATTTCTTTTACTCTTTTCTCCCAAAATACAACATTTTAGGCAGAAATATATGGACATTCTTCTGGAACTACCCACACGACCTATGGCTCTATCACGTGCACCACCTCAAACATCATATACCTCATCTCTTGTAGAGTTTGTAATATTCAGTATGTTGGCGAGACCAAAAACACCCTCAAAAAACGTATCTATGGCCATAGGTCTACTATCAAAACTGGTAAAATGGACACCCCTGTTGGGTATCACTTCAATCTCCCTGATCATTCGATATCAGATATGAGTGTACTGGGCATAGAATCACTTGGTCACCGTAATAATGCTGTCCGTCTTAGCCGTGAGAAAATGTGGATGAAGCGTCTTCGGACTATTCAACCACATGGTCTCAACATCCAGGAGGGTAATGACTAACACCATGCAGCTTTCTGATAATCCTTCTTTTGTGTTCAGTCCTTCACACTTCTCTCTTTGATCTTTCCCCCTATTGTCACTAATCCCTACCCCACTCCTTGCCCTTCTCTTTGATCTTTCCCCCTCCTCTCATTAATCCCTACCCTACCCCCTGCCCTTCCCTTTGATCTCTCCCTACCAGCTTCACTCTTTGTCCTTTGTTTCTCATCCGTGTCCTATTCACTCTCCCCCCTTCCTTCGTGTACATGTATCTGTTTTGTCCTTGTCACTCTGCCTTTGAGAAAGGTCCTGCTAGGATCGAAACGTCAGGCCCACTAAATTTTAGATTCAGAAATATATGTGCGTGGTTTCTACTATAACTAAGTTATAACCATCTTCAAACCGTATAAGTTTCATGTAAATCTGTGAACATTTCTGTTTTTCGTTCTTACCAATGTTGTGTAGGGGCTTTACCTGTAGTTTTTGAGTTGTTGTTAGCCATTCAAGAAGTGAAAATAGTTATGACGATGTGGAAAATGAACAAGGAAAAGCGAGAATAATTTGAAAAAGGCTGCGGGTGTCGGGCCCCTCTTTGCATGCATGCAGTGACAGCGTTAGGACAAGGTTGTAGGTTATTCCTCCATAGTACCTGTACACACTGTACAGTACATGTACATACACATTGTACTGTATTGTATTGTGCCCGCCTGGACTGGTACCCTGCCTGCCTTGACACTTTGGTTCGTGAATGGGTACCTGCTATCAGACTGCGCTGTGATTGCTGCGTATGATATGTACGTACGTACGTACGTACATGTACTGTATATACGTACGGTGCATGCAAGGAAGTTGCCATTCATGTAGCACAGTACTGTCAACCAAGCCAACAAAAGCACCGATTTATCTTGCCATCGATTGACAAGATAACAAAAGGTACTCGACAGCTTGGAGTCTTCACTGTTCAAAGGTGACTACTGATTTTGTAGATATGTGTTTCAGTCATATCATTTATTTGGTTCCATTTGATTAAGGCCTCCTTCGAAAAGACTGACTAGAATTTTACCATCGAAAGAGAAAAAGCCCTTACTGTCATAATTTAGTACTAGTTACTAGTACCCTTGCAACTTCAGTGTCAAAATATAACTATCATTTTCAAAGAGGGGGTGCAGTATCCATCTAAGTTATCGTTTTACTTTTAGTTTGATTTTTCCCTTTAGAACTTGTTTGAACCCTTTATTCCATGGACGATATTATTCATCCATGGATGTAGAATTTAACATTGCAATTTACAGTGCAAAACTGTAATGTCATTCATTGCGGAATTGCCATGCATTTCAACGCGTAGCCATAATGTACGGCCATGGTACAACCTACCTCCATGGTACAACTGAGTGCCACGGAAAATTGTGACCTGTTAAATGTTTGAATTTTGCCATTTTCCCCATCTTTGATTAGGTCAGTGTCTTTGCATCGTAACAATTTGTGAAATTTGAGTCATTATTTGAGTATTATTACTATACTAATATAGTACTACTAATAGTACTATATAGTACTTTTACTACTAAAGTACTACTACTAGTACTAGTTTTCCTTTTTATAATTAAATAGTATAATACTATAGACTAGTACTACTACTACTACTATTAGTAGTAGTACTAGTACTAGTCTATAGTATTATACTATTTAATTATAGTATCTACATGCTCCAATATGAATGATTGATGATAGCGACCATAATGATATCAGTTAACTTAAGGATATGTGCACATATGGTTGCATGGTAGCTTGATATTTCTAGCCTCTGTTCTCCCTTCTTAAAAAAAAAAGATTTCTTTATCAGTTTTATGGCGGTCAAAATGTCATTTTTTGTTAAAAAGGAGTAAAACTAGTACTAGTAGTAGTAAAAGTACTATCATTAGTATCAATACTATGTACAGTTACTTTATCTGACGGTTGCATCCGTGGTCATGATCATACCAAACAACATGACTTCTAAGTTCTAAGTAGTGTGAGAAAGGAAGAGAAAGTTTCAATTGAATTTCCTTTTTAAAATTTAAGCTCATACTTGCAGGAAAATGGCAGTTTTTCATCTGCACTTGTACATGTAAATGACGCTTCCTGATTTCATTTTTTTTCAACAAGGAAAAGAAAATGAATCCTGCTTACCCACCCCAGCCTTACCAACCACCAACTGCTCCACCAGGTAAGATATTCCTCAGCAATGAGCTCATATTTAAAGACGAACAAACTGAAACATAGAATCAGATCCCCTTGAGTTGATACTCATACTGTTTTTAAAGAGATTTATCCACTATCCAGCAACATAACCCTCCAATTATAACTAATAGTCCGAGTAACTTGGACCCTTATAATCGTCCTTTTAAAAAAAAATTGAAGGGGTCAGGCGATAGAAGGGTCCAAGATTTTCTGTAGGGAAACACGACCAAACAACGATGTGTTCGACTCCAGATTTTACCCCGAAAACACCCATGAAACCGTCCCACCCACCCATCTTTGGATTAAGTGAGAATCATCGATTTCTATTCTGGTAATTTGTTTTACATGGATGGTGATTCCAGCATATTTCTGTCACCTTACTTTTGCCTGGTAGTGGTACTGTGCTGAAAATTATATATGGTCAGCACTTGGTGTATACAATCCTGTAAGAACATTTTTTGTGGCATTCTGGATTCACAGATGTACCCAGTATCCAGAATTTACAATTTTATGGCAGTACTAAAAAGCTTAACCTGATGCCTTTTCTGTCAGGTCGCCTTTCATCGTTTGCATACCAGCTGACGTACTGACATAGATTTGTTGCTAGTAACACCCCATTATACATGTATGTTTCCCTCAACACCAACATGACATAGTACCAGGTTTAATTGTGAATCCCTCAATTTCTTTAGCCTAGAAGACCACTTTTCAATCCAGAATTTATCTTGTTGATGCACTTTCTACACGTTCCATATGGTGATTGATGATAGTGAAGAGAACAGAAAATACAAAATAATAAACTTGAACTGTGAGCAGCATGATTTGATGACGTATCAATCAACTGTGCCTTGGATCACATTGACAGGATTTGACTGTACTTGCTTTTTGTGCATTTATTTTGTTGTGGCTAAACAGCAGCATATACTAGTCACCAGAATGCAGGTCAACCACCACCCATTGGATTCAACCCTAGCTTGTATGCCCCTACCCAGCTTGCCTATGCATCAACGCGTGAGTAGAAACAAGTAGCACACTTTGCGGCCAGATTTGGTTGTACATGAGACTATTTACATGAATATGCCAGGGATATCAAGCCACTGTACATGCTCTATGATCATTCTTGAACAAATTTCAACTCAATCTCTGGCTTAAAATCTAATACATTTACATGTGCATGTAAGTAGAGGCATGGGACCATGATCTTCAATGAAAACCTGTTCAAACAAGAAAATAGAGGCTCTTTTATTAAAAGAAATAGCTTTTTAATTGATTAAAGGTAGGATACACCTTTTGCTTCCACACAGTTCTTTGTAAAAGTCAACGTATAGCCTACATAACAAATTATCTGTCAACTGTGTCAAGAGAAAAAAAACCATGGAAATAAATTAAATGTACCCCTTTTCAGACATAGAGCACAGTACATGTATTTGTAAAAGGAATGATGCCATTACAAATTTCCTGATGAGTAAGTAATGTTTCAAATTTGGAATGTCACGAAATTGGGCACTTTGCAAATGGTGCACTCTCCCTTTAAGGTGTGAAGTGATCCATTACTTAAGTTCAAGGCTTAATAAATGTCAGAGCTGATTTGAGAATTGTCATCTCAAGGAAGCCCATACTCAAAACTAATGCACACATGCTTATTTGATTGTGCTACTTGGAAGGCAAGCGCTATATACATGACCATTGTCTAGCCAAAACTCAAAACAGTATACATGACAGTACGTACATGTACACATACAGTAGTGACTCAGATTATATGATCGCGATGAACTTGTCATGTTAGCACCATCTATCGACCATTGTATTGTATACTGCATAGCAAATAGTGTGAGTACTGTAATACTGTTTTGAGGTTTGGCTACATGACGGTCGTACTATAGCCTAATTTGCATTGGAAGATCTTGCTTCTGATAAGATTCAGCACAAATCCTTGTTTCCAATGTCCAAGCAAGGCAGTTAGTTAAAACTCAGAGGTTTGCCTACATTGTAAAGGTTCATGTCTCCAACATTTTTCATCTGCAGGCCTGCACGACCTACTTAGGCATTACCTGCTGTCATCTTAACATACATGGTTATAACTGTTAATTCATGTAATTCTTAAATTGAAAGTCAAACAAACAAAGGAAAACTGACTGGAAACTTTAGAACAAATGGAAAAAATGCAAAGAAAACTTTGACTGGACCGGGCCTTGAAGCTGAGACCTCTGGATTAATGTACCAGTGCTCCAGACATCATCTGACATGGCGGTGCTTTCTTGATTCTTAAGTAAGATTTGAAGCAAAGAAGGATGAGATGTGGTTCTAGAAAGAACAGGCAAGTGACAACCCAATGGCTTTGCCAGGAAGGCCTGGCTGTCCTCAGGCGGAGTGTGTTGTGCAACTTTACACTCACTGGTTCATCTCATAAGTCAGAACCCCATTTCTCCTTAAAGACTCACTCCACATGGAGTACACAGTACTACACACAAACCTTGCATAAATTTGTTATTCTTTCTTTCCCTCTGATTCCACTGTAGCTCACTACCCTACAGCAGCCCATCCCACTGTCCAACCTCAACCTCAACCTTCCCCCTATCCAGTGCCTGCCACTGCCCAAGCCCCTGCATATGTGGCAGCAGCAACAGTCCCCTACAATGTGTCAGGGGTAAGTTTAGAATAGTCAAACTGTACAGTATGTATGTACATGTATGCCTGTGCGTGTATGTAGCTGGGCATTGCTAAACCACAACAGCTCAGAAAGATCTTGATCAAAAGTCATACTGATAGCAATTTTTGATCTCAATGAAAAAACTTAACTACCATGACTACCTTTACTGGGTACTAGTCAGAAGAAGAAGAAGAGAAAACCTTTTTACCAAATGTTTAGCAATCAGCAAACAATATTGTCATCAATATATTGTGATTTTGTGATGGTGACACAATTAAGTGTGTGACCACCATTTAATAATTCGGCTTTCCCAGGATATGATTAAGTGAATAAAGGGTGCTGAAAAGAGTAATAAAACAGTTATATACACTGTAAAAGTCAGCAATAGAAGTATCCAATCTTAAGGATAGAATATAGGAAACAAAAAACCTGCTCGCCCAATTGGCTTGGGCAAGCAAAATTTGCTGTTGGGCAAGTGTTTTGAAAAAACTGTACTGATTCGTATATATTGCTTTGTTCTAAGCTGAAAAGAGTCTTTGTTTAAACTGTGGACAATAGTGGTGGCTGGATTCGGAGGGCCCCGTCACATAGTCAAACCAACGAAGCTCTGATTTCGGTGGTCCCGGTGCGAAGTGGTTAATCAGAAAATGTTGGCTTGAAACTGAAAATGCATTTTCCACTGCCAGGAAAAAACAATGAATGATTGGATAAGTTAGGACATGGTGGGCTTTACTGCTATGCTGGGTGAGACCAACAAGTGCAATTTACAAAAATGTATACATGAGTCCAGGTGTACTTTGATAATTAAGTTGAAACCATGCATTTCCATCAACTTTAGTAGCTCAGACTATGTATCTTACACGTTCATTCATAACTTTCACCAGTTTCATATAAAGTGTGTGATTTTTTGTTTTATAATTCATGGTTTGCTTTAGTATGAAAAGTCGGGCAAGTGGTTTTTGCTGTCGGGCAAGTAAAATTTCAAACCACTTTCTCGACAGGGCAAGAAACAAAACAAAGTTTGTCGAGCCCTGCAGCCGATTTCACGAAACTTCAAATGTTGCGTACGCAACATTTTGTTGCGTAACTTACGCAACATTTTGCTGCCTTTTCTAAATACAGCAGAAAAGAGCCATTGTGGCGGAAGACTTACTCAACATTTTACGTTTCGTAATTTACGCAACTTTTCTTGAAATCGGCTGCTGGAATTTATTTTTAATTTCTACAATTTATGTTCCTGACTGTGCGTCAAAATTGTTTTGTTTTACCTAATGTGACAGAGGGATGGTTGTTTTTAGGTTACTGTACCGAAACCGTGTACGATTTTCCAAGGATTTTTTAATCTGAGTGCTATTTTTGTTCTGGGTGTTTTTGGATCTGCATTTGTGGAAATTTGTTTCAGATGGAGGTGAGCACGGCTTGTGACTTTATACATGTACACTGCCGTGCAAAAGTCTTTGCGCACCCACACAAAAATCTGCTTCATGTATTTCTCCCAATTAAATAATAAATAATGTGTTTCAAAATTATACCTGTCCCTCAAGTGGTACATCTAATGCAAAATATTGACATTTTATTAACACAATTATGCTTCATGTGTTCAGAATATCAATTAATCCAATTTATTATCGGCATGCACAAAGTCAATGGGAGTTAATGTTAAATCCAAGATGGCGGCGCCCACGGACCGTAAATAAACAGAAAAACACAATCTCTCAGCATCGCGTTAAAGCTCCACTGCCACTGGCATCGATGACGGCATAGCACCGCCAGCCGAATGACCCCAGACAGATTGGCCATAGTTTACTGGTCTAAACAATGTCAGATACGCTGATTAATTTGTAAAAATTCTGTCTTATTGCGAGGCCAAATTTCACGGAGAACACACTGCGATTCACCGCGATTCGTCGGCCGGGTCCAGGCGAGATTTTCCCGGGCCTGATCCAACCGCGAGCCTGGTTGCTTGGTGGAAGGCGGGGTTTATGCCTGTCAGTTCATCCAGGAAGCCCCACTGCTGCTAGGCGACGGGAAATGATTGACCAATGAATGTAAACCCTGCAGATCTGGCCCGGTCGATTGAGTAGGTCAGGGCGGTCAAAAAGCGATTTGATCGGGAGATCCAGACGAGATGTTGGACAGAATTGCTGTCCCTTGGTCGGACAATTTTCGCAATTTTTTCATCAAATTGCTTGTGGAAACGTTCCTTGAATGTTACTTTATGGTACCTTTGCTGATCGAAGCCTTTTGCCACATTCCCGAGTCAAAATCCCCTCACCATGCCGAGTGCAACACGAACCACCCCTTTTTGCTAATCGTTGATCTGATTTTGCCTGGGCATTGCTGCCGTTCAACGGCTCCCAGACGGCATTCATATGCAAATTGTGGCACTCCTTTTAAGGCTTGGCAACTGTAGTTTCCATATTTATGACTGGGGTTCCAGCTTCACTTCGTAAATATTCATTCGCCCTTATCGTCCCATGGTTTAAATGCACGCATAATGATATTCATGAGGACATGAGCTCATGAATATATAATGAGGCAAATCAAGATGGCAGTTTAACGTTGCGACGAAAGTGCGTCGTGAAGGTGCTCTTTTTGCCCGTAATGCAGAGGGTGTTTCTTAGTGGAAATATGATTATCACTGGGCCTGACGTTTCGATCCTAGCAGGACCTTTCTCAAAGGCAGAGGACTCTGCCTTTGAGAAAGGTCCTGCTAGGATCGAAACATCAGGCCCACACAATTTTGAGATTTGCATTTTGGTAATTTTAGTCAGTAAGCAGTTTGCAACATTTTTGTATAGGCCTATCACTTCATGATTATTACTGATTAAAATAATAACTCCAGACACAGGTTTGATAGTTAAGAGAACAACTGTGAAATTTCAAAGTGAAGTTTTAAGTTGAAAATTTTGCATTGGGTGCGCGAAGACTTTTGCACGGTAGTGTACATGTAATGCTCTTGGTTAGAGTGTTATCTTGAAGGATGGGATAGTTTTGCTCTAAAGACTGTGCTCCTGTGTTTTATGTTGTAGGCCTATACCCCAAACCAACCAACTTACATCCAGCAACAGCCACCAGCCTCTAATCTGACTGTTATTCAGCCACCACGGACAGTCTATGTAGCCAACCCAGCAGTAAGTCCTTACTCAGGATAGCAGGATTTTGTTGGACAGGTTTTCTATTTTTCTCACTTTCTTCAAATTAAGTCAAACAAATAAAGGAAAAATGAACTGGGAAATTTAAAATTATTTTGAAAAATGGCAAAAAATACTCTGACTGGACTGGGACTTGAACCTGAGATCTCTGGTTTTGCAGCCCAGTGCTCTTACCATCAGAGCTGTCCAGCTCAGTCAACATTTTCTTTGCCATTTTTTTCAAAATTTCTTAAAATTAACAAACAAAGGAAAGGAAACTGAGCGGGAAATTATCAAATAATGAATGAAAATAGCCAAGAAAATTTTACTTGACTGGAATCTGAACTAATGCCTTGGCTTAACCTCTTACCACCTTAGCTATCCAGCCCTTAGGTAAGGGCCTTCCCAAGTGATCAACTGTCTTGGTGAGGGGTTGGCATTCAGAAGCATATTGCAGTGTGGCTATTGATGTGATGCCCTCTTTTCCCTGGATTTCTTGCAGCCCAGTGCAGCCGTTGATTCTGGTCTGGGGTTCCTGGCTGGTGCAGCATTAGGAGCAGGTCTTCACCATCATCACCATGGATATGGGCATCACAGTGGTTTTGGCCACCGCCGCCATCACCATGGTGCCGGTCACCATGGATTCGGTCACCATGGCCACCACTGTTAGTGTGCCTTGGTGATGAAGCCTCTTGTTGGAAATGCATGGAAACCCTGCGGGGTTTCTATAGACTCATGCATATTGGTTGCTAAGGTTGGCTATTTTCAATTTGTTTTTAGTTCTTAGCAAAAGTAAAGATTCTTGTTCAGTACAGGTTTATCCATCTCAGTGTATGTAACCTATACTTTTGAAATAATTTTGAAGTCACCAAACCTGGTTTTGAGTAACCAGCATAGAGCTCTATAAATAAACTAAAGTCCGCACTCATCGCGTGGCGTGTGCCGACAAGGGGACTGCGACGCCATTACCAAAGACCTATGGGGCAAACTAATCCCAATTTTTACAAAAGAAAGTAGGACATTAAAATTCGACAATCCCTTGAGGAATTGATGGCCTTTCCTAGATCCTTTCATTACTAAAAAACATTTCTATAACATTTTAGTTTCTGCATTCACAACCTTTCGGCTATACATTTCCCCATTCATATACATGTATTACGCGCGATTGCTACTGACATCCGGCCACTTCGAGCTGAAGTTGCCCTCTTTGGTAATGGCAGATGCGTGTCCATGTCGGCACACGTTCTCACCGCGCGTTGATAGGGGAGTGCGCACTCTAGTTTATTTATAGAGCTCTATGACCACCAGTCACTAATCGGATGCTCTCTGAAGAAGAACATGGAATTCTTCCCACTGATGTCCTAGATAGATGCCAAGGTTACTAGCATGGGAGCCTAAAAGACTATATCATGGCTTATGCTATGATAGTTGAAGAATTCCAGTGGAAAACCAGTTTTTGATAAGTTGTATTACATTGTACTAAAAACAAAAACTTGTTTTCCAATCACGTTAACAGTTGAAATTTAGAATATTATGTGCAAACAACTTAATGTACTGAACCAAATGAGAGTTTGGTTTTAAAAGACGAGATGAATATTATAAACTGCGCATGTCCCATGACTAGACCCGGATTTCAACATTCGTTATGAGGCATTGCAGAATTTACAATGCATTGCCACACTGTTAAGCTTTGCGATGTATTGTGTGGAAAGTGTCAGATAACACCATGTAAGTCATCTCTTTCAAGGAGTAAGGCATAGTAAGGAGTAAGGAGAGGAGTTTCAGACAGTTTGTGACAGGTCTTTTTAGTAGCAGTAATGTGTGCAGGTTTCTTATTTGATTATGTTTGACATTAATTCAGTGGTTCAAGTATTTGCCCAGCATACTTGGAGGCAAAACAAGATTAATGGGCTTATGATTGTTTTCCACTGAATAAGAAAAGATCCACACATCTTTATAATTCTTCCTAGTTTAAATACATTTCCTAATGTGATGTAACTCTATTTATATCATTAATTTTGGATAAAAAATGATTTTTGAAAACTCACATACTTTATTGAAAAAAAATAGACCTTTTGTCCCCAAAGGTCAGTTATACTCTATTTGGACAAAACTAGTTGAGAGACAACTTTCAGTTCTAACGGAAGTTAGGTGACTTCTACTGTGGTATGAGAAAATCCTCTTGTACATTGTACTCCTTGTACAGTGGTGTGAGAGTTAGTTGCATCTGTACACTGCTCTTGTACACTACTCCTTGTACAGTGTTTTGAGAGTTAGTTGCATGAGTACACTGCTCTTGTACACTGTGCTCTTTGTACAGTGGTGTGAGAGTTAGTTGCACGAGTACACTGCTCTTGTTCATTGTACTCTTTGTACAATGATGTGAGAGTTACATGTAGTTGCATCTGTACACTACTCTTGTACATTGTACTCTTTGTACAGTGGTCTGAGAGTTAGTTGCACGAGTACATTGCTCTTGTACACTGTGCTCTTTGTACAGTGGTGTGAGAGTTAGTTGCATGAGTACACTGCTCTTGTACATTGTACTCTTTGTACAATGATGTGAGAGTTAGTTGCATCTGTACACTGCTCTTGTACACTACTCCTTGTACAGTGTTTTGAGAGTTAGTTGCATGAGTACACTGCTCTTGTACACTGTGCTCTTTGTACAGTGGTGTGAGAGTTAGTTGCATGAGTACACTGCTCTTGTTCATTGTACTCTTTGTACAATGATGTGAGAGTTACATGTAGTTGCATCTGTACACTACTCTTGTACATTGTACTCTTTGTACAGTGGTCTGAGAGTTAGTTGCACGAGTACATTGCTCTTGTACATTGTACTCTTTGTACAATTATGTGAGAGTTAGTTGCATCTGTACACTGCTCTTGTACACTGTACTCTTTGTACAGTGTTGTGAGAGTTAGTTGCATGAGTACACTGCTCTTGTACATTGTACTCTTTGTACAGTGGTGTGAGAGTTAGTTGCATCTGTACACTGCTCTTGTACACTGTACCTGTACAGTGTTGTGAGAGTTAGTTGCACGAGTACACTGCTCTTGTACATTGTACTCTTTGTACAGTGGTGTGAGAGTTAGTTGCATGAGTCAGTTATACTCTATTTGGACAAAACTAGTTGAGAGACAACTTTCAGTTCTAACGGAAGTTAGGTGACTTCTACTGTGGTATGAGAAAATCCTCTTGTACATTGTACTCCTTGTACAGTGGTGTGAGAGTTAGTTGCATCTGTACACTGCTCTTGTACACTACTCCTTGTACAGTGCTTTGAGAGTTAGTTGCATGAGTACACTGCTCTTGTACATTGTACTCTTTGTACAATGATGTGAGAGTTAGTTGCACGAGTACACTGCTCTTGTACACTACTCCTTGTACATTGTTTTGAGAGTTAGTTGCACGAGTACACTGCTCTTGTACACTGTGCTCTTTGTACAATGATGTGAGAGTTAGTTGCATCTGTACACTGCTCTTGTTCATTGTACTCTTTGTACAATGATGTGAGAGTTACATGTAGTTGCATCTGTACACTACTCTTGTACATTGTACTCTTTGTACAGTGGTGTGAGAGTTAGTTGCACGAGTACACTGCTCTTGTTCATTGTACTCTTTGTACAATGATGTGAGAGTTACATGTAGTTGCATCTGTACACTACTCTTGTACATTGTACTCTTTGTACAGTGGTCTGAGAGTTAGTTGCACGAGTACATTGCTCTTGTACATTGTACTCTTTGTACAATTATGTGAGAGTTAGTTGCATCTGTACACTGCTCTTGTACACTGTACTCTTTGTACAGTGTTGTGAGAGTTAGTTGCATGAGTACACTGCTCTTGTACATTGTACTCTTTGTACAGTGGTGTGAGAGTTAGTTGCATCTGTACACTGCTCTTGTACACTGTACTCCTTGTACAGTGTTGTGAGAGTTACCGTAGTTGCACGAGTACACTGCTCTTGTACATTGTACTCTTTGTACAGTGGTGTGAGAGTTAGTTGCATGAGTACACTGCTCTTGTACATTGTACTCTTTGTACAATGATGTGAGAGTTAGTTGCACGAGTACACTGCTCTTGTTCATTGTACTCTTTGTACAATGATGTGAGAGTTACATGTAGTTGCATCTGTACACTACTCTTGTACATTGTACTCTTTGTACAGTGGTCTGAGAGTTAGTTGCACGAGTACATTGCTCTTGTACATTGTACTCTTTGTACAATTATGTGAGAGTTAGTTGCATCTGTACACTGCTCTTGTACACTGTACTCTTTGTACAGTGTTGTGAGAGTTAGTTGCATGAGTACACTGCTCTTGTACATTGTACTCTTTGTACAGTGGTGTGAGAGTTAGTTGCATCTGTACACTGCTCTTGTACACTGTACTCCTTGTACAGTGTTGTGAGAGTTACCGTAGTTGCACGAGTACACTGCTCTTGTACATTGTACTCTTTGTACAGTGGTGTGAGAGTTAGTTGCATGAGTACACTGCTCTTGTACATTGTACTCTTTGTACAATGATGTGAGAGTTAGTTGCATGAGTACACTGCTCTTGTACATTGTACTCTTTGTACAGTGGTGTGAGAGTTAGTTGCATCTGTACACTGCTCTTGTACATTGTACTCTTTGTACAATGATGTGAGAGTTAGTTGCATCTGTACACTGCTCTTGTACATTGTACTCTTTGTACAGTGTTGTGAGAGTTAGTTGCATGAGTACACTGCTCTTGTACACTGCTCTTTGTACAATGATGTGAGAGTAAGGTGCATCTGTACACTGCTCTTGTACACTGTACTCCTTGTACAGTGTTGTGAGAGTTAGTTGCATCTGTACACTGCTCTTGTACATTGTACTCTTTGTACAATGATGTGAGAGTTAGTTGCATGAGTACACTGCTCTTGTACACTGTGCTCTTTGTACAATGATGTGAGAGTTAGTTGCATGAGTACACTGCTCTTGTACACTGTACTCCTTTTACAGTGGTGTGAGAGTTAGTTGCATCTGTACACTGCTCTTGTACACTGTACTCTTTGTACAATGATGTGAGAGTTAGTTGCATGAGTACACTGCTCTTGTACACTGTACTCCTTGTACAGTGATGTGAGAGTTAGTTGCATGAGTACACTGCTCTTGTACACTGCTCTTGTACACTGTACTCTTTGTACAATGATGTGAGAGTTAGTTGCATGAGTACACTGCTCTTGTACACTGTACTCCTTGTACAGTGATGTGAGAGTTAGTTGCATGAGTACACTGCTCTTGTACATTGTACTCTTTGTACAGTGATGTGAGAGTTAGTTGCACGAGTACACTGCTCTTGTACACTGTACTCTTTGTACAATGATGTGAGAGTTAGTTGCACGAGTACACTGCTCTTTGTAGCTTTGCACATTCATGTACTCTTGCTGGTTGATGGAAGAATCTAGCCCCCGGAGAATAGACCTTCAAAGCAATTTCAATTCAATGCAACATTTGGGTAGCACCCTGGTAACTGAGCCAACTGCACTGTTCAGGGGATTTCAACATTACTATGAAACCAGATCCGGCTAATAATTTCTGCGTGGCTGACTTTTGTGGGTATGCCACTAAACACATTTACCTCTGTGAGGCTTTGGGAGTAGGGAGAATGCTATACCATGAGTATGTGTGGTCTTGCAGAGGAACTGGCACATTGTGAATGTTAACACCATCTCACAGACCTGTACCATAACTCTAGTTATGAAATTTCCTTTACATTTGATACCATTGATGTTCTAGTAGGTTCCAAATTGATAGGCGCATTAATTTACCGAATACGGTATATATTTGGTATGTGGAAATGCATAATAGGAGGCAGTTTATTAATGGACCAGATGCTAGTGCAACTGAAGTAAGAGAAGATCCATTGCTTTATTGGTTGAATGGACAAGTGTTAATTCTCATTTCATTTAGATGCACCATTGATGTTTGAATGAAAATCTTTGCTAAGCTTATTGAAACTTGAAAAAGTTAGTACGTAAACCTACAGTACACATATCCTCACACCTGTACACTACAAATATCTCTTAACTGAAATCTGGTTTTGGTTGAATGTGACCCACTTTTAAATCTCAAACTAATGACAAATGGCATTTTATACAAATAATCTACAGGTTGATTTGTTTCATCACTACAACCTCTACCACTGATGAAAAAGGGACATACAGTGTATTTACAAATCTTTTTCAGTGTGATTCCTTGAATGGAAACAAAAAAGTGTGAAAAAGGCAAACAAACTGTCTGGTTTGGGAAGCAGTCAAGGTGATTTGAGGTTTGTTATTTATTGAAAGTTTACATATCAGAGGTGATTGGTGTGTTGGATAATTATTGTTGGGAAGGTGTTAAGGGAGAAGGTGTTAAGAAAGATTATCTTGAAAAATGGATTGCATGTTTATTCAGCAGTAATTCTTACATTAATTACAGGGCCATTCCCACTAAGAAAACTATCGCGATTTAAATCGCAATTCAAAAACCTTTCTTTTTTGGTCGTGTCCACACAGGCCAAAAAATCGCGTCGCAAAAAAAACGCAAGCCGATTGTGGTTAGCAGTTGTGGTCAAATGGTGGCCGTGTCCTTGAGGGTGGCCTACACAGGGAGACATAGAAACAAGCATGGCACTTAAAAAACCCCGGGTGCGATTCAATCGAGCATTCCCACACATTTGTGGTTCAAATTTCCATGTTTTTGTATCAGTGTGAATGGCCCTAAAGTTACAGCCTACAGGGTAACACATGAAACACATTGCCATTGTTATTTTTCGACTTGCATAAATACATGCAGTGTACAGGTTTGAGTTGGTTGGTCGTTAATGTTATTTAGTTTTTAATCCTAAAACTAATTGAAGCTTCAACTTACCACAGCTAGGTTAGGGATTTTTGGTTGAGAAAAGCTGCTCTACTTAAAATGCATTTTGATTGCCCCACATGTCAAATTTAAGCTTTTTGTTTTCAGTGTTATCATGCCTGGGTGTCTATCCAATACTGTACTTATGAATTAAACACAACATAAAAAATGGAAATTTTTAGTGGGATAAAGGCCAAATAGTGAATAAGTAAATTTTACCACTGTCTCTGCCAGCACATGTGTCTGGTGCCTAGATATTTGACTTGGTTTGAATTGAAAGTATTTAATTGGCTGTTGTTTGTGTGATATTTACATCTACAAACAACATACCATACAGTATAGCCATACACACACATGTATTTGTTGTTGTTTGTGTGACTGTACCACTTGGTGCAGGATCGGGTCTGAACAGTAACTGCTGGCCTCAGGACAGGAAAAGGTATTTAGAAGAATGTATCCCAGACTGTTTACTGGACTTAAATGGGAGAAACACCAATGGTCTGAATAGATGTAATGACTAGTTAGAGTGAGTGGGCAATACTATAATATATATAATATATACATACTATATATATAGTATATATAATTATATATATATATCTTTTTTGGGGGTATATACTTGGTGCAAACTACTCCCTATAATCTATTCACTTATGTCTTATCCAAATACTGCAAATTTGCTAGTATTCAATTCAGTCACTAGTGTATGTATTTTATAGCAATCTTTTGTAAGTGGATGTTTTATATAGTTTTTCTATGCTGGTACTGTTAATGGTGACAGACATGGTAATTATCACAAAATTTTGTTTCAAGGAATGGAACTTGGTCTTCCCTTGGTTTAGATTGTCTATCATCTTGATATTTTACCCAGAGGAACATAAATCTTTAGTAAAAATGATCAAACCTACGGATGATAATCATGATATATCAGTGATAAACCACCAGACCCTGTAATGGAAGTTTATGGGACCAGAATTGTTAAACATTTATAATCCTAGTCAACTTATTGATCCTTGTCGGCTGGGAGATTAAAGGTGATCGATATACCACTGAATCAAGAGGTTTTCAAACCTGAATTTGAATCATCATCACACTATCTATAAAAGTGCACTAAGAGTATTGGTTGAAATAACCGCACATTGAGCTTCACTTTAATGGAATGTATTTTTCAGGGTCATAGTTGATCTATTTTTGTTTTATTTTTTTAAAATGACAAAGAAATATTTTGACTGGACTGGGTCTTGAATCTAAGACCTCTGATTTTGCGTACCAGCGCTCTCCATCTAAGCTACCCAGCCCTTAGATGGTGGCCTTTCCAAATAGTCAACTAGTCTTTACAGCAGTGGGGCATCCGTCAAAGCATTTAACCACTAACTGCTGTCTATCTCCAGGGATATTGTTGTTTCTGTTTAAAGATATTCACCCAATGAGAATAATGCACTCTTCCAAGATATGCTGTATTGTATTGGGCTGAAACCAATTTTGTCTTTAGGGCCTGGTTTATGCTTCTTATGAATTAGAAGTCAATACAAAAACGGTTGCAAAATGCTCACTGACTAAAATGACGGGCAATACATAAATCTCAAAAGTTAGAGGGCCTGGCATTTCGATCCTAGCCTTTGAGAAAGGTCCTGCTAGGATCGACATGTCAGGCCCTCTAACTTTTTGAGATTCTTATGAATTTAGATACAAACATTTTAGGAATAAACAAGTCCTACCAAGGATGATGTCACTTCCTACAGTACTCCGAATGCTACTAGTACATTGTACTGAAATAAAGTATGCATAATGCATGCTCCAAGTTATGAGTGGGAGGGGTGTGGGGTCTGTAACATCTAAGTATTACATTGTATCAGTTTATATTTACTATATTTGCTAATTTGAATTTAGATTTTCCAGCCAAAGCTGCATTTCTATTCTGTAGTCTGTAATTTTTTTTTTTTTTTTGTAAAAGGTTAAATAATAAATAGATAATTCTATCAAGAGTGATGGTGTCAGCAAGTCTGTGCAATTAATGTTCCCATGGTGATTGTGGAAGGTGTATGCTCATGATAGGAATGCCATCGGTTATACATGCTGAAGCACTCTTTATACAGGGACATTGGAGACCAGATTTGGCAGGTTTCCCCAATGCATATTTGGCAGCAGTCAACATTTTTTTATGGCATAACATTTAGTGGGCCTGACGTTTCGATCCTAGCAGGATTCATTAACAGGGATTCTGCCTTTGAGAAAGGTCCTGCTAGGATCGAAACGTCAGGCCCGCTAATTTTTGAGTTTTGCATTTTGGTAATTTTAGTCAGTAAGCAGTTTGCAACATTTTTGTATATCATTTGTTTATGGCATTATTTTACAATCCAGAATCAGAAATGTTGCTGCTTGGACATTCTCCCCAAAACTAATTCCCACACACTCAACCCCCAAACCCACCCATGTACTCCGCAATCACAGCACCATTGAACTGCTTAGATGACAAATGCAAGATTGATATGTTTAATCGCATTTTAAGAGGCCTGATATAAAACATCTTGAAAAATACCTTCACTGACAGGAGAATGGTGTTTATGTTCTTGTCCTTTGCCATTTCGTATTAGTGATTAAAACTTGGAATAGGCACAGATTGAACAGGTTTGTTAACCTTTTTCCAGAATGTCTTTAAAAAAAATTAATGTCTTACTTAATTTAAAGAATAAATACTGATGTGTAAGCTTTGCCTTTGTAACACCCTTCAGGGTGCTATGGGGTGGCACCATTCAGGAGACATGTCTTGTGAATGTGTAGCTCTGAACATATATGTTCTGTTCAGTCTGCTCACTGCTGCAATCCAAAAGGAGCCTTCTCTGTAGTTAGTTGTGCTTGTTAGTTTTCATGGAGAAACATGGCACTTGGACTTTAGTGTTTACTTTTTTTCACATAACCAGAACACACAACAAATTGATAACATGACACTTATCTTACTACGGAAAGAGTCAATTTAATTAATTAACGAGCTTAACATAGCTGAAGAAAATCCTTATTGAATGAAAAGTCTTTTGCAAGTTCTACATGAAGCCTAGCTCCTCAAATGTTTCATCAAGCCCATCACCCTTGACTAGTTCGGTCATATGAGACGGTTAGGGGAAGTTGGATATTTCCAACTTCCAACTTGCATTTCCCTTTGTTTTGTATGTACCAGGCAATTCCTTTACAGACCCAAGTTTTATTATTAACCATGGTCAAACATTGTTCATATTTTCATGGTAATTCTGACTCTCAATACCCTGGCAAGAGAGGAAATGTAAATTTTTGGCCTTTTTCAAAACCAAAGTCCAACGGAGAGAAGTGTTTTCGGTGGTTGCGGGCGTGCAATTGATGCTGTTACGAAGTCACCCCGACTGAGGCAAGGCACTTAAGAGTTAAGACAAGTAATTAAGTTGAGGGAGGAACACGACAGAATAAGGGATCTGAATCAAGGAATTGAGGAAAAGAATTATAAGTAATTTAACAAAATTGAACATGAACTAAATTACCCATATCTTAAAGAAACGTTACGAACTAAATAAAGAGCTCTAAACAATACAACAACCTTGCCATGGCTTGTGGAGGGGAGATGCCTCCGGGTGGAACTCCAACTCCCGTCCGCTGCTGGTCATTAATGAAGTGCCACGAGAGTTCTTGTCGCAGGACCTTGGGCGTTTCCTGTTAGCGACTAATCGGTGTCAGGCAACCAAGAGTTCACGCGGCATGAATACGCCCGGCTGAGGCGGGGAGCGGGATCGTTGGCATGGAGAGACCACTGGACGTGGCACAGGAGGGAGTGCCGTATAGGCTCTCGACCGGACACCAAGGTGGACCGACGGCCACCGGGCGTGGCACAGGAGGAAGGGGCGCTGGGTCAGGCCGCAAGCTGATGAGGGGCCGCCATGGAAGGAGTAAATGCCGTGGATTCAGCATCAGGCGACCCGGCCATGCACCCGCCGAGAACCGCGTGGTTCAGCAGCCCATTTCCAGCACGCCACGGTAGGGCGGGCCTCCAGTGCCTGCACTCCTGGCTATTCAGTAGCAAGGCACACTGCCACATCCACGCCCCAGCAGACGGAGAGTCGAAGTCCGACGCGGACTCAAATTCCTAGCCTTTTAAGCCCTGAGCCCTGAACTGGGAATTCCTATTGTTATTCAACAGTTGTATTGAGCCACTTGGGAATGTGGCCAGCGCGATTGAGCGCGCCCCAAGAGTGGTCACCATGCCCTAACGAAGGAATTCCAATCCCTATAGAAACTCCTAACAATGCGCGCAGTGTGTGGGCAATCATGACACGTTGTGTGCATGTGTGTGGTTGCTTGGTTGTTGCTACACTGTATGGTGGGCGTGGATTGGTGCATTGACCGATTGCACCCAAATTCATCCTATAAGTATGTGCCGAATGCAAATAAATAATGGTAGTCCAAAGAAATAATCATATGATGGCATATATTGGACTGACTGAGGTTGAATCCAAGGATTACAAACAACAATTGACACAACTGCATGCAACTCACCAAACCGCATGTCTACTCTTCAGATAACAGATGGTGGTTGAGCATATTTAAGAGTCTTCCAAAGAGTTTCTGATGTTATAACTCAGGAAGCACTCTTAGGAAAGCCCATTCTAAGCAACTGCTTGCAAAATAATTGTTCCCATTAACTGCAGCACAAAGAAATAACAAGCACAAAATCAAATCACACTGAATTGTTTAATGAAAAGAATTCAACAAGCGGAGCAAGTTCAGAAAACATAATTACTAGTACAAGTCCAGTTTCCCAAGCCTGCTAGTATCTGATGGACATGGATGGCTGACATCTTTGGAAGGAAAGCTTGCAAAGTGGATTCTCAAATGATCCAGGGCTTTCCTGGTGGTGACATTCTCTTTTTTCTCATTGGCAAGTTCAGTTCTCACTCCCTCCAGCTCTTCATACAAGGCATTGATTTGTCGCTGATAGTCCAGCCGGATACCATCCTCTCGCACAGTTCTCTCGAGGGCATTCTGTTTCCCTGTCTGCTTGACTTCCCTCTCAAGCTTCTCTCGCAGGATTCTTTCCTCAGCAAGTTCTTGCTGGAAGGCCTTCAGCTGCCTCCTTAATTTCAGCTTCGATTCTCGCAGGTCACTAATGTCTTCCTCTAGAAGTCTGACTGCCACTTGGGAGTGCTGCAACTCTGTTTGTAAATGGTGACAGCTGTGTGATAACCTCCCCACCTCTTGGGTTTTCTCGTGAATCTTCTTGTCCTTAGAAGTTAGGGACGCTGTCTGCTGTTTACATTTCCGCGTGAGCTTCTCATTCTGCTTGGTAAGAATGCTGAGCTTGGCATTGAGCTGAGTGTTTGCCCTTTTGGCCTCCTCGGTTGCCTGACGGAGAATCTCCATCTCCTTGGCTGTCCAGATGCACTCATCACCTTTCTTGATGATGGCTCCTTGAGAAGATGAGTGTGGACTAATGTGCTCTGCCAGAGGCTCTCCAATCTGTATACAAATAACACATTCTGCATAACTGAGTGACTCATTGATCAATTACAAAAACCTATTAATGATTACAAATTAAGGAGGCATGATGGAGTTGTAGCTATGAAGGCTTATGAAGGCTGTTCTGATCTGGTTAGTCTTTAAGTTTAAGCGCTCTGCTTAAGTTGTTATTATTCATCAGACTAGCACGGCTATCTCCAATATTTTGAAAAACCATCACTTAAACCTATGAGTAGAGACCTACATGTATTTTATTTATTGTCAGCAGCTGGGACACATGAAAATGGTTTTTTTTTGTGATTGTTTACAAGCAGTAACTTCATTACAAAGTGGTCTGCATTTTGTCTAAAAAGAAGTCAGCTTGTTGAAATGTGAAACATTGGGTAGATGGAACCCATCCAGGTTTACTGGGAAACAAGATAGCAGAACCCATTTCTTAGTGTAGGTAAGAAATGTGCACACACCTATGGCAGAGCACAGGGGTGGGAGACTTCGCCAGACTCTTGTGTCCCTCTTTGAGGGACGGAGGAAGTGAACTCCCCTCTAAACTAAGTGGTATGGTCCATACATAAGTAGGACCTACTTACAAAGAGCCTTCCCACTACGAAAATAATCGCGATTCAAATTTTTTTTCTTTTTTTTTTCGTGTCCACAGGACAAAAAATGGTGTCGCAAAAAATCGCGAGCCGATTGTGGTTAGCAGTTGTGGTCAAATGGTGGGTGTGTCTTTGAGGGTTGCCCAAGCAGGGAGACATATAAACAAGCACGGCACGTCCTGTCAGAGTGTGAGCGGTGCATTCTGGGATTAAAAAAAATGGTGCAATTCAGTGGAGCGTTCCCACTCAGATGGCGTCACAAATAAAGGCAATTATTTGAAAAAGTCTCACTCTTAGTGAAGTTTAAATTGTGTTTCAAATTGCGATCCAAATTATCACGTTTATTTGGTGTAGTGGAAATGGCCCTAAAGTCATGAAGGCCGGGGTAAGTGCAGTTCAGCATGGGGTCAGAAGGTCAGTATATGCAAATTGTGTGTCGCTGCACACAGGTTCCCTTCTCCAAAGGTGAGGGTTCAGATCTAAAATCAATGTGTACAATGTGTCAATTTCCTGTCTTCTTTCAATTCCGGTACTAGTTAAAAAGGGTGTGTGCAATTGTGCAGAACAAATTGTAACTGAGTATTTTTATAACATCTGGTGCGGATTTTACAAAGCCTCATGATGCATCGTAACTCAGACTATGAGTGGTATCACATCGCATCTTTTGCATCATATGCTTGCTTTCTGTGCATTGCTCATCGTCTTGCGATTAATACCATGTAATGCTGGGTTTGATGAAATTGACCACGTTAAGTCACACCAAGTCCTACCTGAATGCACTTATTTCGTCCTTCCTTCTCCTTGTGGTTCAAATCAATGCGGACTCTGTTGTAAAGTTGCCGGATATGTTCCAATTCATTGTCCTTCGTGTCCTTGGAGTCAGGACTGCTGTCCTTGACAGCTTTGTCAAGGACATAAGTGAAGTGGGGAGGGAACAACTCCTCAACCCAATGTCTCTCCATCATGAGTTTAACTCCTAACAATCTGCAGAACAAAAGAAATCAACAATTGATAATTAAACATGTAGACATAGCTATGCATGAAGTATACATTGCTATTCCTTGTTATGTTCCTAGTGTCATAAATCATTCCAGTCATTTGTTCATTCAACTTGTGGATAGAAATCATCTCTTTTCAAAAGGCAACTGAACTGCAAATTGTTAAATACAAACTACCGTAAATCTTGGATTTGTTATAATTTAAATTTTTGGAGACATTGAGACACTTGGTGATGCGCAAAAATACTACATGTAATACCATTCTGGCATGTGCTTATTGTTCTGAGCAAACACACAGAACAATAAAGAGCTGCTGCCATCAACAGTCTTATTGTCTTTCATTGAGAATTATAATTTATAAAGTTAAAGGGTCAGTATACAGAGGTGTTATATGATGAGCCTACATTTATATCACAGCATCTTATGCCATCTTGCTAATACACAAAGATTATTAACTGCATGAGTATCTCTGGTCTCAAGTCTAGTCCTACATGTAGGTGTAGGTCTAATCTTTAAACTTCAATTCAAATCCTGTCCAATCCGATTTTCTTGGCTATTTAAAAAAAAAAATTAAAATCTTGCAGTGAGCTTTACTTTCAATTAATTGTTTCAACATTGAAAATCAAAGTGATTAAAAAAGTTGTTAAAGGGGAACGAAGACCAGAGAAAAATCTGACTGGGTGTTAATAAACCTACAATTACGTTTTTATACATGTGCTAGTGCTACTCACCTACGAGTAGTAGGTGAGTTTCATAAAGAGGGAGAAATCATGGAATTCGGTGGTCCAATTCGCGTTCCCACAAACCGCCATAATTTCGAAATTTTCGAAAAAGCTGGGGAAATCTTTCCATGCAGTTCTCAACAAGGACAAGATACCCGAGTTGTTTAAGAAGTGGGCTGCGGCCATTAAAGTTGAGAAATTTCTCAAAGTCGGCTACTAATACAGTTGAAATGAAGTGATTTGTAGCGATCCCTTCACCGAGGAGGATTAATTGGGAGGAGGACTTGCTGGCCAAACTCAACGGCTCGAAGCCAAGAAAAATACTGATGGAACATGCTGTACATATATTGTACCATGGAGGAAGAAGGGGGATACACATGTACGTGTACGTACCGTGCCTTATTTTTTATTTGTGCTGCAATTGACTCCAGTTGCCCTCACTGTTTATTCCCTGGTCGCTGACAGCAACGAGCTGTCCCAGTATACCATGCACTGCATGCTATGTGTGCAGTCAGGTTTCAGGGAAGTGCATGACCCCTGACCCCAATAAGCTACATACAGCTTCGCTAACACATGTAAAAGTGTTTGTAGATAGAGACAATACGCAATCACTACGCTAAAATCTCATAATTTCAATTGAATTTGTAGCCGAGTTTGAGAAATTTCTCAACTTTGATGGCCACAGCCCACTTCCTAAACAACTCAGGTCTCTTTCCTTGTTGGGAACTACATGGAAAAATGTCCCCATCTTTTTCCTGCAGACATTTTGACATCCAAAAGCCTGGCAGTACAACATTGTTCAGCTCGCGAGTGTATACAAACTGCACGCAGTATAGTAAGGGGTACATCCATCTGGGCCCATACGGGAGTTTTTTGTTGTGATGTCACACCCCCCCCAATGATTGGTGGGCCCTTTGAAAAGATGGCGGGTTGCGGGAACGCAAATTCGACCACTGAATTCCATGATTTTTCCCTCTTTATGAAACTCGTAGGTGAGTAACACATAGGTAATTGTACATGTAGGTTGTTTTTAACACCCAATCAGATAAGCCAACATTTTTCTCTGGGTTTCATTCCCCTTAACTGTACGTAGCTATCCCTAATTTACCTACATTGTGCATGTAGTTCTACAGACCCATAATCAGGGCCCATAATAAGGATATGTGCCGTGTTATTGTCTACTAGTCCATGGTATGGCAAAAAAAAAAAAAGATTGTTGAAAAAGGAGAAAAAGGGCTACAGTTACCATAGTAACTACTACTACTGTATACAAAGTATAAAGCCTTTACTAGACCCGTAAACAGGGGCCAGATCCTCAATCCGCTCTGATGCCGAGGAGGCTGGTCAGCCCTGTTTATACTACACAGCCTAGTCTGAAAGCATCATACATTCACATGGTGTAAGACTAGATCCACTTGACTTGAGGACACATCATGGAGTCCATACACTGTAAAGAGTGTAACACTCACTTTGACTGTACATGTACATGTAATGATGTAGTGATGTATGCCTTTCCTGGAATTGTACTACAGAGTAGCAATATGTAGTTGCGATAAACATAACGCTCATCCTTCAGAGGATGAGGGTTACGGTTACCGCAACTATTACTACTACACTACATGTACATGAACACGATCCACACGTCGCCATACTAATTTTAACAGGTTCGATATTGGAGTTGACTGTGCCTGTGGTACAAAATATCTAAATCGTTGAAAAGGGCTTGGCAAGATTGTACTAAGTACAGTGTACGTACTACTATTTCTAGTTCATAATACCCTAAGTCAGTGCCTCATTGTAATTGCGTAAAAGTTAGTCCGAGTAACTTGGACCTCTTACAGTCACCCGCCGACCCCTCCAAAATTTAGAAAAAGGCGACTCTAACAAAACAAGGTCTGACCCCAAGTGACTCATAATACATATGGGGGGAAAAAGTTAACAATTAAAGATTTTGGTTTTAATACCCTCACCGTAAAAGGGTGAAAAAACCTCTACATCCACAATACTATTATAGAGAAATAACATTGTCTGGCACAACCACTTGCCCCCCAAAATTGGACTTCAAAAAAGCAAAAAATTTGATTTTGTGACGCGTATTTGTTTACAGGACGATGGTCAGCACTCAAAATTGACAGCACTCAGCGGGCATTTCACTAATATTCTATTCCTACATACGCATCACACATGCGAACCACAAAATCATGAATTTTGGAAAAAATTTACACGATGTAAGTCCAATCATGGAGGAATAAGAAGATGTCATAATTTTTATGCTGGTCCAATTTATTTGGCAAGTGTGAAGTGAAGTGGTTGTGCCAGACCATAAATGTTGTCTGAATTAGTAATCGCCATCGGTGGTTTAATTTGGGTTTAGGTTTTTCCCAGACTTGTTACAAGTGTTAGTGTTACACTTACAGTGAGGGTATTATTAACTCTTGCCTCCTATTAATTATAGTGTATTACTTTTGGAAGTTAATACAAAAACTGTTGGAAACTGCTCACTGACTAAAAATAATGACCTGCAATACATAAATCTCAAAAGTTAGAGGGCCCGACGTTTCGATCCTTGCAGGACCTTTCTCAAAGGCAAAGTGACGAGGACATACACAGACAGTCAGGAAAAGGAAAGCCCTGACACACATGACAGAGGAAGGACAAAAGGAAGAGAGTGGAATGCAGATGTACACCAAGGGAGGGGATATTAGGGAAAACAAATAAAAGGGTGGGGAGGATCAAAGGGACTGGAGAAAGATGGGAGATTAAAAGGGGAAGCCACAGGGAAAATGAAAAAAAAAGAAGTGTTACTAAGGTGAGGATTAGTCATTCCCTTCCTGAATATTAAAGCCATGAGATTGGATAGTGCGGAGACGCTTAATCCACAGTTTTCCCCCTGCTGAAGCGGACAACATCTTTCCAATGGCCGAGAGACTCTATGCCCTGTACAGACATGTCAAGAATGGAATGATTAGGGAGATTGAAGTGATGGCCCACAGGGGTATCTACTCGCTTGGTGTTGATGGTAGATCTACGACCTAAGAGTCATTTCTTGAGGCTGTTTCTGGTTTCACCGATATATTGAATGTTGCAGACCCTGCAAGAAATGAGATAATAATAACATTAGTAGTTTTACAAGTGATCATTCCATTGGAGATGCATAAAGTCAGAGGAATTCCTGAAAGGGAGACATGCTTCCGTGACATGGTTCTGACAGACTACACATTTAGAATTACACTTGAAGGTTCCATGCTGGGTAGTGGGTGAAGAACCCAAAGAGGGGTCCTCAGCACAAACAATCAGATCTCGTAGGTTGCGAGGATGCCTGTATGCCAAGAATGGGGTGTACGGAACAGCACTGGTCAGACGGTCTGAGGTGTGGAGAATGTGGTGATTGTCATTAATTATTTTCCAGAGGGGAGGGAGAAAAGGATGAAAGCTGGTGACCAAGGGAATCCTGGGCCTTTTTCTAGGGCGAGGAGACGCCAGACTACGGGAGACAGACTGGGCCTTATCAATAGAGCTTTCAACTTAAAGACGACCATGACACCTAAATTACTTTTTATTAGTTAAAAAAAAAGAAGCTTTAGGGAGTGTTGAGTCACTGGAGCGCATGTTAGGCCTATAAATAATGTTTGTACCCATACACAGTCGTGTACTGGCCAGGCATCGTTATATGGTGATACCATGGAGATTCCTCCATGGTGATACAGACAAGTAGTACTAGTACAAGTAGTAGTAACTACATGTACATGTACCGGTAGTAGTACATAATGATGTTGTAGTACTAGTACTGTACTAGTGCTAGTAGTACATGTAGACTTTTACTAGTTGTATCGTGGGAACCCCCGTTTTCGACGGTACACGTTTTTGACGCTTAGCCTTCTAACTCACATCGCACGATGAAAACAACTCCGTATAATGATCTCAGACTTCGTATCTTACAGTTGGTTTCCTGCTCTTGTCCGTCACCGAAAATATGGAAAGTTAAGGCTTTTCCAGTAGGCCAAACTCGTGTGATTCAAAAAGTTGCTCTTTTGGGGTCTATTTTCCTAGGTACAAAATTGGCAGTTGCTTCGAAGCTCCAGTTTTCTTTATCGTTGGTCCTAAAAAAAATCTGAGTGTACCATAATAAACCCCAACATCTGTAGAAAAAATATATATCACGCAACTTAAGGCAGTCCGTTCTGGGTAAAAACTATGGAGGCTCCTATAGGGCGTCTCGCTTATATAACTTTTTTATATATTTTTTTATTATTATTTAAAGACAAAAAGTAACATGGCCCAATAGGCTTTTATAAAAAATGAAAAAAATAAAAGGGCAGCTAGAGAAAGTACCAAGAAGGAGGAAATATGTCTCTGGAGTGACATTGGGAAAGGTCATAACTGAAGAAGCAGTGAGAAAGAGGATTGTGGAGTTTTTTTAAACGTCACAAAAGAAGACATCAACCAGACCAATACGTTTTACTTGCATAAATTATGAATGATTTGAGGAAAGTGTTAGAAGCAGTGTCGAAAAAATAAAAAAAAAAATACAGGGAAGAATTTTACAGTGCCACACAGCATTTTGAGTTATTTTAAGAATTTATTTTGCGTTTGGCTGCACTGGGACACCTTACTAAACACCAACATCGAAAATAGGTGACGATCCTTACTGCGCGGTGCGCTGTGGACATCAACAAAACCGGATAATCTTACGAAAGTGACAGGCTTGATCAACCTTCTCTATGATTATTCTAATAGTCTGTGGTGTGGAAAAAGTGAATGAGACCTCTTTTAGTGTGATACTTTCGTCCACATTGTTCAGTTCAGAAAAGTCCTTATATCGTCGAAAACCGGTAACTGCAGGATACAGCTTTGGTTTCATGTCAACTCGGTCCGTAACCAACTCGGTCCCAGTCATTGAGTCAACAGTTTTTTGTGCACATTTTCCCATAGGGACCCAGTTGGTCACGGACCAAGTTGGTCTCAGACTGAGTTGACTTGGGACCAAGTTGGTTACGGACCGAGTTGACTGACACCCAAGGCATTAGTACTACATGTACTACTACTACAAGCCTCGCGCTTAAGGTTTTTTTTACTAGCCCACCGGGCTAGTAAATTGAGTTTTTTGCTAGCCCGCAGCAAGTTTTAGTAGCCCTGTAAAATTAATATTGAATTTAACACAAGGTTATTAGGTCAAGTAAAACAAATTATTAGTTTCTACTTTCTCATCTCCGCCCGCATAGGTTGTTTTTGGCACCACACAGCTGTCTACTTTTTACTAGTCCGCCGGGCTAGCAAAGTGGGTCATTTTACTAGCCCACAGCTGTTTTTACAAGACAATGACCGCCGGGCTATAGTGCTAAGGTCGAGCCCTGTACTAGTACTAGAGTAACTACTGTAGTACTACTAGTACAAGTACTACTAGTACCACTAGTAGTAGTAGTACTAGTACTACTAGTACTAGTACTACAAGTACTAGTACTACTAGTACTACTACAGTACTCAGTAGTACTACTACTACTAGTACTAGTACTAGTACTACTAGTACTACAAGTACTAGTATTCTAGTACTACTACAGTAGTACTAATAATACTAGTAGTAGTACTAACTACTTACTAGTACCAAGGAGGTACTATTAGGCGATCCTTGCTAAAACTACACAGCTGGTTGAATACCCCTGCTTCTCAATCACCTGAGGGGAAATTTCTCCTTTTTCCCCAAACGTGAGTAAAACAAATGACCAGAAGTAGTGATTCTCTTTTAATCCAAAGATGGGTGCGTGGGATGGTTTCATAGGTGTTTTCGGGGTAAAATCTGGGGGTTGCGGTCGGGATTCGAACACATCGTTGTTTGTTCGTGTTTCCTTACTGAGAATCTTGGACCCTACTAATCGCCCGTCCTCCTCAAAATTTAAAAAAAGGCGAATGTAAGGGTCCAAGTTACTCGGACTATAGTACTTTAGTAATATAATAGTAGTACTACTAGTAGTACTACTAGTACTACTACTAGTATTAGTAAGTAGTGTTACTCTATTACTAGTAGTAGTAATACTAGTATTAGTAAGTAGTAGTACTATTACTAGTATTAATAGTAATACACGTATCATGGTCATGGAGCTAGTACAAAGTAGTAGTACTAGTACTACTACTACTAGTACTAGTAGTAAGTTTAGTAAAAAAGTAGTATTAAGTAGTATTACTAAGTAGTAGTAATGTAGTACTTACTACTACTTTGTACTAGTACTACTACTACTACTAGTACTACTACTAAAGTACTAGTATAACTTGCATGGAGGTAGGTATATACTGTACTCCATGGTATAACTAAGTTAGTACAGTTTAGTAGCTCCATGTAGTAAAACACGCAACACTGTGACTGCAGTGTAGGCCTAGCTGTAGCATGGAGGAAGGAAAATAATTTTCCTTCCTCCATGGGCCTAGCAAGTAATAACTAATAATTTTCACTAATAATTTCATGGTTATATAAAAAATTAATAACGTAACTTGTCATCATTCTTACCCTTGCTTTAGCCTGTTTTGGGGGCCGCAGTTATTCTAATACCCGACATGTATTTTGTATCAATGTCACGTTATTCAAATGTATGTAACGAACATGATGTCTTCTTGTCGGTACACAAAATAATAACAAATACCCCGTTTTACCCGTTACACGTGTCTATGTCTGTTTGAATTACATGTATTTCAGCGCCTTTCAGTTGTGTATGCACCATTTCCGCATCTCCGGCCTGCAGCTATTCCCGCATTCCGCTATTTTCACGGCTTAAAACTCTGAAAGCTGGCAGATCAGATCACGTGATCAACTGAGCAAGAACGCTCTCAAATTTCCGATCACCGATCAATTGTAGACCTGCCAGATTTTACCTTTCGGCCAAAAAGTGATAACTGTAGGCCTACTCCTTTATGAATAACCATTTTGGTCTTTGACACATAATTATTCAGTGTCATGATGTTTGCGTCGAGGAGAATGTAATTCTCAGAAGCGGGCCCGGTGGATCAAGGCAGGGACAGCCTCCCTAGCCCCCTCATCCTTCATCTGCCACCGCTGCAGCAGAGACTGCCACTCAAGAGTGGGCCTCCAAAGCCACACCAAGAATTAGTGCTGAGTCCTACACCACCGTCAGTAATGACCAAAGGATGCCCCCACACTTAAACCATTATTTGTTTTTATTTCATATAGGCCTACATTCTATGAATAGATGTTAACTCTGTATTTTCGTGCTTGCAGACCTTTGATCCATGCAGTCTAAATAAATAATTTCTTCGCATACAATTTGTCGCTCTATGGTCCCTTGTTTCATTTTCTGTATAGTATAAAACTGGTTTTCATGCGTATGAACGTATCGAAATAAAAGTAGCATGAAATAGATATTTTATATTATATCAGTAGTAATTAAAAGATAAACCTAGTAAAAAAATTAACTCTAAAATAATTGGTGCAAATAGCATTAGTTTATGAAATCGATTTCAATGAATATCAAAAAGGGGGTTTGTTATAGGTTTTTTTAACCTATAACTTCTGTGCATGTATACATTCCATCTGATTTATTCCTCTTGCGAGATTGAGTTTAATTCAATTCGATTCAGCTCCAGTTTAGCTCCGCTTCGCGTTTGTACTTGGATGATAATAAATTATTGTTTACGCGGTAACGTTACACGCGTTTCATGCGCGTATCGTAGAATATGCAAATCAACACCGTTGCCACCAGCGCGCTTCGCGCGCTATAAGATCTTTGGTTGCTACAGACAACACCGCCCATTGTTACAAAGGACAAGTTCATTGTTGACCTGTGTGTGCGCATGCCCACTTCTCGCAGCTAACAACAGATTTCAGATTTGACTCTGATATCGTTCTGCGAACACCGTATTGAGATTACTCTGCAATTTTGCGCGATTTTCATAGACACTTTTTGACGTTTTGAGATTCGAAGCGATCACGATCAAGATTGAAATGTCACCAACGGTAAGAATTCGGCACATTATTGGTCCAAATAAGGATACTTTTTTAAGAAAATATTGTCAATGCGACGAATAAAAATCATGACATTAATTAGGTGTCATGTAATCCAGCATATTTTCTAGTTCACGTATAATATACTTATTAAACTTATCCCTTTATACTTGTTACTTTTTAATTGCTGCATGTAAGGTATAACAACGAAATACTCATTGAACTCTTTGTTCCCTTTTTAATAAGATATATATTTCGCAGATACGATGAGTGGTTTAGATCAACTGAAGCTTAGTTCTTAATAACGTATAGGCTACCAGTGAACGTCATGATTTCCTTGGTTTATCTTTGACAGACGTTGACCAATCATTACGGGCAGCGCATGACTGCCTGGATAACTGAGCACATTCTGTCTGCTCAGCCCAAGATCACTCACACCCGAGTGCAGGTCAGTGCCAGTGAATTGAAATCAGTCCAAATGGAAACAATTCCAATTATGTTGTTCTTTGCGTTATTCCATTACACATAATGTGAGACAAAACATGACTTGATAATAATGATGCACAAGTTGGGCTCCTGTTCCGCATGAGACTACATCTCTCTTGGTCTTTACCTCCGTTGTATCAAATACTTGGTTTATAGTTTAACCTTGCTCTGCTGTACAAGACTCTCCAAATGTTATACTTGTCAATTCTTGAAACATTCTTCAAATGTTTCTGTTTGTCAAAAGGTGCTGTCGAGTGCGCACCGTGCCCCAACTGGGTCTGACTCCAATCCGGCCTTGCCCGCCCTCAACTCGGGTCAGACTCGGAGACAGAAATCAAACCCTTGCCCCCAACACGGGAATATTCCCCTAGATAAAGGCGATCAAAAGAACATGAAGCAGGTGAGAAATAGTCAAATTCCTTTCACAAATCTACCTTTTGTCTATTTCATTATCCTCTCTGCAGTATACATACAATGTGCCGTCCAAGTATTGAAGTAGATTTTAGAAGTTGAGTTCTTCCTTCATTCAATGTTTTGTTGGTTCTTCTATTTGTTGTGGTGGTGTATATAGGTGGCCCAGATCGCCTGTACTTGCCGTCGTCGTGCTTGGGTAGAACCAGATGCACCCGATGAGACCGACGACCTGCCTGCCTGCTGCCTCTGTCTCCCACTGGGCCGACGTAAGTGGAGACGAGGGGGACGGGCAAAACCTGAGAAGCCTCCCAGAGATGCGCCCGAGGAGAAGGGGGAGGCTGGGTCTGGATCCTTGCTAAATGAAGTCGCCCTCTTCGACTTGGAGGACGAAGGCTCCCAAGACGCCCCGAGTCTGGGTCTGCCCACTCGAGCAATGATGGAGGCTGAGTTTGGACGTCAGGATGATGAAGACGGCAAGTTGGATCTTGTCCGAAACGAGGAGGAGTTTGTGGCTGCCTCCAGGATGAGCTTCCTTCCCTCGCTACGACCGAAGACCTCTCGCGGTCCAGACAGGGAAAATGACCGCGGTGATACACCCTACATCAAAGAGAGCCATTCCTGGTCAAGCACTGTGGTCAATGTATGGTCCAGCGAGGACGAAGGAGAGGCAGATGGAATGACCACGGTGAATGTATGGTCCAGCGAGGACGAAGGAGAGGCAGATGGAATGACCACGGTGGAGCCAGAGTCCTGGGATCTTGAGTGGGGATTCAGTGACGAGGAGGAATCTCCCATGCAGGAGAACATCGATGTCTTGTTGGAAGATGGCGAAGTGAAGGCTGGTTCTCCCCGAAAAGTTGAGGATTCAACTGCCACCGACACCAAGGATGCAGAGGATTCCGAGCAAGACTCTGAGGAGGAGCTCCGATATGAACAGCTGCAGCAAGAGCAGTGGGAGCTAGCCATTACCGGCGAGTGGTCCACCATGTGCCAAGATGAAGACGAAGACGAGCACGAGACGGAATGCTACCTGAGGAAGTCGGATCTCCAGAAGGAGAAGGAGATCAGGAGCAACTGGGAGGAGATCGTCCTGAGGTACGAGTCTGTGGGCGTCATCAGAGACCTACTCGGCCTGCAGACCCTCTCCACCTACACCGTCATGCGAAGCGAGAGGGCTCTACGCGAGTTCGCCCGCATCTGCCGCGGGCCCGTGCCCCTGACCAAATCAGGCCAGACCAAGGCCCAGGCCCTGGACTCTCTCTCCCGACGGCTTCAGCGAGAGACCCAGAAGATCTCCAAGAACACCTCCAGCACCTTCCTGGACTTCTATCACATCTTCCAGGAGCTGGATGTGCTGAGGGACAGACAGGACCAAGTGGAGGCAGCCATGCGGACCGACCTTCAAATGGCCGATCTGAAGAGGAGGGAGCGAGCAGAATCAGATCTGTTCAGGGCGTGGTCTGCCAGTTCCACCTCTAGCAGCCTGTGGAGAGCCAACAGTAGCCTAACGCAGTTGGAGAAGGATATACAACTGATCCGTGCTTACAGGAAAGGCGTCAGGGTCTATTCCAAGAACATGGTCACCATCCTGCCGCCTATTCCGGAGGACGCCGTGTGGAGCTTGGCCCTCGAGGCGGACGAAGATCCAGGATGGTGACGAGGAATAGTCTGAGACTGACTTGCTCGAGTAAAACGGGTGCGACGATTCTGACGAGGAAGAGTCCTAGGTCATCGGTGATAACTGGATAGATGAGGGCATATAGAATAGGCCAAGCGATGACGGTGAACCGAGACATGAAGAGATATACACCATCAAGAATGGAGGTCAAGCAGGAGACGATGGAGATGAAGAATGATCAATTTAAAATAGCGAATATCCTAATTGTTTAAACCAAACTAGATTTGAAATGATGGCAGAGGAATGATTGCTGCACATGCTGCGTATAATTTATTTTCCAACCTTTGAGTCTCATATGCCTATGACTGGTAAAAATGCTTATACCCGAAAATATAAAGCTAATATTACTGCGATCAATTGTATCAAAATGATATCCACATTTGTATGTACTGCATATGGCAGGAGCTTTGAAACTCACCAAAAATGTCAAGGAATGGTTTCAAACCTAATGATCAGGTGTCGTACTCCTGGGCAAATGTTCATTTGCCTGTCATTGAAAATTACACAAGTTAACACAGCTTGTTTTCGTTTGAACAAAATCTTGGCAAAATAGATTTTGGTGCAACTGAAATCTAGTTGGAATGGCTACATGTAGCTGTTTAATTCCCACACCATGATATTATGCCATTTTTAATAGGACTATTTGATCTTTGACATTATTATTCGAAGGAAAAAAATATGACAAAAAGCCTTTCATCTTTTTCATATTTACGATTTGGATATAGCTTAAAGCAATTATTGTAACGCAAATAACGTAAATTAACGTAAAGCAATCACCAGGAAGATGTCATCACGTGAGGCATAATCGAAATGTTATGTTTCATTGAAAGTTAATAGAAATCAACTTAATAGCGGGGAAGGAATTCAAGTGATTGTGATAACCGAACCTTCGAACATTTTTCACGGAATCTAGAAATGACGATAGAAGGATGCTATAATCATGGTGAGAATGCTATGGTCCAGTTGGAGATAGGTGCTCTTATAGCCTAAATAAGTGGTTTAAATCTTTCTCTTTTTAAAATACCATAATTTTTATGAGCTTTTTGAAAACAAAAACTACCCAACAACTACATAAAAGGAATGTATCAGAAGGGTCGATTGTAATTGAATGCAAATTATTCAAAATGTGAACTTTTAATAATTTGTAATAAGAGGTTTTAGAAAGTGGACAGGATACGCTTGGCTGAAACATAGGATGTTTTCGAAATGAAGGCTTAGGCTCGGGCCTATGTTGTTCGATGTTGTTCATAGATCGAGCTGCATGATTAAATTACACTATTTCAATACAAGACGGCTCCGCATAGCATATTCTCATAAAGTGTGGATCAATTTGGCTGTTGGAAGTAGAGGGATGCTTCCCAAAATCCTTGTAGAAATTCTGCTTGGGCTTTGCTCACCATCATCTGGGCTGACATCTTTCCGAGCAAATCTAGGTTACCCATCACCATGGTATTTGGTATTAATCCGCCTCAACTTGGGTTAAACAAATTCAATGACTCGCATTGGCCAACCCCTGTCTTTCTATTTTCAGGAACCACCCGTCACTCAAATTAGCTAATAACATAATGCAATCAAAATCAACCAAACACGGACACGGATGACACCCATGATATGGCTGAAGCGTGACCGTTAGCCGGGATTTAGCGCCCTCTATCTATTTGAGTAATCATGTTTCTTTGATAGGCCTATCTAATCAAAGAAACAAGACAACTCTCTTTTGATACAGGATACATTAATAACAAAATTCGTTTTCCTTTTGATCAATTCCCAACACTACTAATATTTTTATGGCCATTTTCCACCGAAAATACAATACTTCCGTAAACGAAATGATTCTACGCGAATTGACTTGACTTGATGTGTTTGTTCGATAGCAACCAAGTCCACAAGCCCGCCGCCAACGGCAGTGCCCCTAAACATCCGGTTTGGCTATTGAAGTGCTAGACGTGAGGACGTGTTAGGCAATACGAGTGGCCTTGTTATAAAAACGCTCGGCTAGCAAGGTGTAGGTCCGGGGTTCGAATCCTGATGCATCTTTTCATTTCCAATTTTTCTCGGCGTGATCCCTCAGTATAAGGTGTTAAAAAAACCTTCTGCAACCACCAACGTCGCATATGCACATCCAGATGTGTCGGTGTGATGCAGGGCCTGTCCTTTGATGATCCAGGTTTGCATCTTTGTACATGAACACATGCTTTTGGTCGACTCGGCGGACAAGGTCTAGTGTCCGCTGTGTTTCCTCTCTCACATGGCGCATGGGTACGGTCTACGGCCTATATTAATGAGGGCAGGGAAGGACGTGCGGTTGACCGGTATCGATGCCAGAAAACCTCTTTATAGATCCGGGCACACGGGGCGATCCTAGCGGCCCGGGGAGGCCTGAAAGATTGGTCTGACAACCGCGTAACTGTTTTTGTCCCAAGCTTGTTTGAAAGGCTTTAACACCAACCCTACATACTTGAGTCCGCGCTTGATGTTGTTTATAGTTCAAGACGCATGGTTAAAGCACACTATTTCAATCCAAGATGGCTGCCGTCGCCCAGCTTGTTATCATAAAAGTGTGGACCCACATTTGTTGTTTTTTTAATCGGGGCTTTCGGCGTCTGATTAACTAATACATTGTAGAATAAGTCTATCTGACGACGACCCTGGTGTTCAATGTTCGATTTCGCGGGTATTTTGGAACACATTGGGCTTGAAATGTCGACCTAGTTGGATGTGGAAGTAGAGGAATGCTTCCAAAATCTTTGCAGAAATTCGGTTCGGGCGGCTGCCCACAAGTTGTGCACTTTGCTCACCATCGTCTCGGTTGACATCTATCCGAGCAATCTAGGCAAACCATACCCATGGCCGTTGTTTTGGAATTACTCCGCCCTAACTTGGGTAAAACAGTTTAAATGACTCGCATTCGATAACCGCTGTTTTCTATTTTTAGGAACCACCCGTCACTAAATATAGCTAATAATATCATGCAATTAAAATCAGCCAAATTGACTCTGCAACCGAAATTGCCCCAAAACGCGGACTATTTTTGTTGTACGTTTTTGACGGATGACACCCATAATATGGCGGAAGTATGACCGTTAAGTGGGAGTAGCGCCCTCTATATCTATTCGAGTAATCTTGTTTCTTTGATGAGCCTATTTAATCAAAGCAAACCAAAATTACTCCCATTTGATACAGGATACATCAATTAAAAAAAACCTTTTTTTCTTTTGATCAATTCAATGTTCTACTAATAATTATTTCAAGGAACATATTTCACTTAAATTGCGTTACTCCCGTATTAAACGAAATGATTCTACGTGAATTGACTGAATCTTTTCGACATTCTAGTTGATGTTTTTGCTCGATCGCAACCAAATCCACAAGCGCGCCGCCAACGGCAGTGCCCCCAATGATTCTGTTTGCCTATTAAAGTGTTAGACGTGAGGACGTGATAGGCAATGCCAGTGGCACTATTATAAAAACGCTCGTCTAGCAAGGTGGAGGTCCGGGGTTCGATTCCCGGTGCTTCTTTTCATATACAGTTTTTTTCTTGGCGTGATCCTCAGAAGAAGGTGTTAAAAAACCCTCCGCAACCACCAACATCTGATGTTGCGCATCCAGATGTGTCGGTGTGATGCTGGGCCTGTCCTTTGATGATCCAGGTTTGCATCTTTGTACATGAACACATGCTTTTGGTCGACTCGACGGACAAGGTCTAGTGTCCGCTGTGTTTCCTCTCTCACATGGCGCATGGGTACGGTCTACGGCCTATATTAATGAGGGCAGGGAAGGACGTGCGGTTGACCGGTATCGACGCCAGAAAAACTCTTTATAGATCCGGGCACACGGGGCGATCCTAGCGGCCCTGGGAGGCCTGAAAGATTGGTCTGACAACAGCGTAACTTTTTTTGTCCCAAGCCTGTTTTAAAGGCTTTAACACCAACCCTACACACTTGAGTCCGCGCTTGATGTTGTTTATAGTTCAAGATGCATGGTTAAAGCACTCTATTTCAATCCAAGACGGCTACCGTCGCCCAGCTTGTTATCATAAAGTGTGGACCCACATTTGTTGTTTTTTTAATCGGGGCTTTCGGCGTCTGATTAACTAATACATTGTAGAATAAGTCTAGCTGACGACGACCCTGGTATTCAATGCTCGATTTCGCGGGTATTTTGGAACACATTGGGCTTGAAATGTGGACCTAGTTGGATGTGGAAGTAGAGGAATGCTTCCAAAATCTTTGCCGAAATTCGGTTCGGGCGGCTGCCCACAAGTTGTGCACTTTGCTCACCATCGTCTCGGTTGACATCTATCCGAGCAATCTAGGCAAACCATACCCATGGCCGTTGTTTTGGAATTAATCCGCCCCAACTTGGGTAAAACAGTTTAAATGACTCGCATTCGATAACCGCTGTTTTCTATTTTTAGGAACCACCCGTCACTAAATATAGCTAATAATATCATGCAATTAAAATCAGCCAAATTGACTCTGCGACCGAAATTGCCCGAAAAAGCGAACTATTTTTGTTGAACGTGTTTGACGTATGACACCCATAATGAGGCGGAAGTTTGACCGTTAAGTGGGAGTAGCGCCCTCTATATCTATTCGAGTAATCTTGTTTCTTTGATGAGCCTATTTAATCAAAGCAAACCAAGATTACTCCCATTTGATACAGGATACATCAATAAAAAAAAACTTTTTTTCTTTTGATCACTTCAATGTTCTACTAATAATTAATTCAAGGAATATTTTTCACTGAAATTGCGTTACTCCCGTATTAAACGAACTGATTCTACGTGAATTGACTTAATCTTTTCGACATTCTAGTTGATGTTTTTGCTCGATCGCAACTAAATCCACAAGCGCGCCGCCAACGGCAGTGCCCCAAATGATTTTGTTTGCTTATTAAAGTGTTAGACGTGAGTACGTGATAGGCAATGCCAGTGGCACTATTATTTTAACGCTCGTCTAGCAAGGTGGAGGTCCGGGGTTCGATTCCTGGTGCTTCTTTTCATATACAGTTTTTTTCTTGGCGCGATCCTTCAGAATAATGTGTTAAAAACCTCCGCAACCACCAACATCTGATGTTGCGCATACAGATGTGTCGGTGTGATGCTTGGCCTGTCCTCCGATGATCCAGGTTTGCATCTTTGTACATGAACACATGCTTTTGGTCGACTCGACGGACAAGGTCTAGTGTCCGCTGTGTTTCCTCTCTCACATGGCGCATGGGTACGGTCTACGGCCTATATTAATGAGGGCAGGGAAGGACGTGCGGTTGACCGGTATCGATGCCAGAAAACCTCTTTATAGATCCGGGCACACGGTGCGATCCTAGCGGCCGGGGGAGGACTGAAAGATTGGTCTGACAACCGCGTAACTTTTTTTGTCCCAAGCTTGTTTGAAAGGCTTTAACGCCAACCCTACATACTTGAGTCCGCGCTTGATGTTGTTTATAGTTCAAGACGCATGGTTAAAGCACTCTATTTCAATCCAAGATGGCTACCGTCGCCCAGCTTGTTATCATAAAGTGTGGACCAACAGTTGTTTGTTTTTTAATCGGGGTATTCGGCGTCTGATTAACTAATACATTGTGGAATAAGTCTATCTGACGACGACCCTGGTGTTCAATGCTCGATTTCGCGGGTATTTTGGAACACTTTGGGCTTGAAATGTGGACCTAGTTGGATGTGGAAGTAGAGGAATGCTTCCAAAATCTTTGCAGAAATTCGGTTCGGGCGGCTACCCACGAGTTGCGTACTTTGCTCACCATCGTCTCGGTTGACATCTATCCGAGCAATCTAGGCAATCTACACCCATGGCCGTTGTTTTGACATTAATCCGCCCCAACTTGGGTAAAACAGTTTAAATGACTCGCATTCGCTAACCGCTTTCTTCTATTTTTAGGAACCATCCGTCACTAAAAATAGCTAATAATATCACGCCATTAAAATCAGCCAAATTGACTTTGCGACCGAAATTGCCCGAAAACGCGGACTATTTTTGTTGTACGTGTTTGACGGATGACACCCATAATATGGCGGAAGTTTGACCGTTAAGTGGGAGTAGCGCCCTCTATATCTATTCGAGCAATCTTGTTTCTTTGATGAGCCTATTTAATCAAAGCAAACCAAGATTACTCCAATCTGATACAGGATACATCAATAAAAAAAACCTTTTTTTCTTTTGATCACTTCAATGTTCTACTAATAATTAATTCAAGGAACATTTTTCACCTAAATTGCGTTACTCCCGTAAACGAAATGATTCTACGTGAATTGACTTAATCTTTTCGATATTCTAGTTGATGTTTTTGCTCGATCGCAATCAAATCCACAAGCGCGCCGCCAACGGCAGTGCCCCCAATGATTCTGTTTGCCTATGAAAGTGTTAGACGTGAGGACGTGATAGGAAATGCGAGTGGCCCTATCATAAAAACGCTCGTCTAGCAAGGTGGAGTTCCGGGGTTCGATTCCTGGTGCTTCTTTTCACATCCATTTTTTTCTTGGCGCGATCCTTCAGAATAATGTGTTAAAAAACCTCCCGCAACCACCAACATCTTATGTTGCGCATCCAGATGTGTCGGTGTGATGCTGGGCCTGTCCTTTGATGATCCAGGTTTGCATCTTTGTACATGAACACATGCTTTTGGTCGACTCGGCGGACAAGGTCTAGTGTCCGCTGTGTTTCCTCTCTCACATGGCGCATGGGTACGGTCTATACGGCCTATATTAATGAGGGCAGGGAAGGACGTGCGGTTGACCGGTATCGACGCTACAAAACCTCTTTATAGATCCGGGCACACGGGGCGATCCTGGCGGCCCTGGGAGGCCTGAAAGATTGGTCTGTGATCTGACAACCGCGTAACTTTTTTTGTCCCAAGCTTTTTTTAATGGCTTTAACGCCAATCCTACATACTTGAGTCCGCGCTTGATGTTGTTTATAGTTCAAGATGCATGCTTAAAGCACACTGTTTCAATCCAAGACGGCTACGCCCAGCTTATTATCATGAAGTGTGGACCCACAGTTGTTTGTTTTTTAATCGGGGTATTCGGCGTCTGATTAACTAATACATTGTAGAATAAGTCAATCAGACGACGACCCTGGTGTTCAATGCTCGATTTCGCGGGTATTTTGGAACACATTGGGCTTGAAATGTCGACCTAGTTGGATGTGGAAGTAGAGGAATGCTTCCAAAATCTTTGCCGAAATTCGGTTCGGGCGGCTACCCATGAGTTGCGTACTTTGCTCACCATCGTCTCGGTTGACATCTATCCGAGCAATCTAGGCAACCTATACCCATGGCCGTTGTTTTGGAATTAATCCGCCCCAACTTGGGTAAAACAGTTTAAATGACTCGTATTCGCTAACCGCTGTCTTCTATTTTTAGGAACCACCCGTAACTAAAAAGTAGCTAATAATATCATGCATTTAAAATCAGCCAAATTGACTCTGCGACCGAAATTGCCCGAAAAAGCGAACTATTTTTGTTGAACGTGTTTGACGTATGACACCCATAATGAGGCGGAAGTTTGACCGTTAAGTGGGAGTAGCGCCCTCTATATCTATTCGAGTAATCTTGTTTCTTTGATGAGCCTATTTAATCAAAGCAAACCAAGATTACTCCCATTTGATACAGGATACATCAATAAAAAAAAACTTTTTTTCTTTTGATCACTTCAATGTTCTACTAATAATTAATTCAAGGAATATTTTTCACTGAAATTGCGTTACTCCCGTATTAAACGAACTGATTCTACGTGAATTGACTTAATCTTTTCGACATTCTAGTTGATGTTTTTGCTCGATCGCAACTAAATCCACAAGCGCGCCGCCAACGGCAGTGCCCCAAATGATTTTGTTTGCTTATTAAAGTGTTAGACGTGAGTACGTGATAGGCAATGCCAGTGGCACTATTATTTTAACGCTCGTCTAGCAAGGTGGAGGTCCGGGGTTCGATTCCTGGTGCTTCTTTTCATATACAGTTTTTTTCTTGGCGCGATCCTTCAGAATAATGTGTTAAAAACCTCCGCAACCACCAACATCTGATGTTGCGCATACAGATGTGTCGGTGTGATGCTTGGCCTGTCCTCCGATGATCCAGGTTTGCATCTTTGTACATGAACACATGCTTTTGGTCGACTCGACGGACAAGGTCTAGTGTCCGCTGTGTTTCCTCTCTCACATGGCGCATGGGTACGGTCTACGGCCTATATTAATGAGGGCAGGGAAGGACGTGCGGTTGACCGGTATCGATGCCAGAAAACCTCTTTATAGATCCGGGCACACGGTGCGATCCTAGCGGCCGGGGGAGGACTGAAAGATTGGTCTGACAACCGCGTACCTTTTTTTGTCCCATGCTTTAACGTCAACCCTTTTTTCACTGAAATTGCGTTACTCCCGTATTAAACGAAATGATTCTACGTGAATTGACTGAATCTTTTCGACATTCTAGTTGATGTTTTTGCTCGATCGCAACCAAATCCACAAGCGCGCCGCCAACGGCAGTGCCCCCAATGATTCTGTTTGCCTATTAAAGTGTTAGACGTGAGGACGTGATAGGCAATGCCAGTGGCACTATTATAAAAACGCTCGTCTAGCAAGGTGGAGGTCCGAGGTTCGATTCCCGGTGCTTCTTTTCATATACAGTTTTTTTCTTGGCGTGATCCTCAGAAGAAGGTGTCAAAAAACCCTCCGCAACCACCAACATCTGATGTTGCGCATCCAGATGTGTCGGTGTGATGCTGGGCCTGTCCTTTGATGATCCAGGTTTGCATCTTAGTACATGAACACATGCTTTTGGTCGACTCGACGGACAAGGTCTAGTGTCCGCTGTGTTTCCTCTCTCACATGGCGCATGGGTACGGTCTACGGCCTATATTAATGAGGGCAGGGAAGGACGTGCGGTTGATTGGTATCGATGCCAGAAAAACTCTTTATAGATCCGGGCACACGGGGCGATCCTAGCGGCCCTGGGAGGCCTGAAAGATTGGTCTGACAACAGCGTAACTTTTTTTGTCCCAAGCCTGTTTTAAAGGCTTTAACACCAACCCTACACACTTGAGTCCGCGCTTGATGTTGTTTATAGTTCAAGATGCATGGTTAAAGCACTCTATTTCAATCCAAGACGGCTACGGCCAGCTTATTATCAAGAAGTGTGGACCCACAGTTGTTGTTTTTTTAATCGGGTATTCGGCGTCTGATTAACTAATACATTGTAGAATAAGTCTATCTGACGACGACCCTGGTGTTCAATGTTCGATTTCGCGGGTATTTTGGAACACTGTGGGCTTGAAATGTGGACCTAGTTGGATGTGGAAGTAGAGGAATGCTTCCAAAATCTTTGCAGAAATTCGGTTCGGGCGGCTGCCCACGAGTTGCGCACTTTGCTCACCATCGTCTCGGTTGACTTCTATCCGAGCAATCTATGCAACCCATACCCATGGCCGTTGTTTTGGAATTAATCCGCCCCAACTTGGGTAAAACAGTTTAAATATATTGCGCATCCAGATGTGTCGGTGTGATGCCCTGTCCTACGATGATCCAGCTTTGCATCTTCGTACATGAATACATGCTTTGGGTCGACTCGGCGGACAAGGTCTAGTGTCCGTTGTGTTTCCTCCCTGACATGGCACATGGGTCTACGGCCTATATGGATGAGGGCAGGAAGTGACGAAAACGGAATATTTTTGAGTTCTCAAAATTCACCGAATATCTGATACTAGTGTAAGGGTGGTGAGATGTTTGGTGTTGTTGTGGGTGAGTGCTGCTACGCCGGGTCTAGTTCTTTAGATTGTTGGCGGACTGGAGAGGAGAAGGATAAAGGACACAGTGGTCAGGGTCTATGTTGTATCAGTACTGAACGATGCTGGACAACATGACCACTGACCACTGCACCCTGGTATCCTGTGGGATACTGTGTACCAGTCCACTCTCCAGCAGGGGTGCCTCCAGGGACCATTCAAAGAAAACATTACTCAAATAAAACCCATTCATATTGATAATCTTTGTACAAGAAAATGAAACGAAATAAAACCTTAAATCTATGAATAAGGGACAAAAACGGACCTCATTTACATCGTCCAACACTAATCTTTTGGCGTACCTGCCAATACTTGTGAAAAATGTAAACAAACCAATCCCAACACACGCAATCAAAACTAGACTGGACTGGGACTTGAACCTGAGACTTCTGGTTTTGCGTACCAGTGCTCTTCCATCTGAGCTATCCAGCCCTTAGATGGTGGCCTTTTCAAACAGTCAACCTACAGCAACATTAAATTGAAGAAGCCTACGGTCTCTGGTTAGTCAGCCGTTCAGGTCTTTTCCCTTGTGTTCTCCGGCCAGAGCAACGCCTCTGCACTGGCTCTGGGGGAGTCTGGCATCTGTGGCAGGGACATCTGTGGCTGGCACTTCAACTTCTGGTGCGGCGCCGGCTGGTTGTGTGGGCGTGGCTCTGGATCGCCGGCTCGTGGCTTGGGATTCAGTAACGGGTTTTGTTACTGGAGGGGTGGGAAGCAACCTGCGCCGGGTAGGTGGATGGGTGGTGGTTTTTACCCACCCTTTGGATCCGACCGTTGGTGCATCTGCTGGGCACTGTGTAGGGGATGTCTCCGTCTCGTCAGTAGGGGACTGGCTGGAGGGTTCCGTAGTAGGCCTGAACCTACAAACTGCGAGCGAACTCCGGTGGAGCATCTTCCTCTTCTTTGTCACCTCCTGGTTCTCCTCTGGATCTGGAGGGGGAAGTCTGGACAGGGCATGAGCATTGTCATTGATTTTGCCTGGGCGGTATCTGTTGTCAAACTTGAAGTTGGCAAGCTGGGCAATCCAGCGCTGCTCTACTGCTCGCAAGTTGGTGGTGTTCAGATGAACTAGCGGGTTGTGGTTGGTGAACACCGTGAACTTCCCTCCCATCAGGTACTCACGGAACTTATCGGTCACTGCCCATTTCAGTGCCAGGAGCTCCAGCTTAAAAGCGCTGTAGTACGCATCATTGCGTTCGGCCTTGCGCAGGGCTCGACTGGCATAGGCAATGACTCTCTCCTGCCCGTCTTGACTCTGGGACAGGACTGCTCCAAGGCCTTGGTTGCTGGCATCTGTGTACAACACAAACGGCTTGGTGTAGTTGGTATGCGAGTACTGGTGGGGACATCAGGCAACTCCGGAGTTGGTCAAATGATTGTTGACACTCCGTCTTCCACTGCAGGAAAGGGGTTGTCTTGGGGGTCTTCTTCTCCTTCTTTGTCTGGCCAGTCAGGGCATACAGAGGCTTCTCAATCTTTGAGAATTCTTTCACAAAGCGCCTGTAATACCCGACAAAGCCCAGAGACTGCCGGACCTCCTTAGGGGTTGATGGGACGCTTGACATTTCTCGGGGTCAGTACGGATACCCTCCACTGATGCCACATGCCCCAGAAAGTTGATGGATTTCTTGAGCAGGTGACACTTAGATGGCTTCGCCTTCAACCCATGTTTAGCCAAGCGTGAAAAGTCCATGTCAAGTCTGTCCATGTGGGACTGGAAATCTGACGAGAAGATGATGATGAGATTTGAAGGTTTGCATGGTGAGAATATCAGGATAAATAGGTTTGCGGAGACACCATGTAAATTCTCTTTTGTGAGTAAGTGTGGTTCTGAAAAGAACCGGAGGAACTCGACGTTTCGAACAGTATACTCTGCTCGTCTTCAGGAGAATGCTGGATTCCAACTGGGAGTGGGGCTTATGTAGTGTGGAGAGGGATCCTGGTGAGGGGATTAGCTCAATGGAGGGTGAAGGCGGGAAATGTAAAGGCGGGAACAAGGGATGCTGCACAGGATCCTAGTTTTGGGTGTACTGTGTGTGTGTTCACTCATGTGTGTCATAAGTGGTGGACGGCTAGGGGAGTGAACAACTGTAACCGAGGGGGAAACTAGTGGGAGGGGGGCCTAGTTGTCCTAGGGTATAGGCGACCCAGCAGACCGGGGGGGTTTTGAGGATAGGGCGCCAGATGTCGCTAATGTTAACACCTATGTCTTGGGGGACAGTGTTATGCCGGTGTATCTCGATGGCTTCCCTGATGCAACGTGGGTACCAATGCTGGATGCTGGTGATGAGTTTGGCTTGGTCCCAGTGGATGGTGTGGTCTTCAGTGTAGGAGTGCTTGACAATCGAGGACTTGTCAAGATCTCCTTTCCTGCCATGGGCTCGGTGTTCTTTGAGTCTGGTAGGGAGGTCCCTTCCAGTTTCGCCGATGTACACCTTGCCACATTGGCACGGGATCTTGGAAACACCTGGTCTGCGGTGGGGGTCTGATGATGTCATCTAGGTAGAACATCAGTGTCTCGCATGACTGGTCACCAAAGTACCGTTCCATGAACCGTTGGAATGTCGCCGGGGCATTGGTCAGGCCAAAGGGCATACAGTGGAACTCGTACAGGCCCATTGGTTTGGGTTGGCAACCCGGATTGGCACAAGCCCATCACGGACTGCGCACACACATCTGGCGACCATCAGATGTTTGGGGAGAAACTTTGCTGGTGTTGGCTCAATCAGGACAGCATCCTCATGGGCATACGAGGGATGGCTACGCCCAGGGATGATCCTCTCGGTTCCAGCTCGTATCACCAGAGGGCGTCAGATGGCTGCTCGGACTACATCAGAGGGGGGTCGCTGATGTGCGCCATCTTGAGGCTTGACAGTCTTGCTTGCCTGTATTGACTGAAGGAAGCAAGATGATGCTGGCTCCTTAAAGAGCAAATCCTGGCAGCTTCTCAGCACGTTCATGCCAAGAGTTTGGATTGGACATCGGTGGACGTCAGGATAAAGAAGATGGGGTTCTTGACATGGCGTTCCATCAACTGTACATCTAGTTCTACCACCACGTGGTAAGGGATCTGTAGACCACTGGCAGCTACTGGATGGATGAAGGGGCTCATCGGTGTGTTGCTGTCAGTGTTAGTGTTGTTTTGGAAGTGTTCTTGGACGACTTTGTACGGCAAAGCCGACACCTGTGAGCCAGTGTCTAGAAGACAGGTCACCTCTTTATCTCCCAAAACATCACTGATGTAAGGACAGTTTCCAAACGCATTCTGCTGGTTGACGGACCTCTGGTAAACTGTGGTAGGGGATTCCAGTGTTTGGCCCTTAACACTGGAACAACCTAGTTTAAAGCTGGTCTACCGGTAGCTGTGGGGCGTCGCCGAGTCCACTATCTGGCCATGTGACCAGCCTGGTCGCATCTCAGGCAGATGGGATTGACTGTTGCGCATCCAGATGTGTCGGTGTGATGCTGGGCCTGTCCTCCGATGATCCAGATTTGCATCTTCGTACAGGGACACATGCTTTTGGTCAACTCGGCGGACAAGGTCCAGGGTCCGCTGTGTATCTTCCCTCACATGGCGCACGGGTACGGTCTACGGCCTATATGAATGAGGGCGGGGAAGTACGTGCGGTGGACCTTTACCGAGGTCAGAAGAGCTCTTTTTAGATCCGAGCACACGGGGCGATTCTGGCGGCCCTGGGAGGCCCGAAAGATTGGTCCGACAACCGCGTAACTTTTTTGTCCCAAGCTTTTAATATCTGCTTGTTTATTTCTAGTACGAAATTTCTAGTACGAAATCTAGTACGAAATGTGTAATATCCGTCATTTTGTATTTACATTAATTCACCCCCATTTGCCCTTCACAGTTGTCATATTTGCACACAATATATCTTTGACACGACGAAAACTGCATGATATAAATTTTCGGAGCCTTCAGTATTATTCAAACTGGTGAGATTTCAGGCTCAACGTGATTAAGGTACATGCAGCTAGTGAAGGCGACTTGAATACGGAAAGTTGAGTTCCTTGGTTGTGTGCAGATCCGATAGAAATATAGCCACAAAGTATCACTGCGTATTACTGACGATACAATTGTACACAAACAACGATGACAAAAAGAACAATGCATTCTGCTCAGTCTGATGAAATCTTACGGGATGAGAAATAAAAATAAAAAACGCTCGCGAAATCACGATAATTATTCGTACTGTGGCCCAAAGGAGTTGACTCAGTGTACATTATCCCATGCATGACACTTAATTAGGCCAAGATAGCTGCCCGAGCTGATAACCATAAAATACACAACCGCATATTGTTTCAGTTAAGGAGTCTTTTGGGGCTTAACAATAGACTAATTGTAACCAGGCATAAAGCAAATCAGGTTAAACAAATTGTGACACATGGAAACAAATGTTTCTTGTTTAAAAATAATTTATTACAGCATTGGCACAAATTGATTGCAGAAAGTGCAATATAAACGACCGAAATTGTAAAGAGATACAAAATTGTAAAGGTATACAAAACGTAGTATATTAAACGAAGTATATGAAACGAAGTATCTAAATGACTTAAATATTGTAAAGAGAGTATCAGTATACAAAACGTAGTATATTAAACGAAGTATATAAAACGAAATATATAAACGACTTAAATATTGTAAAGTGATTATCGGTATACAAAACGTAGTATATTAAACGAAGTATATAAAACGAATTACATAAACGACTTATATAATGTAAAGAGAGTATCAGTATACAAAACGTAGTATATTAAACGAAGTATATAAAACGAAATATATAAACGACTTAAATATTGTAAAGTGAGTATCGGTATACAAAACGAAGTTTATTAAACGAAGTATGTAAAACGAAATATATAAACGACTTAAATATTGTAAAGAGAGTATCGGTATACAAAACGTAGTATATTAAACGAAGTATATGAAACGAAGTATATAAACGACTTAAATTGTAAATGGAATATATCAAATGAAGTATATGAAACGAGAGTTATTATGTGATAGCCGTTCTAATTCAGGAATCCACTCGAAAGAAGTGAATCATTCCGAAAATGGAGAGTTTGATCAACAAGAACGACCCGAACATGGACCCATAACCCGCACATGGAAGGAGGGTTGTTACACAATCATAACAAACCAGCTCGCATAGGTGCAGAGCAGCTGTGGCCCGTGTACCCCTGCATCTACTCTCCCTTCGCTAACACGTAAGAAACATGGCGGTTTGCTAATAAGCGCCACCTTAAGAAAGTTCAACGAAAAACGAGAGTGACAATTACGGTTGGCATGAGACAACAAGGCATGTGTGTCTGGCAACGTCCAGCAGTCGAGTGACCTACCCATGCTTGCTTGCACGCCAAGAAAACTACACAAGAATGCGCGTCCTAAGCGCAACTAAATACGCATGCAGGGAACAATAGCCTTTATAAAGAATGTGGTGACAGGACTCGCAGTTCCAATTCAATGCAAAACGAAAGCACATGCATCACTCAAACACAAGAGGGCGCTCGCAGAAATTTCACCACTTTGCAGGCGGTTGAGTAACAAACACTATAGTTAAAAGCCACCCTTGTCCACACATAGAGAGCGGTATTCCTGAAAGGGACTCATCGGAACCATCTTTGGAAAATCCCCTTTTCCCGAAAACGTCTGATTATTGAGCTCTCAAAATTCAGGGAGTATCTGATACTAGTACAATTTTCTGGATTTGTAAGTTGTTTCTCAAATCTGGAATGTCCAGAAATTGGGCACTTTAATTTGTAAAGATGTGAACGCCTAGTCTACATACTTGAGTCCGTGCTTGATGTTGTTCATAGATCGATATGCATGGTTAAAGCACGCTATTTCAATCCAAGACGGCTCCGCCCAGCTAATTATAATAAATTGTGGACCCTCAGTTTTTTGTTGAAATCGGGGGCCTTCGGAGTCTGATTAACTGATACTCAGAACCATACCTCTTCCTTTAAGAGACCTGATACATGGTGTTCACCGCAAACCTTCCTATATTGATTCACCCACCATGCAAAGCCTTAAGTCTCATTGATACAATGTAGAACTAGAAATGTGTTTGTGGACAAACACAAGCTGTTTTGCAGTGCATAAATTGATGGCATGCATGTAGGAATGTTCATGTGAAAATGTTAGCGAGGTTAGACGTGATGTGATAATCATGTCAGTTGAATTTTACCTTTAATATTGTCAGTTCGGAAATACCGAAACAGCCCAAAAAAGTTGTAAAAATGTATTGGAAAAAACCCCGAACGAAAACAAGAGCTGTTTCGGAAAGACCGAAACAGCTTATGAATAGAAGAAAAACAAACATAACGAAAACAAAAGCTGTTCAGCTAAAAAATAAAAGTTTGCGAGACAAGAAGTTATGCGGTGTCAGACCAAGCTTTCAGATCCCCGGGACCTCCAGGGTCGTCCCGTGTGCACGGATCTATTAGAGCTCATATGGCCTCGGCACCGGTCCACCGCATTTCCTTCCCTGTCCCCATCCATATAGGCCCGTAGACCCTGCGCCATGTGAGGGAGGAAACACAGCGGCCCCTAGACCTTGGCCGCCGAGTCGACCAAATGCTTGTGTCCCTTTACGAAGGCGCGAACCTGGATTATGAGAACAGTCCCAGCATCACAGCGACCCAACCGAATGCGCCACATGAGACGTTGGTGTTTGCGGGAGATTTGTAAACACCTTATACTGCACGATCGTGCTGAGAAAAAATAAGTGAAAAATACCCCCGGGATCGAACCACTAACCTACACGTTAGCAGTCGAGCGTCTTTCGCACAAGGCCACTTGTGTTACGCAACAATTACGCATATCTTACACGTTAATAGGCGAACCAGATTAAAATTAAAGGGCATTGCCGTTGGGGGGCGGGCTTTTGGATTTCTTCGCGAGTAATGGGTGCAGCACCCTAAAATACTTCCGTACGCCATATTAAAAAAAAACACTCAAAACTAGAAACGTGCTTGTGGAAAAACACAGACTGTTTCGCAGTGCATAGTTAATGGCGTGCATGTAGAAATGTTCAAGTGTAAAATCGTAGCGAGGGTTGGCGTGAAGTGAAAATCATGTCAGTTAAATTTTTCAAAGTTAATACAAAAACTGTTGCAAACTGCTCACTAACTAGAATAACCTGCAATACATGAATCTCAAACAGTTTGCAAGTTAATATCTCGTTCAATAATAGGTTGACGAAGCTAAATGTTGTCATGCGAAGAGCCTAGGGATAAGCTATCACCAAGTGCTGTCATATCTCAAATCGAACATGTTTGGAAGATTTTATCATCAAGCAAAGTGACTTACCTTGTATTAGCGAGAGGGCTTGTGTGTGTTGAGTCGCACAGAATAGACGGCGAGAGTACCTGGAGAAAAAAAAAACAGTTTGCAAGTTAATATCTCGTTCAATATTAGGTTGACGAAACTAAATGTTGTCATGCGAAGAGGCCTAGGAATAAGCTATCACCAAGTGCTGTCATATCTCAAATGGAACATGTTTGGACGATTTTATCATCAAGCAAAGTGACCTACCCTGTATTAGCGAGAGGGCTTGTGTCTGTGTGTTGAGTCGCACAGAACAGACGGCGAGAGTACCTGGAGAGAAAAAATACAGTTTGCAAGTTAATATCTCGTTCAATATTAGGTTGACGAAACTAAATGTTGTCATGCGAAGAGGCCTAGGAATAATCTCCCGGGACCTCCAGAGTCGTCCCGTGTGCACGGATCTATTAGAGCTCTTAGGGCCTCGGCACCGGTCCACCGCACTTCCTTCCCTGTCCCCATCCATATAGGCCCGTAGACCCACGCGCCATGTGAGGGAGGAAACACAGCGGCCCCTAGACCTTGGCCGCCGAGTCGACCAAACGCATGTGTCCCTTTACGAAGACGAGAACCTGGATTACGAGGACAGTCCCAGCATCACAGCGACACATCTAGATGCGCCACATGCGACGTTGGTGTTTGCGGGAGTTTTTTAAACACCTTATACTGCACGATCGTGCTGAGAAAAAATAATTGAAAAATACCCCCGGAATCGAACCACCAACCTGCACGTTAGCAGTCGAGCGTGTTTTACACAAGGCCAACAGTGGTACGCAACAATCTGTACATCTTACACGTTAAAAGGTGGACCGGATTAAAAATACGGGGCATGGCCGTTGGCGGCGGGCTTTTGGATTTCGTCGCGAGTAAAGGGTGTAGCACTCTAAAATACTTTCAAAAGGCCATATAAAAAGAAAACACCCAAAACTCAAAACGTGTTTGTGGACAAACACCGACTGTTTCGCAGTGCATAAATTAATGGCAAGCAAGAAGATAATCAAGTGAACATGTTAGCGAGGTTTGACGTGAAGTGAAAATCATGTGAGTTAAATTTTAACTTTAATATTGTCGGTTCTAAACTCAAGGAAAGTTTCATCCTGAAGTTTCATCCTGTACTTCAAACAATTTAATCAGTTAAATAATGCAGCTTTAATGTCCCATGACGCGTCACATGATAATGTAACACTGACAACGTTGTTTGAAGACCACCCGAAGCTGATTATCGAATGGAACAAATTCTGATGTCATTTAGATTTAGGGAAGCAGTTAATTGTACGGTTGACAAAAGTCGTAACTTTAATCTCATGTGACGTGACCGCTGATGAAGTGACAGTAACGAGTTTTGTCCAATAGTAACTAGGGGTGATGGACTAAATGTGCACCTGATACGAAGTCAGTCAAGTGAACGAGTGCCACAGTATTTTACATTCAAATGCATGCACTAAACTGTACCTTTATATCCGTGCCACGTGACTTGACTGCCTATTTTTCATGAAGTATTTCTTCATATTTGGACTTTTGGGTATATTTGCAACAGAAAGGAAGAAAAAAATCTGTAGGAATTATCTTTCCTTCTCCAAGTTAAATTTTAGCCGAAGTTCAGAACCCTTCTGTGTTCAAAACCTATGGGAAAATACCTGTACAGCGACGTAACGTGACTCCCGATGACGTCATCATTTCAAGATTATGTAAGAACCATCTTGTTATGGTCATCTAAGTATCAGATGTAATAAACTGCTGAAATGATGTAACACACTGCCATAATACCCAACATAAAAACGTGTACAAACCTACGAGTGAAAAAAGTACGTTACTCATTGACACCTGATGACGTTATCATTTCTAATTTCGTTTGGGACCATCTCTTGCTGGTTGTCTGAGAGTGTATCAAGTCTGAAGTTAATTAGTTGTAATAAAGTTCCTGAATCACGAAGGTATTAAAACAACGTGTCCAAATCGTATGTGTCCAAAAATGCCTCTTTAAAATTACGTGACTCGACACCAGGTGACGTCTTCTTTTCGAATTTCTACTAGGATCATCTTTGGCCGGGCTCCTAAGTATGTGCTAAGACTCAAGTAGATCGGATAAAGCGAACTACCAAAGTAGGGGTCGAGAATTATATGGCTGATTAAGGAGAAAATTAAATCGTACTAACAAAATTGTTGTTTCGGAAAGACCGAAACAGGTAATAAGGCAAGCATAAGACGACCCTGGTGTTCAATGTTCGATTTCTCGTGTAATTTGGAACACATGGGGCTTGAAATGTAGAGCTATTTGGCTGTGGAAGTAAAGGGATGCTTCCAAAATCCTTGCAGAAATTCGGCTTGGGCGGCTGCACCGGAGTTGCCCCACTTTGCTCACCATCGTCTCGGCTGACATCTTTCCGAGCAATCTAGGCAGCCCATACCCATGGCCGTTGTTTTGGAATTAATCCGCCCCAACTTGGGTAAAACAAATTCAAAGACTCGTATTCGGCAACCCCTGTCTTCTATTTTCAGGAACCACCCGTCACTAAAAATAGCTAATAATATCATGCAATTAAAATCAGCCAAATTGACTGTGCGACCGAAATTGCCCGAAAACGCGGACTATTTTTGTTGTATATGTTTGACGAATGACACCCAAAATATGGCGGAAGTATGACCCTTAGGTGGGAATAGCGCCCTCTATATCATTCGAGTAATCCTTTTTCATTTATGGGCCTATTTAATCAAAGAAAAACAAGTTTACTCTCTTTTGATACAGGATACATCAATAACAAAAGACGTTTTCCTTTTGAACATTTCCCTACACTACGAATATTTCAAGGGCCATTTTCCTCAAAAATTGCGATACTCCCGTAACGAAATGACGATCCTTTTGTCATTCTTATTGATGATTTTGCTCGATCGCAACCAAGTCCTCAAGCCCGCCGCCAACGGCAGTGCCCCTAATGATCCGGTTTGTCTCTTAAAGTGCTAGACGTGAGGACTTGATAGGCAATGCGAGTGGTCTTGTTATAAAAACACTCGGCTACCAAGGTGTAGGTCCGGGGTTCGATTCCTGGTGCATCTTCACATTTCCATTCCTTTTATGTGCGATCCCGCAGTATAAGGTGTTAAAAAACCCTTTTCATCAATTCCTAATTTCCCTATACTACTACAATTTCAAGGGACATTTTCCACCGAAATTGTTATACTCACTTATGAAACGAAATGAGTCTACGTGAATTCTTTGTTCCGAAGGATGTTTGGAAGGATGATGGAGTTGTCCAATTCAGTGACACCGCCTCTCTGGTGACCCGTGAACAAAACGTGTACGAGACACTTGAAGACCACTTGCCGTGTTCTATGCTATATTCCACAGTGAATTAGTCTGTTTAGCCATAACACAAGAACCTTGCAATATGCATTGGCTACGATTGGTTAACATAGCAGGCCATAATTTCATTGATTCTTACAGGGATATTGAAACTAGGGACGCTTTGCAGCTTCCATGGTGTAGAAATAACATGTTTTCGTGCCATCCTGGCAATAGTCAGTTGCAGTAGGGCTCTTGGCAGATCCGTTCTTGTCAGTTTTGGGTGTGCCGTATGGTAAAGGTTGGAGTGGACGGGTTGGGTTATTGGGCAGTGATTTGTTCCTCAAGTAAAGAGAGCAGATTGTCCAGGGTTTCATCTGGTTCCTCAACGGAATCAGAATCGCCTGGGACGGGGGTGTTGTTGTCGGCTTGGGAAGTTTAGCCCGGATGACCATTCCCGTATGTTTATGGCTTGCTTTGTAAGTAATAAGGTTTTTATGTGAAAATATCCCAAAGTTGTTCATTGCTTTGGATATGTTGCCAGTTTTTACTGTCCGCTCATTGCAAATCACGGGGTTAGATCGCAGGATTATTGGTGGTGCTATACACACCAGGGGTGCTGGCATTGTTTGGGTTCCGGTTAGTGATCATGGGATCGATTTTTCTGGAGATACGTTTTTGCTTAGAAACAAGCTCGATCTCGGGTTTCGAGTAGCCTCTGTTAGGTAATGTTGTCAAGTTATGACCGTTTGTTTGAAGTCTTCAGTTGTTTTGTATCCCTTGCATATCGGAGACACTCTCCGTAGATGAATGCGTTGAATACGTGAGGGAGTGCGAAGACATTCAGAGTGGATTTGGTAGGTTTCCGTGGGTTTTTCGTTAAACCGTTGTGTGGAAACGATTATCATTGAGATTGGTTTGGTAATAGGCTGGAGGCCTCGTGGGTTAGGTTCATGCATTGGATGAGGAAAGGGGTAGTTTGCCAGGGTTATACATTTGTAGTTGGTTGTACAAGGGGTAAGCGATCAGCGTGGGTTAATGGGAGGTATATTTGTCACTATGGGGTATAGGGTTTCGGTGGGTGAAGCAGGAGTGGGAACACAACTTCGCATCGCACCACTTTGACCGTTGCCTAATGTAATGTTCTCAAATGGAAAAAAGATTTACATTGGTTAGGTTTGTTGTGATATTTTCCCTGATTTCCTGCTTCTAGTGTCAATAGACTGGTTGCTTATGGTTCTAGTTGGGGCTGTGGCGGGAAGGTATATATACCCAGTGCCTCAGTGTTGGCTCATAATAGACTTCATTGCACTCACTCTGTGATGCGAACGAGTCCAAGAGGTCGATGGGCGCTGCTTTCTTCCGCTGAGTCTAGGAATCTGCCAGTTGGTTGAGTGTACAGTTTCCTCGTTGGGGAGGTACTGCAGTTGGGCCTGTTGTGGTTGGAGCGGAAGTGGAGAGTGCGCCTAGGCATGGGCGAGGCTACGGGGTAGCGCTAGGTTGGTGCAGGGTTGGGTGTAACCACTCCTCCTGAACTGCTACGTGGGATCTCTGACCATAACGTTCATTGTTATGGTGGGAGTCGGCAGATTACCACCAGTGTGTTTCGTAGTATGCAAAACTAGAGGCAAATTACGTAGTTTCCCTTGAGAAAAGGGGGAGGTTTGGTTTATTTGCCTCTTTTGCAAAAATACACGGTTCGACAGATGGGTTTAGAGCATGATGGGTTTTGGGGAAGGAATCTCGGAAAAAAAATCCTTCAAGAGTTAGGTTCGGAGTGGATTCATTCGATGGATGGCTCGCGCCATTCCAGAGTATATTGAAAATGGTTTAGTCTTCCTAACCCTTAGGGTAGTTTGGAAGAGGAGTGTAGATGGGTTAGATTGGTTTGGTAGTATAGAGTTGTACCATTTTCTTGGGCAAAGACAAGATTTCTTTCGAATGATTGTCTTTGGGTTGTGGCGGGGATGGTTCCCGTGGTGGGTTCAGTTGGATTGTGAGTCCTATGGTAATAATAACAGCAACAATTTTATTTTCATTTTCAAACCAATTGTGTGTCTAGAAAGAACGAAGCAGAGCCCACAACAGAGGAACGATCATCATTATTCATCCGTGGACGAAGCGAAGGAAGATGCCCATGATTTCCTTTGGTGCATAGGTTTGAATATTTCTGGTTGCATGAAGGCTATTGAAAGTGATGTATGATTCCTTGGATGTAGTCGAGAATACCAGCTTGGAGATTGGTTGGTAACCGCAACATACATAGTGTCCCGCATAGCGTACACTTTCTGTGTTTAATTATTGCAGATATAAGATGTTGCTTGTGATAACTGTAGACCTACTCCTTATGAATAACCATTTTGGTCTTTCAAATTAATATTCAGTTCTCTTTATGTCAGTAACAATCGAGGCTCCATTTTTTGGGTGTGACCATACTAGAGCTGGTTAGTAACTTTACAAGTTGTTTAAGTGGTTTCAATGGTTCTCCTAGGTGCATTCCTGCCTGCTACTTGTGACGGTTGTCTTGTATGAATTCCCTATATTGTTACTTGTGTTGTGGTGCCTCTCTTTGTGCAACTTAACCCTTATCTGTTCCTTAATTATACTGTGGCGAGTATCCCCCCGGTCCCAACAAATATTCAAGGGATCAAGTACGATACAACCAGGCCATCGACAATCTCCCCTAAACAAGGTTCTTCCTGGGACGAGAGACCACTAAGAGCGACCTCAAGGCAAAGGGTGCAGGTCCGTTAGGATGGAAATATACCGCCCGTCGTGATCGATGATCGTCTGTCTTCTGCTGGGTTGGCAGTACACAGTTACCCCTCTATGGTTACACTGACTTACAGGAAGGGGACGTACACACAGAATTATCGGTAACAGAAATAATTTAATCAATCACAACAACAAGGGCGAAGACTACATAAATCCCATCAGCATTACACAAGTCAAGTAAGCAATGCATCCGACGCTCACTATAGTGTCCACTGCTCCTACAACTCGGTAAGCCCTATATAGCTACGATTCAGCAACGCAAGGTAGCATCAGTATTACACGGCCGGGTAAGCCTTGTACGATTTACCACTCGCAACGCACACTAGCGTCAGCAACGTACAAGTACGGCTACGGTAAGCCTTGTACGATTTACCACTCGCAACGCACACTAGCGTCAGCAACGTACAGGTACGGCTACGGTAAGCCTTGTACGATTTACCACTCGCAACGCACACTAGCGTCAGCAACGTACAAGTACGGCTACGGTAAGCCTTGTACGATTTACCACTCGCAACGCACACTAGCGTCAGCAACGTACAAGTAGGCTACGGTAAGCATTGTACGATCAATTTACCACTCGCACCGCACACTATACTAGCGTCAGCAACGTACACATGTACATGTAGTTACACATCAGCAATGCACACGCAGCCTCGCGCTTGCCTAGTTCGCCTTAGCTGCGCATCAGCAATGCACACGTAGACCTATCTTACCCCCGGACGTGTATACACGTCCGTGATCTTACCGAGTACAACAATACAGGAAACTTACATGTCCGTCTAGCCCGTTCGCTTGCTTCTTTTCAACTCCCAGGCAGGGCCGGCAAAACTGTTCTGCGCATGCCCAAACTCACAACCCCCTAGCCAATCAACATAGCCCAAAATGACGTATACCCATAGCCTAAGGACTAGTCTTTTTCCAGTCACACTTTCCGTTACAATACTGTACATGTATAAACCACTTGGTTACATTTTGTTATGATCTATGTATCTAATCAATACAGTAAAATGGATTCTCCATAATTATGTTATTATTCGTAGTATGTCCTTCATATCGGATTTTAAATCCTCTCTCAAAACATATTTGTTCGATCATAGATTTCCTAATTAATACCGGCGGTAGTATATGTAGTCTTTTTCTTTGATTCTGTATAATGTTGTTAAGCGCCTTGAGCGTCTTTGCAGACGGATTCTGGCGCTCTAGAAATGTCCGTTATTATTATTATTATTTTCAGCTTCAGTGTACGATCGAAGTCGGACATCTATATAAAAATATAGATCTTTTGGAATTTGTTTACCGTCATTCCGTGCCTGTGCTTTCCTTGAATGGACCCAGAGACTTTTAAGAATCTGGAATGTAAAATCTAAGGTTTATTTGAAATGTGTGACACTTCCCATGTCTTTCTCTTTCCTCTTCATTACTATTGCATGGTAAGGTGTCACGGTTGGTGAGAAATATTGGAGTTTTTCCTCCATGCAATCCTAGTTATGCAGTCCAACTGCATTTGTTAAAAAAAGTTAAGCAATTGTGTCTTGTGCTACGTTTGGCCATTCCTCATGCTCCAAATAGCTGTTTGTTAACAGACAGAAAGCGGATAACCAAATTAAGAATGTGCGATTGTATTATCATCTCAATGCTTTATTCAAGGCTATCAGGCCGCCCCACCTCCGCTACAAAGACGTTTGTAAGCGCGACCTAAAGCTGTCCAATATCAATGTGGACAGCTGGGAGGAGACTGCAGCAGACTCTTCATGGAGAAGGGTGGTGCAGATGGGCATGGAAGGTACCGAGGACGCCAGGGCAGACACGCTGTCACAGAAGCGGGCCCGGTGGAAGGCAGGGACAGCCTCCCTAGCCCCCTCATCCTTCATCTGCCACCGCTGCAGCAGAGACTGCCACTCAAGAGTGGGCCTCCAAAGCCACACCAAGAATTAGTGCCGACTGCTACACCACCGTCTGTAATGACCAAAGGATGCCCCCACACTTTACCATGATTTAGAAAAAAACCAAATACATTCTATGAATAGATGTTAACTCTCTGTATTTTCGTGCTTTCAGACCTTTGATCCATGCAGTCTAAATAAATTATTTATTCGCATACAACTTGTCTCTCTATGGTCACTTGTTTCATTCTCTGTATTAGTATAAGAATGGTTTTCATTCGTATGAACGTAGCAAAGTAAATGTACCATAAAAATAAATTGTTTATTTTGTATCAGTAGTAATTCAAAGATGGCCTGAACAAATTAACTCTAAAATAGTTGGTGAAAATTGAATTTTGTTTATGAAATCGATTTAAATGAGCATCAAAAGGGGGTTTGTTTTAGGGTTTTTTAATAACTTCTGTGCATGTATACATTCTATCAGATTTATTCCTCTTGCGAGATTGAGTTTAATTCAATTCGATTCAGCTCCATTTCAGCTTCGCTTCGCGTTTGTACTTGGATGATAATAAATTATTGTTTACGCAGTAATGTTACGCGCGTTTCATGCGCGTATCGTAGAATATGCAAATCAACACAGTTGCCACCAGCGCGCTTCGCGCCCTATAAGATCTTTGGTTGCTACAGACAACACCGCCCATTGTTACAAAGGACAAGTTCATTGTTGACCTGTGTGTGCGCATGCCCACTTCTCGCAGCTAACAACAGATTTCAGATTTGACTCTGATATCGTTCTGCGAACACCGTATTGAGATTACTTTGCAATTTTGCGCGATTTTCATCGACACTTTTTGACGTTTTGAGATTCGAAACGATCACGATCAAGATTGAAATGTCACCAACGGTAAGAATTCGCCACATTATTGGTCCAAATAAGGATATTTTTAAAGAAAATGTTGTCAATGTGACGAATAAAAATCATGACATTATAAGGTGCCATGTAATCCAGCATATTTTCTAGTTCACGTATAATATACTTAATAAACTTATCACTTCATACTTGTTACTTTTTATTTGCTGCATGTAAGGTAAAAAAACGAAATTCTCATTGAACTCTTTGTTCCCTTTTTAATAAGATATATATTTCGCAGATGCGATGTTTAGATCAAATGTTTACAGATGAAGCTTAGTTCTTAATAACGTATAGGCTACCAGTGAACGTCATGATTTCCTTGGTTTATCTTTGACAGACGTTGACCAATCACTACGGGCAGCGCATGACTGCCTGGATAACTGAGCACATTCTGTCTGCTCAGCCCAAGATCACTCACACCCGAGTGCAGGTCAGTGCCAGTGAATTGAAATCAGTCCAAATGGAAACAATTCCAATCATGTTGTTCTTTGCGTTATTCCATTACACATAATGCTAGACAAAACATGACTTGATAATAATGATGCACAAGTTGGGCTCCTGTTCCGCATGAGACTACATCTCTCTTGGTCTTTACCTCCGTTGTATCAAATACTTGGTTTATAGTTTAACCTTGCTCTGCTGTACAAGACTCTCCAAATGTTATACTTGTCAATTCTTGAAACATTCTTCAAATGTTTTTGTTTGTCAAAAGGTGCTGTCGAGTGCGCACCGTGCCCGAACTGGGTGTGACTCCAATCCGGCCTTGCCCACCCTCAACTCGGGTCAGACTCGGAGAAAGAAATCAAACCCTTGCCCCCAACACGGGAATATTCCCCTAGATAAAGGCGATCAAAAGAACATGAAGCAGGTGAGAAATAGTCAAATTCCTTTCACAAATCTACCTTTTGTCTATTTCATTATCCTCTCTGCAGTATACATACAATGTGCCGTCCAAGTATTGAAGTAGATTTTAGAAGTTGAGTTCTTCCTTCATTCAATGTTTTGCTGGTTCTTCTATTTGTTGTGGTGGTGTATATAGATGGCCCAGATCGCCTGTACTTGCCGTCGTCGTGCTTGGGTAGAACCAGATGCACCCGATCAGACCGACGACCTGCCTGCCTGCTGCCTCTGTCTCCCACTGGGCCGACGTAAGTGGAGACGAGGGGGACGGGCAAAACCTGAGAAGCCTCCCAGAGATGCGCCCGAGGAGAAGGGTGAGGCTGGGTCTGGATCCTTGCTAAATGAAGTCGCCCTCTTCGACTTGGAGGACGAAGGCTCCCAAGACGCCCCGAGTCTGGGTCTGCCCACTCGAGCAATGATGGAGGCTGAGTTTGGACGTCAGGATGATGAAGACGGCAGGTTGGATCTTGTCCGAAACGAGGAGGAGTTTGTGGCTGCCTCCAGGATGAGCTTCCTTCCCTCGCTACGACCGAAGACCTCTCGCGGTCCAGACAGGGATAATGACCACGGTGATACACCCTGCATCAAAGAGAGTCATTCCTGGTCAAGCACTGTGGTCAATGTATGGTCCAGCGAGGACGAAGAAGAGGCAGATGGAATGACCACAGTGGAGCCAGAGTCCTGGGATCTTGAGTGGGGATTCAGTGACGAGGAGGAATCTCCCATGCAGGAGAACATCGATGTCTTGTTGGAAGATGGCGAAGTGAAGGCTGGTTCTCCCCGAAAAGTTGAGGATTCAACTGCCACCGACACCAAGGATGCAGAGGATTCCGAGCAAGACTCTGAGGAGGAGCTCCGATATGAACAGCTGCAGCAAGAGCAGTGGGAGCTAGCCATTACCGGCGAGTGGTCCACCATGTGCCAAGATGAAGACGAAGACGAGCACGAGACGGAATGCTACCTGAAGAAGTCGGATCTCCAGAAGGAGAAGGAGATCAGGAGCAACTGGGAGGAGATCGTCCTGAGGTACGAGTCTGTGGGCGTCATCAGAGACCTACTCGGCCTGCAGACCCTCTCCACCTACACCGTCATGCGAAGCGAGAGGGCTCTACGCGAGTTCGCCCGCATCTGCCGCGGGCCCGTGCCCCTGACCAAATCAGGCCAGACCAAGGCCCAGGCCCTGGACTCTCTCTCCCGACGGCTTCAGCGAGAGACCCAGAAGATCTCCAAGGACACCTCCAGCACCTTCCTGGACTTCTATCACATCTTCCAGGAGCTGGATGTGCTGAGGGACAGACAGGACCGAGTGGAGGCAGCCATGCGGACCGACCTTCAAGTGGCCGATCTGAAGAGGAGGGAGCGAGCAGAATCAGATCTGTTCAGGGCGTGGTCTGCCACTTCCACCTCTAGCAGCCTGTGGAGAGCCAACAGTAGCCTAACGCAGTTGGAGAAGGATATACAACTGATCCGTGCTTACAGGAAAGGCGTCAGGGTCTATTCCAAGAACATGGTCACCATCCTGCCGCCTATTCTGGAGGACGCCGTGTGGAGCTTGGCCCTCGAGGCGGACGAAGATCCAGGATGGTGACGAGGAATAGTCCGAGACTGACTTGCTCGAGTTAAACGGGTTGGACGATTCTAACGAGGAAGAGTCCTAAGTCATCGGTGATAACTGGATAGATGAGGGCATATAGAATAGGCCAAGCGATGACGGTGAAGCGAGACATGAAGAGATATACACCATCAAGAATGGAGGTGAGGACGAGACGATGGAGATGAAGAATGATCAATTTAAAATAGCGAATATCCTAATCGTTTAAACCAAACTAGGTTTGAAATGATGGCAGAGGAATGATTGCTGCACATGCTGCGTATAATTTATTTTCCAACCTTTGAGTCCCATAGGCCTATGACTGGTAAAAATGCTTATACCCGAAAATGTAAAACTAATATTACTGCGATCAATTGTATCCAAACGATATCCAAATTTGTATGTACTGCATATGGAAGGAGCTTTGAAACTCACCAAAAATGTCAAGGAATGGTTTCAAACGAAATGATCAGGTGTCGTACTTCTGGTCAAATTTTCATTTGGATGTCATTGAAAATTACACAAATTAACATAGCTTGTTTTCGTTAGAAAAAAATCTGAGCAAAATAGATTGTTGGTGTTACTAAAATCTAGTAGGAATGGCTACATGTAGCTGTTTAATTCCCACACCATGATATTAAGCCATTTTTAATAGGCCTATTTGATCTTTGACATTATTATTCGAAGGAAAAAAATATGACAAAAAGCCTTTCATCTTTTTCATATTTACGATTTGGATATAGCTTAAAGCAATTATTGTAACGCAAATAACGTAAATTAACGTAAAGCAATCACCAGGAAGATGTCATCACGTGAGGCATAATCGAAATGTTATTTTTCATTGAAAGTTAATAGAAATCAACTTAATAACGGGGAAGAAATTCAAGTGATTGTGATAACCAAACTTTCGAACAATTTTCACGGAATCTAGAAATGAGGATAGAAGGATGCTATAATCATGGTGAGAAAGCTATGGTCCAGTAGGAGATAGAAGCTCTTAAAGCCTAAAGAAGTGGTTTAAATCTTTCTCTTTTTAAAATACCATAACTTTTATGAGCTTTTTGAAAACAAAAATCACCCAACAACTACATAAAAGGAATGTATCAGAAGGATCGGTTGTAATTTAATGCAAATTATTCAAAATGTAAACTTTTTATAATTTGTAATAACAGGTTTTAGAAAGTGGACAGGATATGCTTGGCTGAAACATAGGATGTTTTCGAAATGAAGGCTTAGGCTCGTGTTTAATTAGGCTTTGGTCATGTTAAATCCTTCTCGTTATAATATCACAGTCATTTAAAAAACAAGCGTTTGGCACAGTTTTTCGGGGAATACATGTACCCTATCAAGCCAACAAACCTTCAAATCTGGAAATAAACCACAACCTAGATTTTCAGTTTTTGTCCGACGGAGACGAAGCCTGAGCCCGAGCCTAAGCTTTCATTTCGAAAGCGGCCATACATACGAAGCCAGCAGACAAGAAAAACGTAATACACTTTACAAGTAATATTGAGTCTGTCTGAATGAAAGGCAAAAAATATGGGGTTAAAACGATGAAAAACGTTGCAAACTCGATCAAAAAATACATCTGTTATTGATTGGAAGTAGTTGATTTGTCTGTTTTTGTCTCGTCCTATTCTTTTGTAGAGGCTTTAACAACTATAGCGATAGCCTACATACTTGTATCCGCGCTTGATGTTGTTCATAGATCGAGCTGCATGGTTTAATCACAAGACTGCTCCGCACATCTTATTCTCATAAAGTGTGGATCAATTTGGCTGTTGGAAGTAGAGGCATGCTTCCCAAAATCCTTGTAGAAATTCTGCTTGGGCTTTGCTCACCATCATCTGGGCTGACATCTTTCCGAGCAAATCTAGGTTACCCATCACCATGCAGTAGTTTTGGTATTAATCTACCCCAACTTGGGTTAAACAAATTCAATGACTCGCATTGGCCAACCCCTGTCTTTCTATTTTCAGGAACCTCCCGTCACTCAAATTAGCTAATAACATAATGCAATCAAAATCAACCAAATTGACTGTGCGAGCGAAATTTCCCCAAAATGCGGACTATTTTTGTTGTATATGTGTGACGGATGACACCCATGATATTGAGGAGGCATGACCGTTAGCCGGAAATAGCCCCCTCTATATCTATTTGAGTAATCATGTTTCTTTGATAGGCCTATTTAATCAAAGCAAACCAAGATTACTCTCTTTTGATACAGGATACATCAATAACAAAATACGTTTTCCTTTTGATCAATTCCCTACACTACTAATATTTTAAGGGCCATTTCCCACCGAAAATACAATACTCCCGTAAACGAAATGATTCTACGTGAATTGACTCGGTCTTTTTGTCATTCTTGTTGATGTGTTTGTTCTAAAGCAACCAAGTCCACAAGCCCGCCGCCAACGGCAGTGCCCCTAATGATCCGGTTTGGCTATTCAAGTGCTAGACGTGAGGACGGGTTAGGCAATACGAGTGGCCTTGTTATAAAAACGCTCAGCTAGCAAGGTGTAGGTCCGGGGTTCGATTCCTGCTGCATCTTTTCATTTCCAATTTTTCTCGGCGTGATCCCTCAGTATAAGGTGTTAAAAACCTCCCGCAACCACCAACATCTTATGTTGCGCATCCAGATGTATCGGTGTCATGCTGGGCTTGTCCTCCGATGATCCAGGTTTGCATCTTTGTACATGAACACATGCTTTTGGTCGACTCGACGGACAAGGTCTAGTGTCCGCTGTGTTTACTCTCTCACGTGGCGCATGGGTACGGTCTACGGCCTATATTAATGAGGGCAGGGAAGGACGTGCGGTTGACCGGTATCGATGCCAGAAAAACTCTTTATAGATCCGGGCACACGGGGCGATCCTAGCGGCCCTGGGAGGCCTGAAAGATTGGTCTGACAACAGCGTAACTTTTTTTGTCCCAAGCCTGTTTTAAAGGCTTTAACACCAACCCTACATACTTGAGTCCGCGCTTGATGTTGTTTATAGTTCAAGATGCATGCTTAAAGCACTCTATTTCAATCCAAGACGGCTACGCCCAGCTTATTATGATGAAGCGTGGACCCACAGTTGTTTTTTTTTTAATCGGGCATTCGGCGTCTGATTAACTAATACATTGTAGAATAAGTCTATCTGACGACGACCCTGGTGTTCAATGTTCGATTTCGCGGGTATTTTGGAACACTTTGGGCTTGAAATGTGGACCTAGTTGGATGTGGAAGTAGAGGAATGCTTCCAAAATCTTTGCAGAAATTCGGTTCGGGCGGCTGCCCATGAGTTGCGCATTTGGCTCACCATCGTGTCGGTTGACATTTAGCCGAGCAATCTAGGCAACCCATACCCATGGCCGTTGTTTTGGAATTAATCCGCCCCAACTTGGGTAAAACAGTTTAAATGACTCGTATTCGCTAACCGCTGTCTTCTATTTTTAGGAACCACCCGTCACTAAAAATAGCTAATAATATCATGCAATTAAAATCAGCCAAATTGACTCTGCGACCGAAAGTGGCCGAAAACGCGGACAATTTTTGTTGTACGTGTTTGACGTATGACACCCATAATATGGCGGAAGTTTGACCGTTAAGTGGGAGTAGCGCCCTCTATATCTATTCGAGTAATCTTGTTTCTTTGATGGGCATATTTAATCAAAGAAAACCAAGATTACTCCCATTTGATACAGAATACATCAATAACAAAATACCTTTTCCTTTTGATCAATTCAATGTACTACTAATAATTATTTCAAGGAACATTTTCCACTGAAATTGCGTTACTCCCGTAAACGAAATGATTCTACGTGAATTGACTTAATCTTTTTGACATTCTAGTTGAAGTTTTTGCTCGATCGCAATCAAATCCACAAGCGCGCCGCCAACGGCAGTACCCCAAATGATCCAGTTTGCCTATGAAAGTGTTAGACGTGAGAACGTGATAGGAAATGCGAGTGGCCCTATTATAAAAACGCTCGTCTAGCAAGGTCGAGGTCCGGGGTTCGATTCCTGGTGCTTCTTTTCATATACAGTTTTTTTTCTAAGCGTGATCCTCAGAAGAAGGTGTTAAAAAAAACCTCCCGCAACCACCAACATCTTATGTTGCGCATCCAGATGTGTCGGTGTGATGCTGGGCCTGTCCTTTGATGATCCAGGTTTGCATCTTTGTACATGAACACATGCTTTTGGTCGACTCGACGGACAAGGTCTAGTGTCCGCTGTGTTTCCTCTCTCACCTGGCGCATGGGTACGGTCTACGGCCTATATTAATGAGGGCAGGGAAGGACGTGCGGTTGACCGGTATCGATGCCAGAAAAACTCTTTTTAGATCCGGGCACACGAGGCGATCCTGGCGGCCCTGGGAGGCCTGAAAGATTGGTCTGACAACAGCTTAACTTTTTTTGTCCCAAGCCTGTTTTAAAGGCTTTAACACCAACCCTACATACTTGAGTCCGCGCTTGATGTTGTTTATAGTTCAAGATGCATGCTTAAAGCACTCTATTTCAATCCAAGACGGCTACGCCCAGCTTATTATGATGAAGTGTGGACCCACAGTTGTTGTTTTTTAATCGGGCATTCGGCGTCTGATTATTGTAGAATAAGTCTATCTGACGACGACCCTGGTGTTCAATGTTCGATTTCGCGGGTATTTTGGAACACTTTGGGCTTGAAATGTGGACCTAGTTAGATGTGGAAGTAGAGCAATGTTTCCAAAATCTTTGCAGAAATTCGGTTCGGGCGGCTGCCCACGAGTTGCGCACTTTGCTCACCATCGTCTCGGTTGACATCTATCCGAGCAATCTAGGCAACCCATACCCATGGCCGTTGTTTTGGAATTAATCCGCCCCAACTTGGGTAAAACAGTTTAAATGACTCGTATTCGCTAACCGCTGTCTTCTATTTTTAGGAACCACCCGTCACTAAAAATAGCTAATAATATCATGCAATTAAAATCAGCCAAATTGACTGTGCGACCGAAAGTGGCCGAAAACGCGGACTAATTTTGTTGTACGTGTTTGACGTATGACACCCATAATATGGCGGAAGTTTGACCGTTAAGTGGGAGTAGCGCCCTCTATATCTATTCGAGTAATCTTGTTTCTTTGATATTGATATTGATATTGATTTAATTTATTATCCACATAAAAACGTAGAAATTTGCCTTCCACTGGGAAATAAAAACATGTTACAAAATAGAACATGTGATAAAAGCATATTCATACTCTAAGAAATCAATAATACACAGATTACACATACACATCCAATACTATTATCGAACTAAACCCACGGATACACCAGTAAGTCACAAAAAAAACATTAACATACGCAGATGCAACGTCTGTGGCAATAGGGTAAAAAAGGCTCAGCCATGATATATAGTCAACTACCGCTTGGAGTATCTATTGAAAATGTGAATAGCGTTTGGGATGAACGACTGCCTAAACCGGGAGCGAATAGTCTTGGGGACACACAATCGAACGCCAGACCGACTGTAACACAAAGAAAGGTGCAGTGGGTGTGAGGGGTCAGACATAATGCTGTGGACTTTCAGAAGAATGCGTTTTTCATACAAAGAACCTATTGAGGGAAGGTTTGATCGGGTTATTTTCTGGGCGATTTTGTGCGGTCTTACAAGTTTTTTTACATTGACTTGAGAGAGATTGCCAAAAGTACACAGAAAATTGAATATAAGAACACTTTGTATCACTGACTGGTAAAAGAGTACTAAGATGCTATTGTCTACATGAAACTCCCTAAGTTTTCTAAGAAAGTACAATCTCTGGCCAGCCTTGCTGGCAACAACTTGTGAATTTCTATTCCAATTCAATTTCTCATCAATCACTGTACCCAAATACTTGTATTCAGAGACCTGCTCAATGCACTGGTCATGTATGACCAAGGAGTTATGGCTAGATCGAAAACGCCGGAAATCAAAAATCATTTCTTTTGTCTTGTGTAGATTCAAGACCAGGTAATGACTGTCACACCATTCGACAAACCGTTCAACTTGTTGGAAGTACGCTTCTACTGATTCTACATCATCTTGCAAAAATCCACTGATGACGGTGTCATCTGCATATTTGATTATTGCACAGTTAGAGTCTGAGATCCTGCAGTCACTTGTGTACAGTGAGAATAAGATGGGAGAAATCACACAACCTTGAGGAGCTCCAAGACTCAGAGACTTCATACTTGAAGTGACATTATTGCATTGCACCCATTGCGGTCTGTCTACAAGGAAATTATGAATAATCATGGCAAGTTTAGGAGTAATATTCATTTGGAGTAATTTTTATATTAATAAATGAGGTACTATAGTATTGAATGCACTTGAGAAGTCAATAATAACCGATCTAACGTACGACTTTGGAGTCTCCAGATGTTGATACAGACTATGAAGAAAAACAAGTACAGCATCTTCAACGCTTCTATTATTTTGGTAAGCAAAATGGGTCTGATCAAAAGAATCAACCTGATCTTTCAGAAATTTAAGCAGTATCCTCTCAAAACACTTCATAGCATATTTTGACGTAAGAGCAACTGGACGATAGTGATTTAATTCAGTGGGTTTATTCACTTTTGGAACCGGGATAATAATTGAAGATTACCAAATCCGAGGAATGGTGCCCTCATCAATGATTAACTGATAAATACGAGTGAAAATATGGGCAAGTTCCTGGCTACACAATCTTAATACTTTGTTTGATATTCCATCTGGACCCGTAGACTTGTTTACCTTAGCTTTTGCAAACACATTCTGAACATCATCTACATTTACATCCATTGCAACATTACACTGGTTCACTGTATCGCACAGAACATCTCTAATCAAGTCATTTTCAGCTGTAAAATCATGGATGTCAAACCTGCTGTAGAACCTTCCCAATTCATTTACAAAGCCCTGATCTAACTCCACCTTCTTTGACTTATTCTTATACCCAGTCATCGTTTGCATCTTTTGCCATGCGGCCCTTGGGTTATTTTCCTGAAAATTGCTTTCCAGCTTTCCTTTGTAGTCTACTTTTGCCTTGGCGATCTGCTTGTCAATAACCTTTTTGAGGGCTTTGACACCCGGTTTGTCTCCTGAAAGGTAAAGCTCCTTTCTCTGATGCAATAAGTCTTTAATTTCCTTAGTTATCCAGGGTTTCTTATTTGGATAAGATTTTACAGATCTAAGGGGAATCGCATTATCAACACAGAAGTTAATGTAATCTGATGTACAAGTAACCAGTTCATCCAGAGAGCTAGCTGAATCCATGAAGACATTCCAGTCTGTACAGTCAAAACATGCACGCAATTCTTCAGTGGCATCGGCGCTCCACACTCGCTGTTCTTTGACCACTGGCTTGCTCCTCTTAAGCTTTGGGCGGTATGCTGGAAGGAGAAGAATGTTATTGTGATCTGAATTTCCAAGCTGGAGACACGCCTTTGATGAGAAAGCGTTGGGAATATTGCAGTAACACAGATCCAATGTGGCATCATTGCGAGTGCTGTGCAGGACAAATTGGCTGTACGCTGGTAGTACTGTGTCAAGCTTGCACTGGTTAAAATCTCCAAGTACAATTTTAGCCGAATCTGGTGAAGCAGCTTCGAGATCGTTCAGCTTCGATGCAATGTATTCACTGGCGATGTTCACGTTTGCATGGGGAGGAATATATGACACTATAACAAAAACCTGATTCACTTCTCTTGGCAAGTAAAATGGGCGTAATCCAACAACAATCAATTCGTAGTTTGGGGTACATACCCGCTCCTTCACTGTCCAGTTATTGCACCATTTTGAGTTGATATACATGCAGACCCCACCTCCACGAGATTCGACTGAGTCCGTCGTTCTGTCACCTCTCACAAGCTCATGATCCCCTAGAACCATAGTGCTGTCAGGAATGCCTGAGTGTAACCAGGTTTCTGTGAAGCATAGGAGACATGCATCTCTGTACTCATGCAGGTAACGAACATTCGCCCGCAATTCGTCCATTTTGTTGCATATAGATCGCACATTTCCAAAGACGATGGAAGGTAATGCAGGCTTGAACCGTCGCTTTCTCACCCGCTGACGAAGACCGCCTTTTCTGCCTCTTTTCCGTGGTAGGATTTCCCGAGGAAAGTCATCGAAGCCATGTGGTTTTGAATTGGTCCATGTCGGTCGAAGGCCGAGTAGCCCCGTGCGTGTATAAGGCAATGCAGTTTTCCGGGTGTGGTCATGGTTGGTTTTAGGTGAAGATTCAACCGTTGTAAAAAGCCGTGAAGCTAGCAAAAATGTCAGTAAAATGAGAGCCACAGACGATCTTGGGATAAAAACGAACATGCCGATGACCAAAACAACCAGAAGGTATAAGACAAAAACGGAAATATGATGAGAAAAGAATCAAGACGAGACGACAGAAGAAAAAAATCCAGTGGTGGTCGCCACGGTGCAGCACCCGATTTAATCAAAGAAAACCAAGATTACTCCCATTTGATACAGGATACATCAATAACAAAATACCTTTTGCTTTTGATCAATTCAATGTACTACTAATAATTATTTCAAGGAACATTTTCCACTGAAATTGCGTTACTCCCGTAAACGAAATGATTCTACGTGAATTGACTTAATCTTGTTGACATTCTAGTTGAAGTTTTTGCTCGATCGCAATCAAATCCACAAGCGCGCCGCCAACGGCAGTGCCCCAAATGATCCGGTTTGCCTATGAAAGTGTTAGACGTGAGGACGTGATAGGAAATGCGAGTGGCCCTATTATAAAAACGCTCGTCTAGCAAGGTGGAGGTCCAGGGTTCGATTCCTGGTGCTTCTTTTCATATCCATATTTTTTCTTGGCGTGATCCTCAGAAGAAGGTGTTAAAAAACCTCCCGCAACCACCAACATCTTATGTTGCGCATCCAGATGTGTCGGTGTGATGCTGGGCCTGTCCTTTGATGATCCAGGTTTGCATCTTTGTACATGAACACATGCTTTTGGTCGACTCGACGGACAAGGTCTAGTGTCCGCTGTGTTTCCTCTCTCACATGGCGCATGGGTAGGCTACGGTCTACGGCCTATATTAATGAGGACAGGGAAGGACGTGCGGTTGACCGGTATCGATGCCAGAAAAACTCTTTATAGATCCGGGCACACGGGGCGATCCTAGCGGCCCTGGGAGGCCTGAAAGATTGGTCTGACAACAGCGTAACTTTTTTTGTCCCAAGCCTGTTTTAAAGGCTTTAACACCAACCCTACATACTTGAGTCCGCGCTTGATGTTGTTTATAGTTCAAGATGCATGCTTAAAGCACTCTATTTCAATCCAAGACGGCTACGCCCAGCTTATTATGATGAAGTGTGGACCCACAGTTGTTGTTTTTTTAATCGGGCATTCGGCATCTGATTAAGTAATACATTGTAGAATAAGTCTATCTGACGACGACCCTGGTGTTCAATGTTCGATTTCGCGGGTATTTTGGAACACTTTGGGCTTGAAATGTGGACCTAGTTGGATGTGGAAGTAGAGGAATGCTTCCAAAACCTTTGCAGTAATTCGGTTCGGGCGGTTGCCCACGAGTTGCGCACTTTGCTCACCATCGTCTAGGTTGACATCTATACGAGCAATCTAGGCAACCCATACCCATGCCGTTGTTTTGGAATTAATCCGCCCCAACTTGGGTAAAACAGTTTAAATGACTCGCATTCGCTAACCTCTGTCTTCTATTTTTAGGAACCACCCGTCACTAAAAATAGCTAACAATATCATGCAATTAAAATCAGCCAAATTGATTCTGCGACCGAAACTTCCCGAAAACGCGGACTATTTTTGTTTTACGTGTTTGACGTATGGCACCCATAATATGGCGGAAGTTTGACCGTTAAGTGGGAGTAGCGCCCTCTATATCTATTCGAGTAATCTTGTTTCTTTGATGGGCCTATTTAATCAAAGAAAACCAAGATTACTTCCATTTGATACAGGATACATCAATAACAAAATACATTTTCCGTTTGATCAATTGAATGTACTACTAATAATTATTTCAAGGAACATTTTCCACTGAAATTGCGTTACTCCCGTAAACGAAATGATTCTACGTGAATTGACTTAATCTTTTTGACATTCTAGTTGAAGTTTTTGCTCGATCGCAATCAAATCCACAAGCGCGCCGCCAACGGCAGTGCCCCAAATGATCCGGTTTGCCTATGAAAGTGTTAGACGTGAGGACGTGATAGGAAATGCGAGTGGCCCTATTATAAAAACGCTCTTCTAGCAAGGTGGAGGTCCGGGGTTCGATTCCTGGTGCTTCTTTTCATATACATTTTTTTCTTGGCGTGATCCTCAGAAGAAGGTGTTAAAAAACCTCGCGCAACCACCAACATCTTATGTTGCGCATCCAGATATGTCGGTGTGATGCTGGGCCTGTCCTTTGATGATCCAGGTTTGCATCTTTGTACATGAACACATGCTTTTGATCGACTCGACGGACAAGGTCTAGTGTCCGCTGTGTTTTCCTCTCTCACATGGCGCATGGGTACGGTCTCCGGCCTATATTAATGAGGGCAGGGAAGGACGTGCGGTTGACCGGTATCGATGCCAGAAAAACTCTTTATAGATCCGGGCACACGGGGCGATCCTAGCGGCCCTGGGAGGCCTGAAAGATTGGTCTGACAACAGCGTAACTTTTTTTGTCCCAAGCCTGTTTTAAAGGCTTTAACACCAACCCTACATACTTGAGTCCGCGCTTGATGTTGTTTATAGTTCAAGATGCATGCTTAAAGCACTCTATTTCAATCCAAGACGGCTACGCCCAGCTTATTATGATGAAGTGTGGACCCACAGTTGTTGTTTTTTTAATCGGGCATTCGGCATCTGATTAAGTAATACATTGTAGAATAAGTCTATCTGACGACGACCCTGGTGTTCAATGTTCGATTTCGCGGGTATTTTGGAACACTTTGGGCTTGAAATGTGGACCTAGTTGGATGTGGAAGTAGAGGAATGCTTCCAAAACCTTTGCAGGAATTCGGTTCGGGCGGTTGCCCACGAGTTGCGCACTTTGCTCACCATCGTCTAGGTTGACATCTATACGAGCAATCTAGGCAACCCATACCCATGCCGTTGTTTTGGAATTAATCCGCCCCAACTTGGGTAAAACAGTTTAAATGACTCGCATTCGCTAACCTCTGTCTTCTATTTTTAGGAACCACCCGTCACTAAAAATAGCTAACAATATCATGCAATTAAAATCAGCCAAATTGATTCTGCGACCGAAACTTCCCGAAAACGCGGACTATTTTTGTTGTACGTGTTTGACGTATGGCACCCATAATATGGCGGAAGTTTGACCGTTAAGTGGGAGTAGCGCCCTCTATATCTATTCGAGTAATCTTGTTTCTTTGATGGGCCTATTTAATCAAAGAAAACCAAGATTACTTCCATTTGATACAGGATACATCAATAACAAAATACATTTTCCGTTTGATCAATTGAATGTACTACTAATAATTATTTCAAGGAACATTTTCCACTGAAATTGCGTTACTCCCGTAAACGAAATGATTCTACGTGAATTGACTTAATCTTTTTGACATTCTAGTTGAAGTTTTTGCTCGATCGCAATCAAATCCACAAGCGCGCCGCCAACGGCAGTGCCCCAAATGATCCGGTTTGCCTATGAAAGTGTTAGACGTGAGGACGTGATAGGAAATGCGAGTGGCCCTATTATAAAAACGCTCTTCTAGCAAGGTGGAGGTCCGGGGTTCGATTCCTGGTGCTTCTTTTCATATACATTTTTTTCTTGGCGTGATCCTCAGAAGAAGGTGTTAAAAAACCTCGCGCAACCACCAACATCTTATGTTGCGCATCCAGATGTGTCGGTGTGATGCTGGGCCTGTCCTTTGATGATCCAGGTTTGCATCTTTGTACATGAACACATGCTTTTGGTCGACTCGACGGACAAGGTCTAGTGTCCGCTGTGTTTCCTCTCTCACATGGCGCATGGGTACGGTCTCCGGCCTATATTAATGAGGGCAGGGAAGGACGTGCGGTTGACCGGTATCGATGCCAGAAAACCTGTTTATAGATCCGGGCATACGGGGCGATCCTGGCGGCCCTGGGAGGCCTGAAAGATTGGTCTGACAACCGCGTAACTTTTTTTGTCCCAAACTTGTTTTAAAGGCTTTAACGCCAACCCTACGTACTTGAGTCCGCGCTTGATGTTGTTTATAGTTCAAGATGCATGCTTAAAGCACTCTATTTCAATCCAAGACGGCTACGCCCAGCTTATTATCATGAAGTGTGGACCCACAGTTATTTGTTTTTTAAACGTGGCATTCGGCGTCTGATTAACTAATACATTGTCGAATAAGTCTATCTGACGAAGACCCTTGTGTTCAATGCTCGATTTCGCGGGTATTTTGGAACACATTGGGCTTGAAATGTGGACCTAGTTGGATGTGGAAGTAGAGGAATGCTTCCAAAACCTTTGCAGTAATTCGGTTCGGGCGGTTGCCCACGAGTTGCGCACTTTGCTCACCATCGTCTCGGTTGACATCTATACGAGCAATCTAGGCAATCCATACCCATGGCCGTTGTTTTGGAATTAATCCGCCCCAACTCGGGTAAAACAGTTTAAATGACTTGTATTCGCTAACCGCTGTCTTCTACTTTTAGGAACCACCCGTCACTAAAAATAGCTAATATTATCATGCAATTAAAATCAGCCAAATTGACATTGCGACCGAAAGTGCCCGAAAACGCGGACTAATTTTGTTGTACGTGTTTGACGTATGACACCCATAATATGGCGGAAGTTTGACCGTTAAGTGGGAGTAGCGCCCTCTATATCTATTCGAGTAATCTTGTTTCTTTGATGGGCCTATTGAATCAAAGAAAACCAAGATTACTCCCCTTTGATACAGGATACATCAATAACAAAATACCTTTTCCTTTTGATCAATTCAATGTACTACTAATAATTATTTCAAGGAACATTTTCCACTGAAATTGCGTTACTCCCGTAAACGAAATGATTCTACGTGAATTGACTTAATCTTTTTGACATTCTAGTTGATGTTGTTGCTCGATCGCAATCAAATCCACAAGCGCGCCGCCAACGGCAGTGCCCCTAATGATCCGGTTTGCCTATTAAAGTGTTAGACGTGAGGACGTGATAGGCAATGCGAGTGGCCCTATTATAAAAACGCTCGTCTAGCAGGGTCCGGGGAGGAGGTCCGGGGTTCGATTACCTGTGCATTTTCTCTTCTCCATTTTTTTTCTCAGCGCGATCGACCATAATCCAGGTTTGTGTCTTCGTACAGGGAAACATGATTTTGGTCGACTCGGCGGATTAGGGTTAGGGTCCGCTGTGTTTTCTCCCTGACATGGCGAATGGGTCTACGGCCTATATAGATGAGGGCAGGAAGTGACGAAAACGGAAGATTTTTGATATCTCAAAATTCACCGAATATGTGATACTAGTGTAAGGGTGGTGAGATGTTTGGTGTTGTTGGGTTGAGTGCTGCTACGCCGGGTCTAGTTCTTTAGATTGTTGGCGGACTGGAGAGGAGAAGGATAAAGGACACAGTGGTCAGGGTCTATGTTGTTTCAGTACTGAACGATGCTGGACAACATGACCACTGACCACTGCACCCTGGTATCCTGTGGGATACTGTGTACCAGTCCACTCTCCAGCAGGCGTGCCTCCAGGGACCATTCAAAGAAAACATTACTACAGCATTATACCTACAGCAACATTAAATTGAAGGAGCCTACGGTCTCTGGTTAGTCAGCCGTTCAGGTCTTTTCCCTTGTGTTCTCCGGCCAGAGCAACGCCTCTGCACTGGCTCTGGGGGAGTCTGGCCTTGAGGGTCCCGGTGATGACGCAGGTGATGCAGACTCCTCTGGTGGTTGCTCCTCATCATCACGGGCAGGGCGTTCAACAGGTGGAGAGGGGAGTCTTCTCCTTGGCCGCAGAGATGGCTCAGCTGGGGGTCTTGCAGGCGTTTGCGATGGGGAAGGGACATCTGTGGCTGGCACTTCAACTTCTGGTGCGGCGCAGGCTGGTTGTGTGGGCGTGGCTCTGGATCTCCGGTTCTCGGCTTGGGATTCAGTAACGGGTTTTGTTACTGGAGGGGTGGGAAGCAACCTGCGCCGGCTAGGTGGATGGGTGGTGGTTTTTACCCACCCTTTGGATCCGATCGTTGGTGTATCTGCTGGGCACTGTGTAGGGGATGTCTCCGTCTCGTCAATAGGGGACTGGCTGGAGGGTTCCGTAGTAGGCCTGAACCTACGAACTGCCAGCGAACTCCGGTGGAGCATCTTCCTCTTCTTTGTCACCTCCTGGTTCTCCTCTTGTTCTGGACGGGGAAGTCTGGACAGGGCATCAGCATTGTCATTGATTTTGCCTGGGCGGTATCTGTTGTCAAACTTGAAGTTGGCAAGCTGGGCAATCCAGCGCTGCTCTACTGCTCGCAGGTTGGCGGTGTTCAGATGAACTAGCGGGTTGTGGTCGGTGATGACCGTGAACTTCCCTCCCATCAGGTACTCACGGAACTTATCGGTCACTGCCCATTTCAGTGCCAGGAGCTCCAGCTTAAAAGCGCTGAAGTACGCATCATTGCGTTCGGCCTTGTGCAGGGCTCGACTGGCATAGGCAATGACTCTCTCCTGCCCGTCTTACCTTTTGGACAGGACTGCTCCAAGGCCTTGGTTGCTGGCATCTATGTACAACACAAACGGCTTGGTGTAGTCGGGGTATGCGAGTACTGGTGGGGACATCAGGTAACTCCGGAGTTGGTCAAATGATTGTTGACACTCCGTCTTCCACTGGGAAGGGGTTGTCTTGGGGGGTCTTCTTCTCCTTCTTTGTCTGGCCAGTCAGGGCATACAGAGGCTTCTCAATCTTTGAGAAATCTTTCACAAAGCGCCTGTAATACCCGACAAAGCCCAGAAACTGCCGGACCTCCTTAGGGGTTGATGGGACGCTTGACATTTCTCGGGTTCAGTACGGATACCCTCCGCTGATGCCACATGCCCCAGAAAGTTGATGGATTTCTTGAGCAGGTGACACTTAGATGGCTTCGCCTTCAACCCATGTTTAGCCAAGCGTGAAAAGACCATGTCAAGTCTGTCCATGGGGGACTGGAAATCTGACGAGAAGATGATGATGTCATCTAGGTAGAAAATCAGTGTCTCGCATGACTGGTCACCAAAGCACCGTTCCATGAACCATTGGAATGTCGCCGGGCATTGGTCAGGCCAAAGGGCATACAGTGGAACTCGTACAGGCCCATTGGTTTGGGTTGGCAACCCGGATTGGCACAAGCCCATCACGGACTGCGCACACACATCTGGCGACCATCAGATGTTTGGGGAGAAACTTTGCTGGTGTTGGCTCAATCAGGACAGCATCCTCATGGGCATACGAGGGATGGCAACGCCCAGGGATGATCCTCTCGGTTCCAGCTTGTTTCACCAGAGGGCGTCGGATGGCTGCTCGGACTACATCAGAGGGGGGTCGCTGATGTGCGCGATCTTGAGGCTTGACAGTCTTGCTTGCCTGTATTGACTGAAGGAAGCAAGATGATGCTGGCTCCTTAAAGAGCAAATCCTGGCAGCTTCTCAGCACGTTCATGCCAAGAGTTTGGATTGGACATCGGTGGACGTCAGGATAAAGAAGATGGGGTTCTTGACATGGCGTTCCATCAACTGTACATCTAGTTCTACCACCACGTGGTAAGGAATCTGTAGACCACTGGCAGCTACTGGATGGATGAAGGGGCTCATCGGTGTGTTGCTGTCAGTGTTAGTGTTGTTTTGGAAGTGTTCTTGGACGACTTTGTACGGCAAAGCCGACACCTGTGAGCCAGTGTCTAGAAGACAGGTCACCTCTTTATCTCCCAAAACATCACTGATGTAAGGACAGTTTCCAAACGCATTCTGCTGGTTGACGGACCTCTGGTAAACTGTGGTAGGGGGTTCCAGTGTTTGGCCCTTAACACTGGAACAACCTAGTTTAAAGCTGGTCTACCGGTAGCTGTGGGGCGTCGCCGAGTCCACTATCTGGCCATGTGACCAGCCTGGTCGCATCTCAGGCAGATGGGATTGACTGTTGCGCATCCAGATGTGGCGGTGTGATGCTGGGCCTGTCCTCCGATGATCCAGATTTGCATCTTCGTACAGGGACACATGCTTTTGGTCAACTCGGCGGACAAGGTCCAGGGTCCGCTGTGTATCTTCCCTCACATGGCGCACGGGTACGGTCTACGGCCTATATGAATGAGGGCAGGGAAGGACGTGCGGTGGACCTTTACCGAGGTCAGAAGAGCTCTTTTTAGATCCGAGCACACGGGGCGATTCTGGCGGCCCTGGGAGGCCCGAAAGATTGGTCCGACAACCGCGTAACTTTTTTGTCCCAAGCTTTTAATATCTGCTTGTTTATTTCTAGTACGAAATTTCTAGTACGAAATCTAGTACGAAATGTGTAATATCCGTCATTTTGTATTTACATTAATTCACCCCCATTTGCCCTTCACAGTTGTCATATTTGCACACAATATATCTTTGACACGACGAAAACTGCATGATATAAATTTTCGGAGCCTTCCGTATTATTCAAACTGGTGAGATTTCAGGCTCAAGGTGATTAAGGTACATGCAGCTAGTGAAGGCGACTTGAATACGGAAAGTTGAGTTCCTTGGTTGTGCGCAGATCCGATAGTCACAAAGTATCACCGCGTATTACTGACGATACAATTGTACACAAACAACGATGACAAAAAGAACAATGCATTCTGCTCAGTCTGATGAAATCTTACGGGATGAGAAATAAAAATAAAAAACGCTCGCGAAATCACGATAATTATTCGTACTGTGGCCCAAAGGAGTTGACTCAGTGTACATTATCCCATGCATGACACTTAATTAGGCCAAGATAGCTGCCCGAGCTGATAACCATAAAATACACAACCGCATATTGTTTCAGTTAAGGAGTCTTTTGGGGCTTAACAATAGACTAATTGTAACCAGGCAGAAAGCAAATCAGGTTAAACAAATTGTGACACATGGAAACAAATGTTTCTTGTTTAAAAATAATTTATTACAGCATTGGCACAAATTGATTGCAGAAAGTGCAATATAAACGACCGAAATTGTAAAGAGAGTATCGGTATACAAAACGTAGTATATTAAACGAAGTATATAAAACGAAATATATAAACGACTTAAATATTGTAAAGTGAGTATCGGTATACGAAACGTAGTATATTAAACGAAGTATATGAAACGAATTACATAAACGACTTATATAATGTAAAGAGAGTATCAGTATACAAAACGTAGTATATTAAACGAAGTATATAAAACGAAATATATAAACGACTTAAATATTGTAAAGTGAGTATCGGTATACAAAACGAAGTTTATTAAACGAAGTATGTAAAACGAAATATATAAACGACTTAAATATTGTAAAGAGAGTATCGGTATACAAAACGTAGTATATTAAACGAAGTATTTAAAACGAAGTATCTAAACGACTTAAATTGTAAATGGAATATATCAAATGAAGTATATGAAACGAGAGTTATTATGTGATAGCCGTTCTAATTCAGGAATCCACTCGACAGAAGTGAATCATTCAGAAAATGGAGAGTTTGATCAACAAGAACGACCCGAACATGGACCCATAACCCGCACATGGAAGGAGGGTTGTTACACAATCATAACAAACCAGCTCGCATAGGTGCGGAGCAGCTGTGGCCCGTGTACCCCTGCATCTACTCTCCCTTCGCTAACACGTAAGAAACATGGCGGTTTGCTAATAAGCGCCACCTTAAGAAAGTTTAATGAAAAACGAGAGTGACAATTACGGTTGGCATGAGACAACAAGGCATGTGTGTCTGGCAACGTCTAGCAGTCGAGTGACCTACCCATGCTTGCTTGCTCGCCAAGAAAACTACACAAGAATGCGCGTCCTAAGCGCAACTAAATACGCATGCAGGGAACAATAGCCCTAAAGAATGCGGTGACAGGACTCGCAGTTCCAATTCAATGCAAAACGAAAGCACATGCATCACTCAAACACAAGAGGGCGCTCGCAGAAATTTCACCACTTTGCAGGCGGTTGAGTAACAAACACTATAGTTAAAAGCCACCCTTGTCCACACATAGAGAGCGGTATTTGTGAAAAGGACTAATCGGAACCATCTTTGAAAAAAAAAATCCCTTTTCTGGAAAACGTCCGATTTTTGAGCTCTCAAAATTCAGGGAATATCTGATACTAGTACAATTTTCTGGATTTGTAAGTTGTTTCTCAAATCCGGAATGTCCAGAAATTGGGCACTTTAATGTGTAAAGATGTGAACGCCTAGTCTACATACTTGAGTCCGCGCTTGATGTTGTTCATAGCTCGATATGCATGGTTAAAGCACGCTATTTCAATCCAAGACGGCTACGCCCAGCTAATTATAATAAATTGTGGACCCTCAGTTTTTTGTTGAAATCGGGGGCCTTCGGAGTCTGATTAACTGATACTCAGAACCATACCTCTTCCTTTAAGAGACCTGATATATGGTGTTCACCGCAAACCTTCCTATATTGATTCACCCACCATGCAAAGCCTTAAGTCTCATTGATACAATGTAAAACTAGAAATGTGTTTGTGGACAAACACAAGCTGTTTTGCAGTGCATAAATTGATGGCATGCATGTAGGAATGTTCATGTGAAAATGTTAGCGAGGTTAGACGTGATGTGATAATCATGTCAGTTGAATTTTACCTTTAATATTGTCAGTTCGGAAATACCGAAACAGCCCAAAAAAGTTGTAAAAATGTATTGGAAAAAACCCCGAACGAAAACAAGAGCTGTTTCGGAAAGACCGAAACAGCTTATGAATAGAAGAAAAACAAACATAACGAAAACAAAAGCTGTTCAGCTAAAAAATAAAAGTTTGCGAGACAAGAAGTTATGCGGTGTCAGACCAAGCTTTCGGATCCCCGGGACCTCCAGGGTCGTCCCGTGTGCACGGATCTATTAGAGCTCATATGGCCTCGGCACCGGTCCACCGCATTTCCTTCCCTGTCCCCATCCATATAGGCCCGTAGACCCTGCGCCATGTGAGGGAGGAAACACAGCGGCCCCTAGACCTTGGCCGCCGAGTCGACCAAATGCTTGTGTCCCTTTACGAAGGCGCGAACCTGGATTATGAGAACAGTCCCAGCATCACAGCGACCCAACCGAATGCGCCACATGAGACGTTGGTGTTTGCGGGAGATTTGTAAACACCTTATACTGCACGATCGTGCTGAGAAAAAATAAGTGAAAAATACCCCCGGGATCGAACCACTAACCTACACGTTAGCAGTCGAGCGTCTTTCGCACAAGGCCACTTGTGTTACGCAACAATTACGCATATCTTACACGTTAATAGGCGAACCAGATTAAAATTAAAGGGCATTGCCGTTGGGGGCGGGCTTTTGGATTTCTTCGCGAGTAATGGGTGCAGCACTCTAAAATACTTTCAAAAGGCCATATAAAAAGAAAACACCCAAAACTCAAAACGTGTTTGTGGACAAACACCGACTGTTTCGCAGTGCATAAATTAATGGCAAGCAAGTAGATAATCAAGTGAACATGTTAGCGAGGTTTGACGTGAAGTGAAAATTATGGTAGTTAAATTTAAACTTTAATATTGTCGGTTCTAAACTCTAGGAAAGTTTCTTCCTGAAGTTTCATCCTGTACTTCAAACAATTTAATCAGTTAAATAATGCAGCTTTAATGTCCCATGACGCGTCACATGATAATGTAACACTGACAACGTTGTTTGAAGACCACCCGAAGCTGATTATCGAATGGAACAAATTCTGATGTCATTTAGATTTAGGGAAGCAGTTAATTGTACGGTTGACAAAAGTCGTTACTTTAATCTCATGTCACGTGACCGCTGATGAGGTGACAGTAACGAGTTTTGTCCAATAGTAACTATAGGGGTGATGGACTAAATGTGCGCCTGATACGAAGTCAGTCAAGTGAACGAGTGCCACAGTATTTTACATTCAAATGCATGCAATAAACTGTACCTTTATATTCGTGTCACGTGACTTGAATGCCTATTTTTCATGAAGTATTTCTTCATATTTGGACTTTTGGGTATATTTGCCACAGAAAGGAAGACAAAACCTGTAGAAATGATCTTTCCTTCTTCAAGTTAGATTTTAGCCGAAGTTCAGAACCCTTCTGTGTTCAAAACCTATGGGAAAATACCTCTACAGCGACGTAACGTGACTCCCGATGACGTCATCATTTCAAGATTATGTAAGAACCATCTTGCTATGGTCATCTAAGTATCAGATGTAATAAACTGCTGAAATGATGTAACACACTGCCATAATACCAAACATAAAAACGTGTACAAACCTACGAGTGAAAAAAGTACGTTACTCATTGACACCTGATGACGTCATCATTTCTAATTTCGTTTGGGACCATCTCTTGCTGGTTTTCTGAGAGTGTATCAAGTCTGAAGTTAATTAGTTGTAATAAAGTTCCTGAAATACGAAGGTATTAAAACAACGTGTCCAAATCGTATGTGTCCAAAAATGCCTCTTTAAAATTACGTTACTCGACACCAGGTGACGTCTTCTTTGGGAATTTCTTCTAGGATCATCTTTGGCCGGGCTCCTAAGTATGTGCTAAGACTCAAGTCGATCGGATAAAGAAAACTACCAAAGTAGGGGTCGAGAACTATATGGCTGATTAAGGAGAAAATTAAATCGCACTAAAAAAATAGCTGTTTGGGAAAGACTGTAACAGGTAATAAGGCAAGCATAAGACGACCCTGGTCTTCAATGTTCGATTTCGCGTGTAATTTGTAACACATGGGGCTTGAAATGTAGAGCTATTTGGCTGTGGAAGTAGAGGGATGCTTCCAAGATCCTTGCAGATATTCGGCTTAGGCGCCTGCATCGGAGATGCCCCACTTTGCTCACCATCGTCTCGGCTGCATCTTTCCGTTGTTTTGGAATTAATCCGCCCCAACTTGGGTAAAATAAATTCAAAGACTCGTATTCGCCAACCCCTGTCTTCTATTTTCAGGAACCACCCGTCACTAAAAATAGCTAATAATATCATGCAATTAAAATCAGCCAAATTGACTGTGCGACCGAAATTTCCCGAAAACGCGGACTATTTTTGTTGTATATGTTTGACGAATGACACCCAAAATATGGCGGAAGTATGACCGTTAGGTGGGAATAGCGCCCTCTAAATCATTCGAGTAATCCTTTTTCATTGATGGGCCTATTTAATCAAAGAAAAACAAGTTTACTCTCTTTTGATACAGGATACATCAATAACAAAAGACGTTTTCCTTTTGAACATTTCCCTACACAACGAATATTTCAAGGACCATTTTCCTCCATAATTGCGATACTCCCGTAACGAAATGAGGATCCTTTTGTCATTCTTGTTGATGTTTTTTGCTCGATCGCAACCAAGTCCTCAAGCCCGCCGCCAACGGCAGTGCCCCTAATGATCCGGTTTGTCTCTTAAAGTGCTAGACGTGAGGATTTGATAGGCAATGCGAGTGGTCTTGGTATAAAACCACTCGGCTACCAAGGTGCAGGTCCGGGGTTCGATTCCTGGTGCATCTTCTCATTTCCATTCCTTTTATGTGCAATCCCGCAGTATAAGGTGTTAAAAAACCCTTTTGATCAATTCCTAATTTCCCTATACTACTAAAATTTCAAGGGACATTTTCCACCGAAATTGTTATACTCACTTATAAAACGAAATGATTCTACGTGAATTCTTTGTTCCGAAGGATGTTTGGAAGGATGATGGAGTTTTCCCATTCAGTGACACCGCCTCTCTGGTGACACGTGAACAAAACGTGTACGAGACACTTGAAGACCACTTGCCGTACGGTGTTCTATGCTATATTCCATAGTGAATTAGTCTGACTGTTTAACCATAACACAAGAACCTTGCAATATGCATTGGCTACGATTGGTTAACATAGCTGGCCATAATTTCATCGATTCTTACAGGGTTATTGAGACTAGGGACGCTTTGCAGCTTCCATGGTGTAGAAATAACATGTTTTCGTGCTAATAGTCAGTTGCAGTAGTGATCTTGTCAGTTTTGGGTGTGCCGTATGGTAAAGGTTGGAGTGGACGGGTTGGGTTATTGGGCAGTGATTTGTTCCTCAAGTAAAGAGAGCAGATTGTCCAGGGTTTCATCTGGTTCCTCAACGGAATCAGAATCGCCTGGGACGGGGGTGTTGTTGTGGGCTTGGGAAGTTTAGCCCGGATTAACATTCCCGTATGTTTATGGCTTGTTTGGTAAGCAATAAGGGTTTTATGTGAAAATATCCCAGAGTTGTTCATTGCTTTGGATATGTTGCCAGTGTTTACTGTTCGCTCGTTGCAAATCACGGGATTAGATCGCAGGATTATTGGTGGTGTTATACACACCAGGGGTGCTGGCATTGTTTGGGTTCCGGTTAGTGATCATGAGATCGATTTTTTGGGAGATACGTTTTTGCTTAGAAACAAGGTCGATCTCGGGTTTCGAGTAGCCTCTGTTAGGTAATGTTGTCAAGTTATGACCGTTTGTTTGAAGTCTTCAGTTGTTTTGTATCCCTTGCATATCGGAGACACTCTCCGTAGATGAATGCGTTTAATACGTGAGGGAGTGCGAAGACATTCAGAGTGGATTTGGTAGGTTTCCGTGGGTTTTTCGTTAAACCGTTGTGTGGAAACGATTACCATTGATATTGGTTCGGTAATAGGCTGGAGGCCTCGTGGGTTAGGTTCATGCATTGGGTTCACTTCTTGGATGAGGAAAGGGGTAGTTTGCCAGGGTATACATTTGTAGTTGGTTGTATAAGGGGTAAGCGATCAGCGTGGGTTAATGGAAGGTATATTTGTCACTATATAATGGGGTATAGGGTTTCGGTGGGTGAAGCAGGAGTGGGAACACAACTTCGCATCGCACCACTTTGACCGTTGCCTAATGTAATTTTCTCAAATGGAAAAAGATTTACATTGGTTAGGTTTGTTGTGACATTTTCCCTGATTTCCTGCTTCTAGTGTCAATAGACTGGTTGCTTATGGTTCTAGTTGGGGCTGTGGCGGGAAGGTATATATACCCAGTGCCTCAGTGTTGGCTCAAAATAGACTTCATTGCACTTACTCTGTGATGCGAACGAGTCCAAGAGGTCGATGGGCGCTGCTTTCTTCCGCTGAGTCTAGGAATCTGCCAGTTGGTTGAGTGTACAGTTTCCTCGTTGGGGAGGTACTGCAGTTGGGCCTGTTGTGGTTGGAGCGGAAGTGGAGAGTGCGCCTAGGCATGAGCGAGGCTACGGGGTAGCGCTAGGTTGGTGCAGGGTTGGGTGTAACCACTCCTCCTGAACTACTACGTGGGATCTCTGGCCATAACGTTCATTGTTATGGTGGGAGTCGGCAGATTACCACCAGTGTGTTTCTTAGTAACATGCAAAACTAGAGGCAAATTACGTAGTTTCCCTGAAGAAAAGGGGGAGGTATGGTTTATTTGCCTCTTTTGCAAAAACACACGGTTCGACAGATGGGTTTAGAGCATGATGGGTTTTGGGGAAGGAATCCCGGAAAAAATTCCTTCAAGAGTTAGGTTCGGGGTAGATTCCGTCGATGGATGGCTCGCGCCATTCCAGAGTATATTGAAAATGGTTTAGTCTTCCTAACCCTTAGGGTAATTTGGAAGAGGAGTGTAGATGGGTTAGATTGGTTTGGTAGTATAGAGTTGTACCATTTTCTTGGGCAAAGACAAGATTTCTTTCGAATGATTGTCTTTGGGTTGTGGCGGGGATGGTTCCCGTGGTGGGTTCAGTTGGATTGTGAGTCCTATGGTAATAATAACAGCAACAATTTCATTTTCATTTTCAAACCAATTGTTTGCCTAGAAAGAACGAAGCAGAGCCCACAACAGAAGGAACGATCATCATCATTCATCCGTGGACGAAGCGAAGGAAGATGCAGTCACATGTTCGGCCCATGATTTTCTTTGGTGCATAAGTTTGAATATTTCTGGTTGCATGAAGGCTATTGAAAGTGATGTATGATTCCTTGGATGTAGTCGAGAATACCAGCTTGGAGATTGGTTGGTAACCGCAACATACATAGTGTCCCGCATAGCGTACACTTTCTGTGTTTAATTATTGCAGATATAAGATGTTGCTTGTGATAACTGTAGACCTACTCCTTATGAATAACCATTTTGGTCTTTCAAACTAATATTCAGTTCTCTTTATGTCAGTAACAATCGAGGCTCCATTTTTTGGGTGTGACCATACTAGACCTGGTTAGTAACTTTACAAGTTGTTTAAGTGGTTTCAATGGTTCTCCTAGGTGCATTCCTGCCTGCTACTTGTGACGGTTGTCTTGTATGAATTCCCTATTGTTACTTGTGTTGTGGTGCCTCTCTTTGTGCAACTTAACCCTTATCTGTTCCTTATACTGTACAAACCACTTTTAATGTATAAACCACTTGGTTATATTTGTTATGATCTATGTATCTGATCCATACAGCAAAATGTATTCTCCATTATGTTATTATTATTTTCAGCTTCAGTGTACGATCGAAGTCGGACATCTATATAAAAATATAGATCTTTTGGAATTTGTTTTACCGTCATTCCGTGCCTGTGCTTTCCTTGAATGGACCCAGAGACTTGTAAAGAATCTGGAATGTAAAATCTAAGGTTTATTTGAAATGTGTGACACTTCCCATGTCTTTCTCTTTCCTCTTCTTTACTATTGCATGGTAAGGTGTCACGGTTGGTGAGAAATATTGGAGTTTTTTCTCCATGCAATCCTAGTTATGCAGTCCAACTGCATTTGTTAAAAAAAGTTAAGCAATTGTGTCTTGTGCTACGTTTGGCCATTCCTCATGCTCCAAATAGCTGTTTGTTAACAGACAGAAAGCGGATAACCAAAATTAAGAATGTGCGATTGTATTATCATCTCAATGCTTTATTCAAGGCCAGCAGGCCACCCCAACCCCCGCTACAAAGACGTTTGTAAGCGCGACCTAAAGCTGTCCAATATCAATGTGGACAGCTGGGATGAGACTGCAACAGACTCTTCATGGAGGAGGGTGGTGCAGATGGGCATGGGAGGTGCCGAGGACTCCAGGGCAGACACGCTGTCACAGAAGCGGGCCCGGTGGAAGGCAGGGGCAGCCTCCCTAGCCCCCTCATCCTTCATCTGCCACCGCTGCAGCAGAGACTGCCACTCAAGAGTGGGCCTACAAAGCCACACCAAGAATTAGTGCCGACTGCTACACCACCGTCAGTAATGACCAAAGGATGCCCCCCACACTTTACCATGATTTAGAAAAAAACAAATACATTCTATGAATAGATGTTAACTCTCTGTATTTTCGTGCTTTCAGACCTTTGATCCATGCAGTCTAAATAAATAATTTATTCGCATACAACTTGTCTCTCTTTGGTCACTTGTTTCATTCTCTGTATAGTATAAGAATGTATTTCATGCGTAGGAACGTAGCGAAGTAAATGTACCATAAAATAAATTGTTTAATTTGTATCAGTCGTAATTCAAAGATGGCCTAAACAAATTAACTTTAAAATAGTTGTTAAAAAATTGCATTTTGTTTATGAAATCGATTTAAATGAGCATCAAAAAGGGGGTTTGTTATAGGTTTTTTTAACCCATAACTTCTGTGCAAGTATACATTCCATCCGATTTATTCCTCTTGCGAGATTGAGTTTAATTAAATTCGATTCAGCTCCAGTTTAGCTCCGCTTCGCGTTTGTGCTTGGATAGTAATATTATTGTTTACGCAGTAATGTTACGCGCGTTTCATGCGCGTATCGTAGAATATGCAAATCAACACCGTTGCCACCAGCGCGCTTTGCGCCCTATAAGATCTTTGGTTGCTACAGACAACACCGCCCATTGTTACAAAGGACAAGTTCATTGTTGACCTGTGTGTGCGCATGCTCACTTCTCGCAGCTAACAACAGATTTCAGATTTGACTCTGATATCGTTCTGCGAACACCGTATTGAGATTACTCTGCAATTTTGCGCGATTTTCATCGACACTTTTTAACGTTTTGAGATTCGAAGCGATCACAATCAAGATTGAAATGTCACCAACGGTAAGAATTCGCCACATTATTGGTCCAAATAAGGATATTTTTAAAGAAAATGTTGTCAATGCGACGAATAAAAATCAGGACATTATTTAGGTGTCATGTAATCCGGCATATTTTCTAGTACACGTATAATATCCTTTATATATTTACTCTATCACTTCATACTTGTTACTTTTTATTTGCTGCATGTAAGGTATAAAAACGAAATACTCATTGAACTCTTTGTTCCCTTTTTAATAAGATATATATTTCGCAGATACGATGGGTGGTTTAGATCAACTGAAGCTTAGTTCTTAATAACGTATAGGCTACCAGTGAACGTCATGATTTCCTTGGTTTATCTTTGACAGACGTTGACCAATCATTACGGGCAGCGCATGACTGCCTGGATAACTGAGCACATTCTGTCTGCTCAGCCCAAGATCACTCACACCCGAGTGCAGGTCAGTGCCAGTGAATTGAAATCAGTCCAAATGGAAACAATTCCAATTATGTTGTTCTTTGCGTTATTCCATTACACATAATGTTAGACAAAACATGACTTGATAATAATGATGCACAAGTTGGGCTCCTGTTCCGCATGAGACTACATCTCTCTTGCTCTTTACCTCAGTTGTATCAAATACTTGGTTTATAGTTTAACCTTGCTCTGCTGTACAAGACTCTCCAAATGTTATACTTGTCAATTCTTGAAACATTCTTCAAATGTTTCTGTTTGTCAAAAGGTGCTGTCGAGTGCGCACCGTGCCACAACTGGGTCTGACTCCAATCCGGCCTTGCCCGCCCTCAGCTCGGGTCAGACTCGGAGACAGAAATCAAACCCTTGCCCCCAACACGGGAATATTCCCCTAGATAAAGGCGATCAAAAGAACATGAAGCAGGTGAGAAATAGTCAATTTCCTTTCACAAATCTACCTTTTGTCTATTTCATTATCCTCTCTGCAGTATACATACAATGTAGCGTCCAAGTATTGAAGTAGATTTTAGAAGTTGAGTTCTTCCTTCATTCAATGTTTTGCTGGTTCTTCTATTTGTTGTGGTGGTGTATATAGGTGGCCCAGATCGCCTGTACTTGCCGTCGTCGTGCTTGGGTAGAACCAGATGCACCCGATGAGACCGACGACCTGCCTGCCTGCTGCCTCTGTCTCCCACTGGGCCGACGTAAGTGGAGACGAGGGGGACGGGCAAAACCTGAGAAGCCTCCCAGAGATGCGCCCGAGGAGAAGGGGGAGGCTGGGTCTGGATCCTTGCTAAATGAAGTCGCCCTCTTCGACTTGGAGGACGAAGGCTCCCAAGACGCCCCGAGTCTGGGTCTGCCCACTCGAGCAATGATGGAGGCTGAGTTTGGACGTCAGGATGATGAAGACGGCAAGTTGGATCTTGTCCGAAACGAGGAGGAGTTTGTGGCTGCCTCCAGGATGAGCTTCCTTCCCTCGCTACGACCGAAGACCTCTCGCGGTCCAGACAGGGAAAATGACCGGGGTGATACATCCTGCATCAAAGAGAGTCATTCCTGGTCAAGCACTGCGGTCAATGTATGGTCCAGCGAGGACGAAGGAGAGGCAGATGGAATGACCACAGTGGAGCCAGAGTCCTGGGATCTTGAGTGGGGATTCAGTGACGAGGAGGAATCTCCCATGCAGGAGAACATCGATGTCTTGTTGGAAGACGGCGAAGTGAAGGCTGGTTCTCCCCGAAAAGTTGAAGATTCAACTGCTACCGACACCAAGGATGCAGAGGATTCCGAGCAAGACTCTGAGGAGGAGCTCCGATATGAACAGCTGCAGCAAGAACAGTGGGAGCTAGCCATTACCGGCGAGTGGTCCACCATGTGCCAAGATGAAGACGAAGACGAGCACGAGACGGAATGCTACCTGAGGAAGTCGGATCTCCAGAAGGAGAAGGAGATCAGGAGCAACTGGGAGGAGATCGTCCTGAGGTACGAGTCTGTGGGCGTCATCAGAGACCTACTCGGCCTGCAGACCCTCTCCACCTACACCGTCATGCGAAGCGAGAGGGCTCTACGCGAGTTCGCCCGCATCTGCCGCGGGCCCGTGCCCCTGACCAAATCAGGCCAGACCAAGGCCCAGGCCCTGGACTCTCTCTCCCGACGGCTTCAGCGAGAGACCCAGAAGATCTCCAAGGACACCTCCAGCACCTTCCTGGACTTCTATCACATCTTCCAGGAGCTGGATGTGCTGAGGGACAGACAGGACCGAGTGGAGGCAGCCATGCGGACCGACCTTCAAGTGGCCGATCTGAAGAGGAGGGAGCGAGCAGAATCAGATCTGTTCAGGGCGTGGTCTGCCAGTTCCACCTCTAGCAGCCTGTGGAGAGCCAACAGTAGCCTAACGCAGTTGGAGAAGGATATACAACTGATCCGTGTGTACAGGAAAGGCGTCAGGGTCTATTCCAAGAACATGGTCACCATCCTGCCGCCTATTCCGGAGGACGCCGTGTGGAACTTGGCCCTCGAGGCGGACGAAGATCCAGGATGGTGACGAGGAATAGTCTGAGACTGACTTGCTCGAGTAAAACGGGTGCGACGATTCTGACGAGGAAGAGTCCTAGGTCATCGGTGATAACTGGATAGATGAGGGCATATAGAATAGGCCAAGCGATGACGGTGAACCGAGACATGGAGAGATATACACCATCAAGAATGGAGGTCAAGCAGGAGACGATGGAGATGAAGAATGATCAATTTAAAATAGCGAATATCCTAATCGTTTAAACCAAACTAGATTTGAAATGATGGCAGAGGAATGATTGCTGCACATGCTGCGTATAATTGATTTTCCAACCTTTGAGTCTCATATGCCTATGACTGGTAAAAATGCTCATACCCGAAAATGTAAAACTAATATCACTGCGATCAATTGTATCCAAACGATATCCAAATTTGTATGTACTGCATATGGAAGGAGCTTTGAAACTCACAAAAAATGTCAAGGAATGGTTTCAAACGAAATGATCAGGTGTCGTACTTCTGGTCAAATTTTCATTTGGCTGTCATTGAAAATTACACAAATTAACATAGCTTGTTTTCGTTAGAAAAAAATCTGAGCAAAATAGATTGTTGGTGTTACTAAAATCTAGTAGGAATGGCTACATGTAGCTGTTTAATTCCCAAACCATGATATTAAGCCATTTTTAATAGGCCTATTTGATCTTTGACATTATTATTCGAAGGAAAAAAATATGACAAAAAGCCTTTCATCTTTTTCATATTTACGATTTGGATATAGCTTAAAGCAATTATTGTAACGCAAATAACGTAAATTAACGTAAAGCAATCACCAGGAAGATGTCATCACGTGAGGCATAATCGAAATGTTATGTTTCATTGAAAGTTAATAGAAATCAACTTAATAACGGGGAAGGAATTCAAGTGATTGTGATAACCGAACTTTCGAACAATTTTCACGGAATCTAGAAATGAGGATAGAAGGATGCTATAATCATGGTGAGAATGCTATGGTCCAGTAGGAGATAGAGGCTGTTATAGCCTAAAGAAGTGGTTTCAATCTTTCTCTTTTTAATATACCATAACTTTAATGAGCTTTTTGAAAACAAAAATCACCCAACAACTACATAAAAGGAATGTATCAGAAGGATCGGTTGTAATTTAATGCAAATTATTCAAAATGTAAACTTTTTATAATTTGTAATAACAGGTTTTAGAAAGTGGACAGGATATGCTTGGCTGAAACATAGGATGTTTTCGAAATGAAGGCTTAGGCTCGTGTTTAATTAGGCTTTGGTCATGTTAAATCCTTCTCGTTATAATATCACAGTCATTTAAAAAACAAGCGTTTGGCACAGTTTTTCGGGGAATACATGTACCCTATCAAGCCAACAAACCTTCAAATCTGGAAATAAACCACAACCTAGATTTTCAGTTTTTGTCAGACGGAGACGAAGCCTGAGCCCGAGCCTAAGCTTTCATTTCGAAAGCGGCCATACATACGAAACCAGCAGACAAGCAAAACGTAATACACTGTAGAAGTAATATTGAGTCTGTCTGAATGAAAGGCAAAAAATATGGGGTTAAAACGATGAAAAACGTTGCAAACTCGATCAAAAAAATACATCTGTTATTGATTGGAAGTAGTCGATTTGTCTGTTTTTTTCTCGTCCTATTCTTTTGTAGAGGCTTTAACAACTATAGCGATAGCCTACATACTTGTATCCGCGCTTGATGTTGTTCATAGATCGAGCTGCATGGTTCAATCACAAGACTGCTCCGCACATCTTATTCTCATAAAGTGTGGATCAATTTGGCTGTTGGAAGTAGAGGCATGCTTCCCAAAATCCTTGTAGAAATTCTGCTTGGGCTTGGCTCACCATCATCTGGGCTGACATCTTTCCGAGCAAATCTAGGTTACCCATCACCATGCAGTAGTTTGGGTATTAATCTACCCCAACTTGGGTTAAACAAATTCAATGACTCGCATTGGCCAACCCCTGTCTTTCTATTTTCAGGAACCTCCCGTCACTCAAATTAGCTAATAACATAATGCAATCAAAATCAACCAAATTGACTGTGCGAGCGAAATTTCCCCAAAACGCGGACTATTTTTGTTGTATGTGTGTGACGGATGACACCCATGATATTGAGGAGGCATGACCGTTAGCCGGAAATAGCGCCCTCTATATCTATTTGAGTAATCATGTTTCTTTGATAGGCCTATTTAATCAAAGCAAACCAAGATTACTCTCCTTTGATACAGGATACATCAATAACAAAATACGTTTTCCTTTTGATCAATTCCCTACACTACTAATATTTTAAGGGCCATTTCCCACCGAAAATACAATACTCCCGTAAACGAAATGATTCTACGTGAATTGACTCGGTCTTTTTGTCATTCTTGTTGATGTGTTTGTTCTAAAGCAACCACAAGCCCGCCGCCAACGGCAGTGCCCCTAATGATCCGGTTTGGCTATTCAAGTGCTAGACGTGAGGACGGGTTAGGCAATACGAGTGGCCTTGTTATAAAAACGCTCAGCTAGCAAGGTGTAGGTCCGGGGTTCGATTCCTGCTGCATCTTTTCATTTTCAATTTTTCTCGGCGTGATCCCTCAGTATAAGGTGTTAAAAACCTCCCGCAACCACCAACATCTTATGTTGCGCATCCAGATGTATCGGTGTGATGCTGGGCTTGTCCTCCGATGATCCAGGTTTGCATCTTCGTACATGAACACATGATTTTGGTCGACTCGACGGACAAGGTGTAGTGTCCACTGTGTTTCCTCTCTCACATGGCGCATGGGTACGGTCTACCGCCTATATAAATGAGGCAGGGAAGGACGTGCGGTTGACCGGTATCGATGCCAGAAAACCTCTTTATAGATCCGGGCACACGGGGCGATCCTAGCGGCCCTGGGAGGCCTGAAAGATTGGTCTGACAAAAGCGTAACCGTTTTTGTCCCAAGCTCGTTTTAAAGGCTTTAACGCCAACCCTACATTCTTGAGTCCGCGCTTGATGTTGTTTATAGTTCAAGATGCATGCTTAAAGCACTCTATTTCAATCCAAGACGGCTACGCCCAGCTTATTATCATGAAGTGTGGACCCACAGTTGTTGTTTTTTTAATCGGGGTATTCGGCGTCTGATTAACTAATACATTGTCGAATAAGTCTAGCTGAAAACGACCCTGGTGTTAAATGCCCGATTTCGCGGGTATTTTGGAACACATTGGGCTTGAAATGTGGGCCTAGTTGGATGTGGAAGAAGAGGGATGCTTCCAAAATCTTTGCAGAATTTCGGTTCGGGTGGCTGCCCACGAGTTGCGCACTTTGCTCACCATCGTCTCGGTTGACATCTATCCGAGCAATCTAGGCAACCCATACCCATGGCCGTTGTTTTGGAATTAATCTGCCCCAACTTGGGTAAAACAGTTTAAATGACTCGTATTCGCTTACCGCTGTCTTCTATTTTTAGGAACCACCCGTCACTAAAAATAGCTAATAATATCATGCAATTAAAATCAGCCAAATTGACTCTGCGACCGAAAGTGCGCTAAAACGCGGACTATTTTTGTTGTACGTGTTTGACGGATGACACCCATAATATGGCGGAAGTTTGACCGTTAAGTGGGAGTGGCGCCCTCTATATCTATTCGAGTAATCTTGTTTCTTTGATGGGCCTATTTAATCAAAGAAAACCAAGATTACTCCCATTTGATACAGGATACATCAATAACAAAATACCTTTTCCTTTTGATCAATTCAATGTACTACTAATAATTATTTCAAGGAACATTTCCACTGAAAAATTGCGTTACTCCCGTAAACGAAATGATTCTACGTGAATTGACTTAATCTTTTTTGACATTCTAGTTGAAGTTTTTGCTCGATCGCAATCAAATCCACAAGCGCGCCGCCAACGGCAGTGCCCCAAATGATCCGGTTTGCCTATGAAAGTGTTAGACGTGAGGACGTGATAGGAAATGCGAGTGGCCCTATTATAAAAACGCTCGTCTAGCAAGGTGGAGGTCCGGGGTTCGATTCCCGGTGCTTCTTTTCATATACAGTTTTTTTCTTGGCGTGATCCTCAGAAGAAGGTGTTAAAAAACCTCCCGCAACCACCAACATCTTATGTTGCGCATCCAGATGTGTCGTTGTGATGCTGGGCCTGTCCTTTGATGATCCAGGCTTGCATCTTTGTACATGAACACATGGTTTTGGTCGACTCGACGGACAAGGTGTAGTGTCCGCTGTCTTTCCTCTCTCACATGGCGCATGGGTACGGTCTACGGCCTATAATAATGAGGGCAGGGAAGGACGTGCGGTTGACCGGTATCGATGCCAGAAAACCTCTTTATAGATCCGGGCACACGGGGCGATCCTAGCGGCCCTGGGAGGCCTGAAAGATTGGTCTGACCACAGCTTAACTTTTTATGTCCCAAGCCTGTTTTAAAGGCTTTAACACCAACCCTACATACTTGAGTCCGCGCTTGATGTTGTTTATAGTTCAAGATGCATGCTTAAAGCACTCTATTTCAATCCAAGACGGCTACGCCCAGCTTATTATCATGAAGTGTGGACCAACAGTTGTTTTTTTAATCGGGCATTCGCCGTCTGATTAACTAATACATTGTAGAATAAGTCTATCTGACGAAGACCCTGGTGTTCAATGCTCGATTTCGTGGGTATTTTGGAACACATTGGGCTTGAAATGTGGGCCTAGTTGGATGTGGAAGTAGAGGGATGCTTTCAAAATCTTTGCAGAAATTCGGTTCGGGCGGCTGCCCACGAGTTGCGCACTTTGCTCACCATCGTCTCGGTTGACATCTATCCGAGCAATCTAGGCAACCCATACCCATGGCCGTTGTTTTGGAATTAATCCGCCCCAACTTGGGTAAAAAAGTTTAAATGACTCGTATTCGCTAACCACTGTCTTCTATTTTTAGGAACCACCCGTCACTAAAAATAGCTAATAATATCATGCAATTAAAATCAGCCAAATTGACTGTGCGACCGAAAGTGCACAAAAACACGGACTAATTTCGTTGTACGTGTTTGACGTATGACACCCATAATATGGCGGAAGTTTGACCGTTAAGTGGGAGTAGCGCCCTCTATATCTATTCGAGTATTTTTGTTTCTTTGATGGGCCTATTTAATCAAAGAAAACCAAGATTACTCCCATTTGATACAGGATACATCAATAACAAAATACCTTTTCCTTTTGATCAATTCAATGTACTACTAATAATTATTTCAAGGAACATTTTCCACTGAAATTGCGTTACTCCCGTAAACGAAATGATTCTACGTGAATTGACTTAATCTTGTTGACATTCTAGTTGAAGTTTTTGCTCGATCGCAATCAAATCCACAAGCGCGCCGCCAACGGCAGTGCCCCAAATGATCCGGTTTGCCTATGAAAGTGTTAGACGTTAGGACGTGATAGGAAATGCGAGTGGCCCTATTATAAAAACGCTCGTCTAGCAAGGTGGAGGTCCGGGGTTCGATTCCTGGTGCTTTTTTTCACATACAGTTTTTTTTCTTGGCGTGATCCTCAGAAGAAGGTGTTAAAAAACCTCCCGCAACCACCAACATCTTATGTTGCGCATCCAGATGTGTCTGTGTGATGCTGGGCCTGTCCTTTGATGATCCAGGTTTGCATCTTTGTACATGAACACATGGTTTTGGTCGACTCGACGGACAAGGTCTAGTGTCCGCTGTCTTTCCTCTCTCACATGGCGCATGGGTACGGTCTACGGCCTATATTAATGAGGGCAGGGAAGGACGTGCGGTTGACCGGTATCGATGCCAGAAAACCTCTTTATAGATCCGGGCACACGGGGCGATCCTAGCGGCCCTGGGAGGCCTGAAAGATTGGTCTGACCACAGCTTAACTTTTTTGTCCCAAGCCTGTTTTAAAGGCTTTAACACCAACCCTACATACTTGAGTCCGCGCTTGATGTTGTTTATAGTTCAAGATGCATGCTTAAAGCACTCTATTTCAATCCAAGACGGCTACGGCCAGCTTATTATCATGAAGTGTGGACCAACAGTTGTTGCTTTTTTAATCGGGCATTCGGCGTCTGATTAACTAATACATTGTAGAATAAGTCTATCTGACGACGACCCTGGTGTTCAATGATCGATTTCGTGGGTATTTGGGAACACTTTGGGCTTGAAATGTGGACCTAGTTGGATGTGGAAGTAGAGGAATGCTTCCAAAATCTTTGCAGAAATTCGGTTCGGGTGGCTGCCCACGAGTTGCGCACTTTGCTCACCATCGTCTCGGTTGACATCTATCCGAGCAATCTAGGCAACCCATACACATGGCCGTTGTTTTGGAATTAATCCGCCCCAACTTGGGTAAAACAGTTTAAATGACTCGTATTCGCTAACCGCTGTCTTCTATTTTTAGGAACCACACGTCACTAAAAATAGCTAATAATATCATGCAATTAAAATCAGCCAAATTGACTGTGCGACCGAAAGTGCCCGAAAACGCGGACTATTTTTGTTGTACGTGTTTGACGGATGACACCCATAATATGGCGCAAGTTTGACCGTTAAGTGGGAGTAGCGCCCTCTATATCTATTTGAGTAATCTTTTTCTTTGATGGGCCTATTTAATCAAAGAAAACCAAGATTACTCCCATTTGATACAGGATACATCAATAACAAAATACCTTTTCCTTTTGATCAATTCAATGTACTACTAATAATTATTTCAAGGAACATTTTCCACTGAAATTGCGTTACTCCCGTAAACGAAATGATTCTACGTGAATTGACATAATCATGTTGACATTCTAGTTGAAGTTTTTGCTCGATCGCAATCAAATCCACAAGCACGCCGCCAACGGCAGTGCCCCAAATGATCCGGTTTGCCTATGAAAGTGTTAGACGTGAGGACGTGATAGGAAATGCGAGTGGCCCTATTATAAAAACGCTCGTCTAGCAAGGTGGAGGTCCAGGGTTCGATTCCTGGTGCTTCTTTTCATATACAGTTTTTTTCTTGGCGTGATCCTCAGAAAAAGGTGTTAAAAAACCTCCCGCAACCACCAACATCTTATGTTGCGCATCCAGATGTGTCTGTGTGATGCTGGGCCTGTCCTTTGATGATCCAGGTTTGCATCTTTGTACATGAACACATGGTTTTGGTCGACTCGACGGACAAGGTCTAGTGTCCACTGTGTTTCCTCTCTCACATGGCGCATGGGTACGGTCTACGGCCTATATTAATGAGGCAGGGAAGGACGTGCGGTTGACCGGTATCGATGCCAGAAAACCTCTTTATAGATCCGGGCACACGGGGCGATCCTAGCGGCCCTGGGAGGCCTGAAAGATTGGTCTGACAAAAGCGTAACCGTTTTTGTCCCAAGCTCGTTTTAAAGGCTTTAACGCCAACCCTACATTCTTGAGTCCGCGCTTGATTTTGTTTATAGTTCAAGATGCATGCTTAAAGCACTCTATTTCAATCCAAGACGGCTACGCCCAGCTTATTATCATGAAGTGTGGACCCACAGTTGTTGTTTTTTTAATCGGGGTATTCGGCGTCTGATTAACTAATACATTGTCGAATAAGTCTAGCTGAAAACGACCCTGGTGTTCAATGTTCGATTTCGCGGGTATTTTGGAACACTTTGGGCTTGAAATGTGGACCTAGTTGGATTTGGAAGTAGAGCAATGCTTCCAAAATCTTTGCAGAAATTCGGTTCGGGCGGCTGCCCACGATTTGCGCACTTTGCTCAGCATCGTCTCGGTTGACATCTATCCGAGCAATCTAGGCAACCCATCCCCATGGCCGTTGTTTTGGAATTAATCCTTCCCATCTTGGGTAAAACAGTTTAAATGACTCGTATTCGCTAACCGCTGTCTTCTATTTTTAGGAACCACCCGTCACTAAAAATAGCTAATAATATAATGCAATTAAAATCAGCCAAATTGACTCTGCGACCGAAAGTGCCCGAAAACGCGGACTATTTTTGTTGTACGTGTTTGACATATGACACCCATAATATGGCGGAAGTTTGACCGTTAAGTGGGAGTAGCGCCCTCTATATCTATTCGAGTAATCTTGTTTCTTTGATGGGCCTATTTAATCAAAGAAAACCAAGATTACTCCCATTTAATACAGGATACATCAATAACAAAATACCTTTTCCTTTTGATCAATTCAATGTACTACTAATAATTATTTCATGGAACATTTCCACTGACAAATTGCGTTATTCCCGTAAACGAAATGATTCTACGTGAATTGACTTAATTTTTTTTGACATTCTAGTTGAAGTTTTTGCTCGATCGCAATCAAATCCACAAGCGCGCCGCCAACGGCAGTGCCCCAAATGATCCGGTTTGCCTATGAAAGTGTTAGACGTGAGGACGTGATAGGAAATGCGAGTGGCCCTATTATAAAAACGCTCGTCTAGCAAGGTGGAGGTCCGGGGTTCGATTCCCGGTGCTTCTTTTCATATACAGTTTTTTTCATGGCGTGATCCTCAGAAGAAGGTGTTAAAAAACCTCCCGCAACCACCAACATCTCATGTTGCGCATCCAGATGTGTCGGTGTGATGCTGGGCCTGTCCTTTGATGATCCAGGTTTGCATCTTTGTACATGAACACATGCTTTTGGTCGACTCGGCGGACAAGGTCTAGTGTCCGCTGTGTTTCCTCTCTCACATGGCGCATGGGTCTACGGCCTATATGGATGAGGGCAGGAAGTGACGAAAACGGAATATTTTTGAGTTCTCAAAATTCACCGAATATCTGATACTAGTGTAAGGGTGGTGAGATGTTTGGTGTTGTTGGGGGTGAGTGCTGCTACGCCGGGTCTAGTTCTTTAGATTGTTGGTGGACTGGAGAGGAGAAGGATAAAGGACACAGTGGTCAGGGTCTATGTTGTATCAGTACTGAACGATGCTGGACAACATGACCACTGACCACTGCACCCTGGTATCCTGTGGGATACTGTGTACCAGTCCACTCTCCAGCAGGGGTGCCTCCAGGGACCAGTCAAAGAAAACATTACTACAGCATTATACCTACAGCAACATTAAATTGAAGGAGCCTACGGCCTCTGGTAAGTCAGCCGTTCAGGTCTTTGCACTGGCTCTGGGGGAGTCTGGCCTTGAGGGTCCCGGTGATGACGCAGGTGATGCAGACTCCTCTGGTGGTTGCTCCTCATCATCACGGGCAGGGCGTTCAACAGGTGGAGAGGGGAGTCTTCTCCTTGGCCGCAGAGATGGCTCAGCTGGGGGTCTTGCAGGCGTTTGCGATGGGGAAGGGACATCTGTGGCTCGCACTTCAACTTCTGGTGCGGCGCAGGCTGGTTGTGTGGGCGTGGCTCTGGATCTCCGGTTCTCGGCTTGGGATACAGTAACGGGTTTTGTTACTGGAGGGGTGGGAAGCAACCTGCGCCGGCTAGGTGGATGGGTGGTGGTTTTTACCCACCCTTTGGATCCGATCGTTGGTGTATCTGCTGGGCACTGTGTAGGGGATGTCTCCGTCTCGTCAATAGGGGACTGGCTGGAGGGTTCCGTAGTAGGCCTGAACCTACAAACTGCCAGCGAACTCCGGTGGAGCATCTTCCTCTTCTTTGTCACCTCCTGGTTCTCCTCTTGTTCTGGACGGGGAAGTCTGGACAGGGCATCAGCATTGTCATTGATTTTGCCTGGGCGGTATCTGTTGTCAAACTTGAAGTTGGCAAGCTGGGCAATCCAGCGCTGCTCTACTGCTCGCAGGAGGTTGGCGGTGTTCAGATGAACTAGCGGGTTGTGGTTGGTGAACACCGTGAACTTCCCTCCCATCAGGTACTCACGGAACTTATCGGTCATTGCCCATTTCAGTGCCAGGAGCTCCAGCTTAAAAGCGCTGAAGTACGCATCATTGCGTTCGGCCTTGCGCAGGGCTCGACTGGCATAGGCAATGACTCTCTCCTGCCCGTCTTGACTCTGGGACAGGACTGCTCCAAGGCCTTGGTTGCTGGCATCTGTGTACAACACAAACGGCTTGGTGTAGTCGGGGTATGCGAGTACTGGTGGGGACATCAGGCAACTCCGGAGTTGGTCAAATGATTGTTGACACTCCGTCTTCCACTGGAAAGGGGTTGTCTTGGGGGTCTTCTTCTCCTTCTTTGTCTGGCCAGTCAGGGCATACAGAGGCTTCTCAATCTTTGAGAAATCCTTCACAAAGCGCCTGTAATACCCGACAAAGCCCAGAGACTGCCGGACCTCCTTAGGGGTTGATGGGACGCTTGACATTTCTCGGGGTCAGTACGGATACCCTCCGCTGATGCCACATGCCCCAGAAAGTTGATGGATTTCTTGAGCAGGTGACACTTAGATGGCTTCGCCTTCAACCCATGTTTAGGCAAGCGTGAAAAGACCATGTCAAGTCTGTCCATGGGGGACTGGAAATATGACGAGAAGATGATGATGTCATCTAGGTAGAAAATCAGTGTCTCGCATGACTGGTCACCAAAGCACCGTTCCATGAACCATTGGAATGTCGCCGGGGCATTGGTCAGGCCAAAGGGCATACGGTGGAACTCGTACAGGCCCATTGGTTTGGGTTGGCAACCCGGATTGGCACAAGCCCATCACGGACTGCGCACACACATCTGGCGACCATCAGATGTTTGGGGAGAAACTTTGCTGGTGTTGGCTCAATCAGGACAGCATCATCATGGGCATATGAGGGATGGCAACGCCCAGGGATGATCCTCTCGGTTCCAGCTCGTATCACCAGAGGGCGTCAGATGGCTGCTCGAACTACATCAGAGGGGGGTCGCTGATGTGCGCGATCTTGAGGCTTGACAGTCTTGCTTGCCTGTATTGACTGAAGGAAGCAAGATGATGCTGGTTACTTAAAGAGCAAAACCTGGCAGCTTCTCAGCACGTTCATGCCAAGAATGAGTTTGGATTGGACATCGGTGGACGTCAGGATAAAGAAGATGGGGTTCTTGACATGGCGTCCCATCAACTGTACATCTAGTTCTACCACCACGTGGTAAGGGATCTGTAGACCACTGGCAGCTACTGGATGGATGAAGGGGCTCATCGGTGTGTTGCTGTCAGTGTTAGTGTTGTTTTGGAAGTGTTCTTGGACGACTTTGTACGGCAAAGCCGACACCTGTGAGCCAGTGTCTAGAAGACAGGTCACCTCTTTATCTCCCAAAACATCACTGATGTAAGGACAGTTTCCCAACGCATTCTGCTGGTTGACGGACCTCTGGTAAACTGTGGTAGGGGGTTCCAGTGTTTGGCCCTTAACACTGGAACAACCTAGTTTAAAGCTGGTCTACCGGTAGCTGTGGGGCGTCGCCGAGTCCACTATCTGGCCATGTGACCAGCCTGGTCGCATCTCAGGCAGATGGGATTGACTGTTGCGCATCCAGATGTGTCGGTGTGATGCTGGGCCTGTCCTCCGATGATCCAGATTTGCATCTTCGTACAGGGACACATGCTTTTGGTCAACTCGGCGGACAAGGTCCAGGGTCCGCTGTGTATCTTCCCTCACATGGCGCGCGGGTACGGTCTACGGCATATATGAATGAGGGCAGGGAAGGACGTGGGGTGGACCTTTACCGAGGTCAGAAGAGCTCTTTTTAGATCCGAGCACACGGGGCGATTCTGGCGGCCCTGGGAGGCCCGAAAGATTGGTCCGACAACCGCGTAACTTTTTTGTCCCAAGCTTTTAATATCTGCTTGTTTATTTCTAGTACGAAATTTCTAGTACGAAATGAAGTACGAAATGTATAATATCCGTCATTTTGTATTTACATTAATTCACCCCCATTTGCCCTTCACAGTTGTCATATTTGCACACAATATATCTTTGACACGACGAAAACTGCATGATATAAATTTTCGGAGCCTTCCGTATTATTCAAACTGGTGAGATTTCAGGCTCAACGTGATTAAGGTACATGCAGCTAGTGAAGGCGACTTGAATACGGAAAGTTGAGTTCCTTGGTTGTGCGCAGATCCGATAGTCACAAAGTATCACCGCGTATTACTGACGATACAATTGTACACAAACAACGATGACAAAAAGAACAATGCATTCTGCTCAGTCTGATGAAATCTTACGGGATGAGAAATAAAAATAAAAAACGCTCGCGAAATCACGATAATTATTCGTACTGTGGCCCAAAGGAGTTGACTCAGTGTACTTGACCCCATGCATGACACTTAATCAGGCCAAGATAGCTGCCCGAGCTGATAACCATAAAATACACAACCGCATATTGTTTCAGTTAAGGAGTCTTTTGATATACAATAGACTAATTGTAACCAGGCAGAAAGCAAATCAGGTTAAACAAATTGTGACACATGGAAACAAATGTTTCTTGTTTAAAAATAATTTATTACAGCATTGGCACAAATTGATTGCAGAAAGTGCAATATAAACGACCGAAATTGTAAAGAGAGTATCGGTATACAAAACGTAGTATATTAAACGAAGTATATTAAACGAAGTATCTAAATGACTTAAATATTGTAAAGAGAGTATCAGTATACAAAACGTAGTATATTAAACGAAGTATATAAAACGAAATATATAACGACTTAAATATTGTAAAGTGAGTATCGGTATACAAAACGTAGTATATTAAACGAAGTATATTAAACGAATTACATAAACGACTTATATAATGTAAAGAGAGTATCGGTATACAAAACGTAGTATATTAAACGAAGTATTTAAAACGAAGTATCTAAACGACTTAAATTGTAAATGGAATATATCAAATGAAGTATATGAAACGAGAGTTATTATGTGATAGCCGTTCTAATTCAGGAATCCACTCGAAAGAAGTGAATCATTCAGAAAATGGAGAGTTTGATCAACAAGAACAACCCGAACATGGACCCATAACCCGCACATGGAAGGAGGGTTGTTACACAATCATAACAAACCAGCTCGCATAGGTGCGGAGCAGCTGTGGCCCGTGCACCCCTGCATCTACTCTCCCTTTGCTAACACGTAAGAAACATGGCGGTTTGCTAATAAGCGCCACCTTAAGAAAGTTCAACGAAAAACGAGAGTGACAATTACGGTTGGCATGAGACAACAAGGCATGTGTGTCTGGCAACGTCAAGCAGTCGAGTGACCTACCCATGCTTGCTTGCTCGCCAAGAAAACTACACAAGAATGCGCGTCCTAAGCGCAACTAAATACGCATGCAGGGAACAATAGCCCTAAAGAATGCGGTGACAGGACTCGCAGTTCCAATTCAATGCAAAACGAAAGCACATGCATCACTCAAACACAAGAGGGCGCTCGCAGAAATTTCACCACTTTGCAGGCGGTTGAGTAACAAACACTGTAGTTAAAAGCCACCCTTGTCCACACATAGAGAGCGGTATTCCTGAAAGGGACTCATCGGAACCATCTTTGGAAAATCCCCTTTTCCCGAAAACGTCTGATTATTGAGCTCTCAAAATTCAGGGAATATCTGATACTAGTACAATTTTCTGGATTTGTAAGTTGTTTCTCAAATCTGGAATGTCCAGAAATTGGGCACTTTAATGTGTAAAGATGTGAACGCCTAGTCTACATACTTGAGTCCGCGCTTGATGTTGTTCATAGCTCGATATGCATGGTTAAAGCAAGCTATTTCAATCCAAGACGGCTCCGCCCAGCTAATTATAATAAATTGTGGACCCTCAGTTTTTTGTTGAAATCGGGGGCCTTCGGAGTCTGATTAACTGATACTCAGAACCATACCTCTTCCTTTAAGAGACCTGATACATGGTGTTCACCGCAAACCTTCCTGTATTGAATCACCCACCATGCAAAGCCTTAAGTCTCATTGATACAATGTAGAACTAGAAATGTGTTTGTGGACAAACACAAGCTGTTTTGCAGTGCATAAATTGATGGCATGCATGTAGGAATCTTCATGTGAAAATGTTAGCGAGGTTAGACGTGATGTGATAATCATGTCAGTTGAATTTTACCTTTAATATTGTCAGTTCGGAAATACCGAAACAGCCCAAAAAAGTTGTAAAAATGTATTGGAAAAAACCCCGAACGAAAACAAGAGCTGTTTCGGAAAGACCGAAACAGCTTATGAATAGAAGAAAAACAAACATAACGAAAACAAAAGCTGTTCAGCTAAAAAATAAAAGTTTGCGAGACAAGAAGTTATGCGGTGTCAGACCAAGCTTTCAGATCCCCGGGACCTCCAGGGTCGTCCCGTGTGCACGGATCTATAAGAGCTCTTAGGGCCTCGGTACCGGTCCACCGCACGTCCTTCCCTGTCCCCATCCATATAGGCCCGTAGACCCACGCGCCATGTGAGGGAGGAAACACATAGGCCCCTAGACCTTGGCCGCCGAGTCGACCAAACGCATGTGTCCCTTTACGAAGACGCGAACCTGGATTATGAGGACAGTCCCAGCATCACAGCGACACATCTAGATGCGCCACATGCGACGTTGGTGTTTGCGGGAGTTTTTTAAACACCTTATACTGCACGACCGTGCTGAGAAAAAATAAGTGAAAAAGACCCACGGAATCGAACCACCAACCTGCACGTTAGCAGTCGAGCGTGTTTCACACAAGGCCACCAGTGGTACGCAACAATCTGTACATCTTACACGTTAAAAGGCGAACCGGATTAAAAATACGGGGCATGGCCGTTGGTGGCGGGCTTTTGGATTTCGTCGCGAGTAAAGGGCGCAGCACACTAAAATACTTTCATAGGCCATATAAAAAACAAACACCCAAAACTCGAAACGTGTTTGTGGACGAACACAAACTGTTTCGCAGTGCATAAATTAATGGCAAGCAAGTAGATAATCAAGTGAACATGTTAGCGAGGTTTGACGTGAAGTGAAAATCATGTGAGTTAAATTTTACCTTTAATATTGTCGGTTCTAAACTCAAGAAAAGTTTCATCCTAAAGTTTCACCCTGTACTTCAAACAATTTAATCAGTTAAATAATGCAGCTTTAATGTCCCATTACGCGTGACCCCATTAGATTGGATACGACCCTCCAAGATTAGATTTAGGGAAGCAGTTAATTGTACGGTTGACAAAAGTCGTAACTTTAATCTCATGTCACGTGACCGCTGATGAGGTGACAGTAACGAGTTTTGTCCAATAGTAACTAGGGGTGATGGACTAAATGTGCGCCTGATACGAAATCAGTCAAGTGAACGAGTGCCACAGTATTTTACATTCAAATGCATGCACTAAACTGTACCTTTATATTCGTGTCACGTGACTTGAATGCCTATTTTTCATTAAGTATTTCTTCATATTTGGACTTTTGGGTATATTTGCAACAGAAAGGAAGAAAAAACCTGTAGAAATGATCTTTCCTTCTCCGAGTTAAAGTTCAGAACCCTTCTGTGTTCAAAACCTATGGGAAAATACCTGTACAGCGACGTAACGTGACTCCCGATGACGTCATCATTTCAAGATTATGTAAGAACCATCTTGTTATGGTCATCTAAGTATCAGATGTAATAAACTGCTGAAATGATGTAACACACTGCCATAATACCCAACATAAAAACGTGTACAAACCTACGAGTGAAAAAAGTACGTTACTCATTGACACCTGATGACGTCATCATTTCTAATTTCGTTTGGGACCATCTCTTGCTGGTTGTCTGAGAGTGTATCAAGTCTGAAGTTAATTAGTTGTAATAAAGTTCCTGAATCACGAAGGTATTAAAACAACGTGTCCAAATCGTATGTGTCCAAAAATGCCTCTTTAAAATTACGTGACTCGACACCAGGTGACGTCTTCTTTTCGAATGTCTACTAGGATCATCTTTGGCCGGGCTCCTAAGTATGTGCTAAGACTCACCATCACCATCGTCTCGGCTGACATCTTTCCGAGCAATCTAGGCAGCCCATACCCATGGCCGTTGTTTTGGAATTAATCCGCCCCAACTTGGGTAAAACAAATTCAAAGACTCGTATTCGGCAACCCCTGTCTTCTATTTTCAGGAACCACCCGTCACTAAAAATAGCTAATAATATCATGCAATTAAAATCAGCCAAATTGACTGTGCGACCGAAATTGCCCGAAAACGCGGACTATTTTTGTTGTATATGTTTGACGAATGACACCCAAAATATGGCGGAAGTATGACCGTTAGGTGGGAATAGCGCCCTCTATATCATTCGAGTAATCCTTTTTCATTTATGGGCCTATTTAATCAAAGAAAAACAAGTTTACTCTCTTTTGATACAGGATACATCAATAACAAAAGACGTTTTCCTTTTGAACATTTCCCTACAATACGAATATTTCAAGGGCCATTTTCCTCAAAAATTGCGATACTCCCGTAACGAAATGACGATCCTTTTGTCATTCTTATTGATGATTTTGCTCGATCGCAACCAAGTCCTCAAGCCCGCCGCCAACGGCAGTGCCCCTAATGATCCGGTTTGTCTCTTAAAGTGCTAGACGTGAGGACTTGATAGGCAATGCGAGTGGTCTTGTTATAAAAACACTCGGCTACCAAGGTGTAGGTCCGGGGTTCGATTCCTGGTGCATCTTCACATTTCCATTCCTTTTATGTGCAATCCCGCAGTATAAGGTGTTAAAAAACCCTTTTGATCAATTCCTAATTTCCCTATACTACTAAAATTTCAAGGGACATTTTCCACCGAAATTGTTATACTCACTTATGAAACGAAATGATTCTACGTGAATTCTTTGTTCCGAAGGATGTTTGGAAGGATGATGGAGTTGTCCAATTCAGTGACACCGCCTCTCTGGTGACACGTGAACAAAACGTGTACGAGACACTTGAAGACCACTTGCCGTGTTCTATGCTATATTCCATAGTGAATTAGTATGTTTAACCATAACACAAGAACCTTGCAATATGCATTGGCTACGATTGGTTAACATAGCAGGCCATAATTTCATCGATTCTTACAGGGATATTGAGACTAGGGACGCTTTGCAGCTTCCATGGAGTAGAAATAACATGTTTTCGTGCCATCTGGGCAATAGTCAGTTGCAGTAGTGATCTTGGCAGATCCGTTCTTGTCAGTTTTGGGTGTGCCGTATGGTAAAGGTTGGAGTGGACGGGTTGGGTTATTGGGCAGTGATTTGTTCCTCAAGTAAAAAGAGCAGATTGTCCAGGGTTTCATCTGGTTCCTCAACGGAATCAGAATCGCCTGGGACGGGGGTGTTGTTGTGGGCTTGGGAAGTTTAGCCCGGATGACCATTCCCGTATGTTTATGGCTTGCTTTGTAAGCAATAAGGTTTTTATGTGAAAATATCCCAAAGTTGTTCATTGCTTTGGATATGTTGCCAGTTTTTACTGTCCGCTCATTGCAAATCACGGGGTTAGATCGCAGGATTATTGGTGGTGCTATACACACCAGGGGTGCTGGCATTGTTTGGGTTCCGGTTAGTGATCATGGGATCGATTTTTCGGGAGATACGTTTTTGCTTAGAAACAAGCTCGATCTCGGGTTTCGAGTAGCCTCTATTAGGTAATGTTGTCAAGTTATGACCGTTTGTTTGAAGTCTTCAGTTGTTTTGTATCCCTTGCATATCGGAGACACTCTGCGTAGATGAATGCGTTTAATACGTGAGGGAGTGCGAAGACATTCAGAGTGGATTTGGTAGGTTTCCGTGGGTTTTTCGTTAAACCGTTGTGTGGAAACGATTATCATTGAGATTGGTTCGGTAATAGGCTGGAGGCCTCGTGGGTTAGGTTCATGCATTGGGTTCACTTCTTGGATGAGGAAAGGGGTAGTTTGCCAGGGTATACATTTGTAGTTGGTTGTACAAGGGGTAAGCGATCAGCGTGGGTTAATGGAAGGTATTTTTGTCACTATATAATGGGGTATAGGGTTTCGGTGGGTGAAGCAGGAGTGGGAACACAACTTCGCATCGCACCACTTTGACCGTCGCCTAATGTAATTTTCTCAAATGGAAAAAGATTTACATTGGTTAGGTTTGTTGTGATATTTTCCCTGATCTCCTGCTTCTAGTGTCAATAGACTGGTTGCTTATGGTTCTAGTTGGGGCTGTGGCGGGAAGGTATATATACCCAGTGCCTCAGTGTTGGCTCATAATAGACTTCATTGCACTTACTCTGTGATGCGAAAGAGTCCAAGAGGTCGATGGGCGCTGCTTTCTTCCGCTGAGTCTAGGAATCTGCCAGTTGGTTGAGTGTACAGTTTCCTCGTTGGGGAGGTACTGCAGTTGGGCCTGTTGTGGTTGGAGCGGAAGTGGAGAGTGCGCCTAGGCATGGGCGAGGCTACGGGGTAGCGCTAGGTTGGTGCAGGGTTGGGTGTAACCACTCCTCCTGAACTACAACGTGGGATCTCTGGCCATAACGTTCATTGTTATGGTGGGAGTCGGCAGATTACCACCAGTGTGTTTCGTAGTATGCAAAACTAGAGGCAAATTACGTAGTGTCCCTTGAGAAAAGGGGAAGGTTTGGTTTATTTGCCTCTTTTGCAAAAACACACGGTTCGACAGATGGGTTTAGAGCATGATGGGTTTTGGGGAAGGAATCCCGGAAAAAAATCCTTCAAGAGTTAGGTTCGGAGTGGATTCCGTCGATGGATGGCTCGCGCCATTCCAGAGTATATTGAAAATGGTTTAGTCTTCCTAACCCTTAGGGTAGTTTGGAAGAGGGGTGTAGATGGGTTAGGTTGGTTTGGTAGTATAGAGTTGTACCATTTTCTTGGGCAAGACAAGATTTCTTTCGAATGATTGTCTTTGGGTTGTGGCGGGGATGGTTCCCGTGGTGGGTTCAGTTGGATTGTGAGTCCTATGGTAATAATAACAGCAACAATTTTCAAACCAATTGTGTGCCTAGAAAGAACGAAGCAGAGCCCACAACAGAAGGAACGATCATCATCTTTCATCCGTGGACGAAGCGAAGGAAGATGCAGTCACATGTTCGGCCCATGATTTCCTTTGGTGCATAAGTTTGAATATTTCTGGTTGCATGAAGGCTATTGAAAGTGATGTATGATTCCTTGGATGTAGTCGAGAATACCAGCTTGGAGATTGGTTGGTAACCGCAACATACATAGTGTCCCGCATAGCGTACACTTTCTGTGTTTAATTATTGCAGATATAAGATGTTGCTTGTGATAACTGTAGACCTACTCCTTATGAATAACCATTTTGGTTTTTCAAACTAATATTCAGTTCTCTTTATGTCTGCAACATTCGAGGCTCCATTTTTTGGGTGTGACCATACTAGACCTGGTTAGTAACTTTACAAGTTGTTTAAGTGGTTTCAATGGTTCTCCTAGGTGCATTCCTGCCTGCTACTTGTGACGGTTGTCTTGTATGAATTCCCTATTGTTACTTGTGTTGTGGTGCCTCTCTTTGTGCAACTTGACCCTTATCTGTTCCTTAATTATACTGTGGCGGGTATCCCCCCGGTCCCAACAAGAATTAGTGCCGACTGCTACACCAACGTCTGTAATGACCAAAAGATGCCCCCACACTTTACCATGATTTAGAAAAAAACAAATACATTCTATGAATAGATGTTAACTCTCTGTATTTTCGTGCTTTCAGACCTTTGATCCATGCAGTCTAAATAAATTATTTATTCGCATACAACTTGTCTCTCTATGGTCACTTGTTTCATTCTCTGTATAGTATAAGAATGGTTTTCATGCGTATGAACGTAGCGAAGTAAATGTACCATAAAATAAATTGTTTATTTTGTATCAGTAGTAATTCAAAGATGGCCTAAACAAATTAACTTTAAAATAGTTGTTAAAAAATTGCATTTTGTTTATGAAATCGATTTAAATGAGCATCAAAAGGGGGTTTGTTATAGGGTTTTTTAACCTATAACTTCAGTGCAAGTATACATTCAATCCGATTTTTTCCTCTTGCGAGATTTAGTTTAATTAAATTCGATTCAGCTTAGCTCCAGTTTAGCTCCGCTTCGCGTTTGTACTTGGATAGTAATATTATTGTTTACGCAGTAATGTTACACGCGTTTCATGCGCGTATCGTAGAATATGCAAATCAACACAGTTGCCACCAGCGCGCTTCGCGCGCTGTAAGATCTTTGGTTGCTACAGACAACATCGCCCATTGTTACAAAGGACAAGTTCATTGTTGACCTGTGTGTGCGCATGCCCACTTCTCGCAGCTAACAACAGATTTCAGATTTGACTCTGATATCGTTCTGCGAACACCGTATTGAGATTACTCTGCAATTTTGCGCGATTTTCATCGACACTTTTTGACGTTTTGAGATTCGAAACGATCACGATCAAGATTGAAATGTCACCAACGGTAAGAATTCGCCACATTATTGGTCCAAATAAGGATATTTTTAAAGAAAATGTTGTCAATGTGACGAATAAAAATCATGACATTATAAGGTGCCATGTAATCCGGCATATTTTCTAGTTCACGTATAATATCCTTTATATATTTACTCTATCACTTTATACTTGTTACTTTTTATTTGCTGCATGTAAGGTATAAAAACGAAATACTCATTGAACTCTTTGTTCCCTTTTTAATAAGATATATATTTCGCAGATGCGATGTTTAGATCAACTGTTTACAGATGAAGCTTAGTTCTTAATAACGTATAGGCTACCAGTGAACGTCATGATTTCCTTGGTTTATCTTTGACAGACGTTGACCAATCACTACGGGCAGCGCATGACTGCCTGGATAACTGAGCACATTATGTCTGCTCAGCCCAAGATCACTCACACCCGAGTGCAGGTCAGTGCCAGTGAATTGAAATCAGTCCAAATGGAAACAATTCCAATTATGTTGTTCTTTGCGTTATTCCATTACACATAATGCTAGACAAAACATGACTTGATAATAATGATGCACAAGTTGGGCTCCTGTTCCGCATGAGACTACATCTCTCTTGGTCTTTACCTCCGTTGTATCAAATACTTGGTTTATAGTTTAACCTTGCTCTGCTGTACAAGACTCTCCAAATGTTATACTTGTCAATTCTTCAAACATTCTTCAAATGTTTCTGTTTGTCAAAAGGTGCTGTCGAGTGCGCACCGTGCCCCAACTGGGTCTGACTCCAATCCGGACTTGCCCGCCCTCAACTCGGGTCAGACTCGGAGACAGAAATCAAACCCTTGCCCCCAACACGGGAATATTCCCCTAGATAAAGGCGATCAAAAGAACATGAAGCAGGTGAGAAATAGTCAAATTCCTTTCACAAATCTACCTTTTGTCTATTTCATTATCCTCTCTGCAGTATACATACAATGTAGCGTCCAAGTATTGAAGTAGATTTTAGAAGTTGAGTTCTTCCTTCATTCAATGTTTTGTTGGTTCTTCTATTTGTTGTGGTGGTGTATATAGATGGCCCAGATCGCCTGTACTTGCCGTCGTCGTGCTTGGGTAGAACCAGATGCACCCGATGAGACCGACGACCTGCCTGCCTGCTGCCTCTGTCTCCCACTGAGCCGACGTAAGTGGAGACGAGGGGGACGGGCAAAACCTGAGAAGCCTCCCAGAGATGCGCCCGAGGAGAAGGGGGAGGCTGGGTCTGGATCCTTGCTACATGAAGTCGCCCTCTTCGACTTGGAGGACGAAGGCTCCCAAGACGCCCCGAGTCTGGGTCTGCCCACTCGAGCAATGATGGAGGCTGAGTTTGGACGTCAGGATGATGAAGACGGCAGGTTGGATCTTGTCCGAAACGAGGAGGAGTTTGTGGCTGCCTCCAGGATGAGCTTCCTTCCCTCGCTACGACCGAAGACCTCTCGCGGTCCAGACAGGGAAAATGACCGGGGTGATACACCCTGCATCAAAGAGAGCCATTCCTGGTCAAGCACTGTGGTCAATGTATGGTCCAGCGAGGACGAAGGAGAGGAAGATGGAATGACCACAGTGGAGCCAGAGTCCTGGGATCATGAGTGGGGATTCAGTGACGAGGAGGAATCTCCCATGCAGGAGAACATCGATGTCTTGTTGGAAGATGGCGAAGTGAAGGCTGGTTCTCCCCGAAAAGTTGAGGATTCAACTGCCACCGACACCAAGGATGCAGAGGATTCCGAGCAAGACTCTGAGGAGGAGCTCCGATATGAACAGCTGCAGCAAGAGCAGTGGGAGCTAGCCATTACCGGCGAGTGGTCCACCATGTGCCAAGATGAAGACGAAGACGAGCACGAGACGGAATGCTACCTGAGGAAGTCGGATCTCCAGAAGGAGAAGGAAATCAGGAGCAACTGGGAGGAGATCGTCCTGAGGTACGAGTCTGTGGGCGTCATCAGAGACCTACTCGGCCTGCAGACCCTCTCCACCTACACCGTCATGCGAAGCGAGAGGGCTCTACGCGAGTTCGCCCGCATCTGCCGCGGGCCCGTGCCCCTGACCAAATCAGGCCAGACCAAGGCCCAGGCCCTGGACTCTCTCTCCCGACGGCTTCAGCGAGAGACCCAGAAGATCTCCAAGGACACCTCCAGCCCCTTCCTGGACTTCTATCACATCTTCCAGGAGCTGGATGTGCTGAGGGACAGACAGGACCGAGTGGAGGCAGCCATGCGGACCGACCTTCAAGTGGCCGATCTGAAGAGGAGGGAGCGAGCAGAATCAGATCTGTTCAGGGCGTGGTCTGCCAGTTCCACCTCTAGCAGCCTGTGGAGAGCCAACAGTAGCCTAACGCAGTTGGAGAAGGATATACAACTGATCCGTGCTTACAAGAAAGGCGTCAGGGTCTATTCCAAGAACATGATCACCATCCTGCCGCCTATTCCGGAGGACGCCGTGTGGAGCTTGGCCCTCGAGGCGGACGAAGATCCAGGATGGTGACGAGGAATAGTCCGAGACTGACTTGCTCGAGTAAAACGGGTGCGACGATTCTGACGAGGAAGAGTCCTAGGTCATCGGTGATAACTGGATAGATGAGGGCATATAGAATAGGCCAAGCGATGACGGTGAACCGAGACATGGAGAGATATACACCATCAAGAATGTAGGTCAAGCAGGAGACGATGGAGATGAAAAGTGATCAATTTAAAATAGCGAATATCCTAATCGTTTAAACCAATTATTTGAAATGATGGCAGAGGAATGATTGCTGCACATGCTGCGTATAATTGATTTTCCAACCTTTGAGTCTCATAGGCCTATGACTGGTAAAAATGCTTATACCCGAAATATATAATATAATATTACTGCGATCAATTGTATCCAAACGATATACAAATTTGTATGTACTGCATATGGAAGGAGCTTTGAAACTCACAAAAAATGTCAAGGAATGGTTTCAAACCTATTGATCAGGTGTCGTACTCCTGGGCAAATGTTCATTTGCCTGTCATTGAAAATTACACAAAATAACACAGCTTGTTTTCGTTTGAACAAAATCTTGGCAAAATGGATTTTGGGGCAACTAAAATCTAGTTGGAATTTTTTAATAGGCCTATTTGATTTTTGACATTATTATTCGATGGAAAAAATATGACAAAAAACCTTTCATTTTTTTAATATTTACGATTTGGATATAGCTTAAAGCAATTATTGTAACGCAAATAACGTAAATTAACGTAAAGCAATTACCAGGAAGATGTCATCACGTGAGGCATAATCGAAATGTTATGTTTCATTGAAAGTTAATAGAAATCAACTTAATAGCGGGGAAGGAATTCAAGTTATTGCGATAACCGAACTTTCGAACATTTTTCACGGAATCTAGAAATGACGATAGAAGGATGCTATAATCATGGTGAGAAAGCTATGGTCCAGTTGGAGATAGAGGCTCTTGTAGCCTAAAGAAGTGGTTTAAATCTTTCTCTTTTTAAAATACCATAATTTTTATGAGCTTTTTGAAAACAAAAACCACCCAACAACTACATAAAAGGAATGTATCAGAAGGGTCGGTTGTAATTGAATGAAAATTATTTAAAATGTGAACTTTTTATAATTTGTAATAAGAGGTTTTAGAAAGTGGACAGGATATGCTTGGCTGAAACATAGGATGTTTTCGAAATGAAGGCTTAGGCTCGGGCTTAAATAGGCTTTGATCATGTTAAATCCTTCTCGTTATAATATCACAGGCATCTGAAAACAAGCGTTTGGCACAGTTTTTCGGGGAATACATGTACCCTATCAAGCCAACAAACCTTCAAATTATTTTGGAAATAAACCACAACCTAGATTTTCAGTTTTTGTCAGACGGAGACGAAGCCTGAGCCCGAGCCTAAGCTTTCATTTCGAAAGCGGCCATACATACGAAACCAGCAGACAAGCAAAACGTAATACACTGTACAAGTAATATTGAGTCTGTCTGAATGAAAGGCAAAAAATATGGGGTTAAAACGATGAAAAACGTTGCAAACTAGATCACAAAAATACATTTGTTATTGATTGGAAGTAGTTGATTTGTCTGTTTTGTCTCGTCCTATTCTTTTGTAGAGGCTTTAACAACTATAGCGATAGCCTACATACTTGTATCCGCGCTTGATGTTGTTTATAGATCGAGCTGCATGGTTTAATCACAAGACTGCTCCGCACATCTTATTCTCATAAAGTGTGGATCAATTTGGCTGTTGGAAGTAGAGGGATGCTTCCCAAAATCCTTGTAGAAATTCTGCTTGGGCTTGGCTCACCATCATCTGGGCTGACATCTTTCCGAGCAAATCTAGGTTACCCATCACCATGCAGTAGTTTGGGTATTAATCTATCCCAACTTGGGTTAAACAAATTCAATGACTCGCATTGGCCAACCCCTGTCTTTCTATTTTCTAAAATCAACCAAATTGACTGTGCGGCCGAAATTGCCCGTAAACGCGGACTATTAATTTTTGCTGTATGTGTGTGACGGATGGCACCCATGATATGGCGGAAGCATAACCGTTAGCCGGGAATAGCGCCCTCAAGATCTATTGGAGTAATCTTGTTTCTTTGATGGGCCTATCATATCTCATCAAAGCAACAAGATAACTCTCTTTTGATACAGGATACATCAATAACAAAATACGTTTTCCTTTTGATCAATTCCCTACACTACTAATATTCCTACGTGAGAATGAAGAGTGTCGGTGTGATGCTGGGCCTGTCCTCCGATGATCCAGGTTTGCATCTTTGTACATGAACACATGCTTTTGGTCGACTCGACGGACAAGGTCTAGTGTCCGCTGTGTTTCCTCTCTCACATGGCGCATGGGTACGGTCTACGGCCTATATTAATGAGGGCAGGGAAGGACGTGCGGTTGACCGGTATCGATGCCAGAAAAACTCTTTATAGATCCGGGCACACGGGGCGATCCTAGCGGCCCTGGGAGGCCTGAAAGATTGGTCTGACAACGGCGTACCTTTTTTTTGTCCCAAGCCTGTTTTAAAGGCTTTAACACCAACCCTACATACTTGAGTCCGTGCTTGATGTTGTTTATAGTTCAAGATGCATGCTTAAAGCACTCTATTTCAATCCAAGACGGCTACGCCCAGCTTATTATGATGAAGTATGGACCCACAGTTGTTGTTTTTTTAATCGGGCATTCGGCGTCTGATTAACTAATACATTGTAGAATAAGTCTATCTGACGACGACCCTGGTGTTCAATGTTCGATTTCGCGGGTATTTTGGAACACTTTGGGCTTGAAATGTGGACCTAGTTGGATGTGGAAGTAGAGGAATGCTTCCAAAATCTTTGCCGAGATTCGGTTCGGGCGGCTGCCCACGAGTTGCGCACTTTGCTCACCATCGTCTCGGTTGACATCTAGCCGAGCAATCTAGGCAACCCATACCCACGGCCGTTGTTTTGGAATCAATCCGCCCCAACTTGGGTAAAACAGTTTAAATGACTCGTATTCGCTAACCGCTGTCTTCTATTTTTAGGAACCACCCGTCACTAAAAATAGCTAATAATATCATGCAATTAAAATCAGCCAAATTGACTGTGCGACCGAAAGTGCCCGAAAACGCGGACTATTTTTGTTGTACGTGTTTGACGTATGACACCCATAATATGGCGGAAGTTTGACCGTTAAGTGGGAGTAGCGCCCTCTATATCTATTCGAGTAATCTTGTTTCTTTGATGGGCCTATTTAATCAAAGAAAACCAAGATTACTCCCATTTGATACAGGATACATCAATAACAAAATACCTTTTCCTTTTGATCAATTCAATGTACTACTAATAATTATTTCAAGGAACATTTTCCACTGAAATTGCGTTACTCCCGTAAACGAAATGATTCTACGTGAATTGACTTAATCTTTTTGACATTCTAGTTGAAGTTTTTGCTCGATCGCAATCAAATCCACAAGCGCGCCGCCAACGGCAGTGCCCCAAATGATCCGGTCTGCCTATGAAAGTGTTAGACGTGAGGTCGTGATAGGAAATGCGAGTGGCCCTATTATAAAAACGCTCGTCTAGCAAGGTGGAGGTCCGGGGTTCGATTCCTGGTGCTTCTTTTCATATACAGTTTTTTTTTCTTGGCGTGATCCTCAGAAGAAGGTGTTAAAAAACCTCCCGCAACCACCAACATCTTATGTTGCGCATCCAGATGTGTCGGTGTGATGCTGGGCCTGTCCTTTGATGATCCAGGTTTGCATCGTTGTACATGAACACATGCTTTTGGTCGACTCGACGGACAAGGTCTAGTGTCCGCTGTGTTTCCTCTCTCACACGGCGCATGGGTACGGTCTACGGCCTATATTAATGAGGGCAGGGAAGGACGTGCGGTTGACCGGTATAACTCTTTATAGATCCGGGCACACGGGGCGATCCTAGCGGCCCTGGGAGGCCTGAAAGATTGGTCTGACAGCGTAACTTTTTTTGTCCCAAGCCTGTTTTAAAGGCTTTAACACCAACCCTACATACCTGAGTCCGTGCTTGATGTTGTTCATAGTTCAAGATGCATGCTTAAAGCACTCTATTTCAATCCAAGACGGCTACGCCCAGCTTATTATGATGAAGTGTGGACCCACAGTTGTTGTTTTTTTAATCGGGCATTCGGCGTCTGATTAACTAATACATTGTAGAATAAGTCTATCTGACGACGACCCTGGTGTTCAATGTTCGATTTCGCGGGTATTTTGGAACACTTTGGGCTTGAAATGTGGACCTAGTTGGATGTGGAAGTAGAGGAATGCTTCCAAAATCTTTGCCGAAATTCGGTTCGGGCGGCTGCCCACGAGTTGCGCACTTTGCTCACCATCGTCTCGGTTGACATCTAGCCGAGCAATCTAGGCAACCCATACCCATGGCCGTTGTTTTGGAATTAATCCGCCCCAACTTGGGTAAAACAGTTTAAATGACTCGTATTCGCTAACCGCTGTCTTCTATTTTTAGGAACTACCCGTCACTAAAAATAGCTAATAATATCATGCAATTAAAATCAGCCAAATTGACTGTGCGACCGAAAGTGCCCGAAAACGCGGACTATTTTTGTTGTACGTGTTTGACGTATGACACCCATAATATGGCGGAAGTTTGACCGTTAAGTGGGAGTAGCGCCCTCTATATCTATTCGAGTAATCTTGTTTCTTTGATGGGCCTATTTAATCAAAGAAAACCAAGATTACTCCCATTTGATACAGGATACATCAATAACAAAATACCTTTTCCTTTTGATCAATTCAATGTACTACTAATAATTATTTCAAGGAACATTTTCCACTGAAATTGCGTTACTCCCGTAAACGAAATGATTCTACGTGAATTGACTTAATCTTTTTGACATTCTAGTTGAAGTTTTTGCTCGATCGCAATCAAATCCACAAGCGCGCCGCCAACGGCAGTGCCCCAAATGATCCGGTCTGCCTATGAAAGTGTTAGACGTGAGGTCGTGATAGGAAATGCGAGTGGCCCTATTATAAAAACGCTCGTCTAGCAAGGTGGAGGTCCGGGGTTCGATTCCTGGTGCTTCTTTTCATATACAGTTTTTTTTTCTTGGCGTGATCCTCAGAAGAAGGTGTTAAAAAACCTCCCGCAACCACCAACATCTTATGTTGCGCATCCAGATGTGTCGGTGTGATGCTGGGCCTGTCCTTTGATGATCCAGGTTTGCATCGTTGTACATGAACACATGCTTTTGGTCGACTCGACGGACAAGGTCTAGTGTCCGCTGTGTTTCCTCTCTCACACGGCGCATGGGTACGGTCTACGGCCTATATTAATGAGGGCAGGGAAGGACGTGCGGTTGACCGGTATAACTCTTTATAGATCCGGGCACACGGGGCGATCCTAGCGGCCCTGGGAGGCCTGAAAGATTGGTCTGACAGCGTAACTTTTTTTGTCCCAAGCCTGTTTTAAAGGCTTTAACACCAACCCTACATACCTGAGTCCGTGCTTGATGTTGTTCATAGTTCAAGATGCATGCTTAAAGCACTCTATTTCAATCCAAGACGGCTACGCCCACCTTATTATGATGAAGTGTGGACCCACAGTTGTTGTTTTTTTAATCGGGCATTCGGCGTCTGATTAACTAATACATTGTAGAATAAGTCTATCTGACGACGACCCTGGTGTTCAATGTTCGATTTCGCGGGTATTTTGGAACACTTTGGGCTTGAAATGTGGACCTAGTTGGATGTGGAAGTAGAGGAATGCTTCCAAAATCTTTGCCGAAATTCGGTTCGGGCGGCTGCCCACGAGTTGCGCACTTTGCTCACCATCGTCTCGGTTGACATCTAGCCGAGCAATCTAGGCAACCATACCCATGGCCGTTGCTTTGGAATTAATCCGCCCCAACTTGGGTAAAACAGTTTAAATGACTCGTATTCGCTAACCGCTGTCTTCTATTTTTAGGAACCACCCGTCACTAAAAATAGCTAATAATATCATGCAATTAAAATCAGCCAAATTGACTGTGCGACCGAAAGTGCCCGAAAACGCGGACTATTTTTGTTGTACGTGTTTGACGTATGACACCCATAATATGGCGGAAGTTTGACCGTTAAGTGGGAGTAGCGCCCTCTATATCTATTCGAGTAATCTTGTTTCTTTGATGGGCCTATTTAATCAAAGAAAACCAAGATTACTCCCATTTGATACAGGATACATCAATAACAAAATACCTTTTCCTTTTGATCAATTCAATGTACTACTAATAATTATTTCAAGGAACATTTTCCACTGAAATTGCGTTACTCCCGTAAACGAAATGATTCTACGTGAATTGACTTAATCTTTTTGACATTCTAGTTGAAGTTTTTGCTCGATCGCAATCAAATCCACAAGCGCGCCGCCAACGGCAGTGCCCCAAATGATCCGGTCTGCCTATGAAAGTGTTAGACGTGAGGTCGTGATAGGAAATGCGAGTGGCCCTATTATAAAAACGCTCGTCTAGCAAGGTGGAGGTCCGGGGTTCGATTCCTGGTGCTTCTTTTCATATACAGTTTTTTTCTTGGCGTGATCCTCAGAAGAAGGTGTTAAAAAACCTCCCGCAACCACCAACATCTCATGTTGCGCATCCAGATGTGTCGGTGTGATGCTGGGCCTGTCCTTTGATGATCCAGGTTTGCATCGTTGTACATGAACACATGCTTTTGGTCGACTCGACGGACAAGGTCTAGTGTCCGCTGTGTTTCCTCTCTCACATGGCGCATGGGTACGGTCTACGGCCTATATTAATGAGGGCAGGGAAGGACGTGCGGTTGACCGGTATCGATGCCAGAAAACCTCTTTAGAGATCAGGGCACACGGGGCGATCCTGGTGGCCCTGGGTGGCCTTAAATATTGGTCTGACAACCGCGTAACTTGTTGTGTCCAAAGCTTGTTTTAAAAGCTTTAACGCCAACTTTACCTACATACTTGAGTTTGCACTTGATGTTGTTCGTATTTCAAGATACATGATTAAAGCACACTATTTCAATCCAAGACGGCTACGCCCAGTTTATTATAATGAAGTGTGGACCCACAGTTGTTGTTTTTTAAACAGGGCATTCGGCGTCTGATTAACTAGTACAGTGTAGAATAAGTCTAGCTGACGACGACCCTGGTGTTCTATGCTCGATTTCGCGGGTATTTTGGAAAACATTGGGCTGGTAATGTGGACCTAGTTGAATGTGGAAGTAGAGGAATGCTTCCAAAATCTTTGCAGAAATTCGGTTTGGGCGGCTGCCCACGAGTTGCGCACTTTGCTCACCATCGTCTGGGTTGACATCTATCCGAGCAATCTAGGCAACCCATACCCATGGCCGTTGTTTTGGAATTAATCCGCCCCAACTTGGGTAAAAGAAATTAAATGACTCGATTTGGCCAACCCCTGTCTTCTATTTTCAGGAACCACCCGTCACTGAAAAAAGGCTAATTATATCATGCAATTAAAATCAGCAAAATTTACTGTGCGACCGAAATTTCCCGAAAACGCGGACTATTTTTGTTGTACGTGTTTGACGGATGCCACCCATAATATGGCGGAAGTATGAACGTAAGGTGGGAGTAGCGCCCTCTATAGCATTTGGGTAATCTTGTTTCTTTGATGAGCCTATTTAATCAAAGAAAAACAAGATTACTCCCTTTTGATACAGGATACATCAATAACAAAATACGTTTTCCTTTTGATCAATTCAATGTACTACTAATGATTATTTCAAGGGACATTTTCCACTGAAATTGCGTTACTCCTGTAAACGAAATGATACTACGTGAATTGACTTTTGATCCGATGATCCAGGTTTGCATCTTTGTACATGAACACATGCCTTTGGTCGACTCAGCGGACAAGGTCTAGTGTCCGCTGTGTTTCCTCTCTCACATGGCGCATGGGTACGGTCTACGGCCTATATTAATGAGGGCAGGGAAGGACGTGCGATTGACCGGTATCGATGCCAGAAAACCTCTATATGGATCCGGGCACACGGGGCGATCCTAGCGGCGGCCCTGGGAGGACTGAAAGATCGGTCTTACAACCCCGTAACTTTTCTGCCCCAAGCTTTTAATATTAATAAGGTTACTTGTTTCTTTTTAGTACGAAATCAGAAATGTATATCCTTTCTTTTGTATATACATAAATTCACCCCCCGTTTGCCCGTCACATGTCAGTGGTCATAATTATTATCTTTGACACGCCGAAAACTGCATGATGTAAATTTTTGGAGCCTTTCATTATTATTCAAACTGTTGAGATTTCAGGCTCAACGTGATTAAGGTACATGCAGCTAGCGAAGGCGACTAGTGGTTGCGTGCAGATCCGAGAGAAATGTAGTCACAAAGTATCACCGTGTATTCGTGACGATATAATTGACTCAATTAACTTAGTCCTAAGCAACACAATTAATCAGGCCAAGATAGCTGCCTGAGATGATTACCATAAAATACACAACCTTATTGTTTGGTAAAAGTCAACAGATTGCCACACTTTGTGTGTTAAACCATTAAACATTCCAAAAAAGGAATCCTGCGAAGGTTTTAGCTCAAAATTAATGGTAACCTGAGAAAGTAAAAAAAGACAAAAAACCGCCACGGTTTTCGCGTGCACCATTCTGTAGTGTCAGAAATAATTACCGGTATGATAAGCGTACTATTTGTCGATGTTTGAGTGAAGATTTCTCGAGAAATACAGCATAATCATAATCATCTACAAACTGTGTAAATTAGAAGAAAAACTGTGAACATCGATTTTTCCCGATCTTACCAATAATTTTTGTATTGGGCCTTAGCCCCTACACCGACAACATTGGTAAGATCGAAAAACAGAAATGTTCACAGATTTACCTGAAACTTATACAGTTTGAAGATGGTTATAGTAGAAACCTCGCACTGAAATATTTCTGCCTAAAATGTTGTATTTTCGGAGAAAAGAGTAAAATAAATCGTTTACGTCTCACGTAACGAGCTTCTTGATGAGTAATTTTTTTTGGTCAAATCTGGAATGTCCAGAAATTGGCCACTTTATTCTCCTTGTCTTTTTGAAGTATGACGTAATTCATCTGCAGCTAGGATTCTGTAGTACGTTGTCAAGTACTATTTTGCAAAATTCGAACTATAGGCCTAATAATTTTATGCAAATAATGCCCATGTAATGATCTCTATGACGGGTCGTTGGTATAGACGTATGTGGATTAAGTAAAAAAAAATAAGATCGTTCATTTGTTACTGCAGAATGCCCAAGCATGCACGTCTATCCGAGGAAAAGGCTCAGGTAACTTGCGCCAAGGAAGAAATCGCACTTCGGAAAAAATAATGTAGTAAAGGATTTAAGAGCCACCGTAGTTTCTGATGCAGTGACCGTGAAAATAGCGAAGTTCGGAGGCGAGACCAGGCTGGGCTACCTTGCATGGTCTACATGCACTGCACCTGACCCACAGACTGTGACAGTGTTGTACAAGGAGTTGTACATGTGTCAATGTATGAAAGCCTTATTTCAGTGCAGGGCCTACGTGGACAATTATCTTGGGTCATCTATGGTAAGACCATGGAGGGTAAGACTCATGGTAAGACCATGGAGGAAGGTAAGACTAAGACTCTTAGTCTTACTAGTAAGACTAAGACTTGTAAGAGTAAGAGTAAGTCTAGTACTAGTACTTGGGAGTCTACTTTTCGTACTTAGTATTTAGTTAGTCCCACTTACTGGGCTGTCAGTATTAAATATTATAATATATCGATCCTAACATTGAGGAATTCCTCCATGACTAGTACTTATACTTATAGTACTAGTAGTAGTACTAGTAGTAGTAGTACTAGTAGTACAACTGTACTAGTACTACTACTAGTACTCAGCAGTACTACTACTTACTAGTAATTCCTCCATTATCCTAATGTAAAAACGATGTGCTACTGCCGCACTGGTGCTAGAATTATAGACGTTCGGTACTGTCTGACTGTGCACAGTGTAGGCTCCAAACAGTTCAGTTGTGCCAAACAGCTGTGATGTCAGTCACGCTTGTCTCTTCTTATTCTTAACACTATAAATGAGTATAATCCAAATCGGCAAATGTTGCAACAAATAATTGTGTTTGTAAATTGTATTCACTTATTCACTACTCTGGCAATGGACCTTTCCCATGAAATATGCAAATTAGACCTAGCGCATGCGCTTAACTACATGTAAATTGGTGGGCAAGCTGGCTGTCAACAAATCATAGTTTTCCACGGGCGTGCGCGCGTTCCTTCTCACTCACAGTTTGGCGTGCGGTCATTGGCTATTCAGCATCTCCTGCGCGCATATTTCGAAACCTCGTTTGCCTACCAATTTAGTAAAGAGCATGCGCCAGCTCTTATTTGCATATTTCATGGGAAAGGTCCATTTATAGTATTGTAGTAATTACCCTATTTTCTTCCTTCATAGTAATATTATTATTAGTATTACTTTTTTTTATTAGTATCATCAGCAGTATCACTATCAGCATTACTCATTAGGGCCGTTCCCACTACACCAAATAAACGCGATTATTTGAAACGCGATTTTGAATTGCGATTCAAACTCCACTTTTTTGGCTAGTGGGGACACAATAAACGCGATTATTAGTGGGATTTGAATCGTGATTCAGACTCCAGTAAGACTAAGAGTAAGAGTGAGACTTAATTTATTGCGTTTATTTGCGAGGCGATGTGTGTGGGAATGCTCCGCTCAAATTGCACTGTTTTTTTAAGCCCACAATGCATTGCACAAGCATGGCATTTCCTGCTAGCAGCTTACTGCCAATGACTCTTTTCAAGATAAAAACAACATTTTTTGTAAATAAATTATAACCTAGAATCAATGCAAACTCCTCTCTGATACTAATACTAGTCATGTCTATTTCTGATGTTTGATACGTTTTGAATGTGTTGACGCTGTGTTGACGCCACTATCGTGTCTTGACCCCATCTTTTTGTACTGTTCTATATCATTGGTACTACATTACTGAGTACTGTACTACTGCTACTACTACTACTAGTGCAAGTAGTACTAGTACTGAGTACTAATAGTAGTAGTAGAAGTACTATCATGACATTGATATTCTTTGGCTTAACATTGTTCCTCTCTTTTCAGAATCTTGCTGTTGAAGTTGATGTGAATAGCATGCTACATCAATACATCATGCAGAAGCAACACCAGACCTAATGTAGTCACATGTGCTCCCAGACAACCTTACACAAGGCAGCGTTTTTTGGAAGTGCAGTGTAATTCTACACCCATAAATAGGACTCCTATACTAGGCATAGAAGCCCACTTCACTGTATGGTACACCAGTACAGGAGCTTTTTCTCATTGGAGGAGTGTTTAAAACAATGTCACTGTACATGTACTTTATACTACTGTGGCTTGGGGTGGCCATGTTCAACCCATGTGAATCAAAGACAGTCGGTGTCAGATTGGAGCCAATACTTGCCGCATCCACTGCTGGCCAACACATCGGCAAGTTTTGCTTCTCAGGTGAGGAACATTTCAAATGGATGAAATGAAGAAAAAACATTTATTTCTGCCATTTTTATAGGCTCTCCAATTCATGAATGCATTTAGGATTTCATCAAAATACATTTTTTAAACATTATATTTTTTTGCCTAAATATTTTTTGCATTATATTTTTTTGCCTCTGCCTTTGAGAAAGGTCCTGCTAGGATCGAAACGTCAGGCCCACTAAATTTTAGATTTACTTTTTGGTAATTTTAGCCAGTAAGCAGTTTGCAACATTTTTGTATATCACCATTATATTTTTTTACCGAGTACGGCAGCATAATATTTGAGATCCAAATGATAAGGAATGGTCAAGCTTACAGAAATAAATCAACAATACATACTGTACCTGTACTTTCCAAATATCTAAGAGTGCAAAATAATTTGAAACTGTTGTTTTCATGGCTGTAATTTATTCACACAATTCATCAAACACTTTTGCTGAGGTTTGGCGTATTTGCTGAACATTATCCCAAGTCCCCAAGTGCTGAACATCTACACACATGAAAGCAAGGATTTGTATTTTGCTAGCCATGAATTACATTCCAGATCGGAAGCACAATGTGTGCATTGAAGATATTTCGCACAATTAAGACTGTAGCCCTAGCCCTAGGTTCCCTTAGTTACTTCCTACCACCCTTCTCGTCCTCCTCTCAGGAAGATAACTAAGGAAAACCACCATATTCTCCACACTTCAGATCGTCTGGCTGATGCCATTCCTAATTCGCCTGTTTTGGCTTTCAGGCGCCCCCGTAACCTGCGTGACTTAATTGTCCGAGCAGGAGTTCCCCCTTTGGACTCTTCACCTCCCACCAAATTTGGTACATTTAACACTTAAATTAAGTGTACCTCGAAATGCATTGTTTGCAAGACACATGTCAAGGAAATAGACTCTTTCAATGGACATTCTCTCTTTGATCTTTCCCCCTCTTGTCACTAATCCTTACCCTACTCCTTGCCCTTCTCTTTGATCTTTCCCCCTCCTCTCACTAATCCCTACCCTACCCCTTGCCCTTCCCTTTGATCTCTCCCTACCAGCTTCACTCTTTGTTCTTTGTTTCTCATCCGTGTCCTATTCACTCTCTCCCCCTTCCTTCGTGTACATGTATCTGTTTTGTCCTTGTCACTCTGGCTTTGAGAAAGGTCCTGCTAGGATCGAAACGTCAGGCCCACTAAATTTTAAGATTTACATTTTGGTAATTTTAGTCAGTAAGCAGTTTGCAACATTTTTGTATATCATCCAATTAAGACTGTACACGGACAAGAAATGTCCAATATAAGTTATAACCATCTTTTAATAAAGTGACATTCTGAATTTAGCAATGAGGGTGATTGCAGTTTGACGTTGATTGGTGTTTCCTGGCAGTCTGAGGATCTCAAGACAGTCAAGACAGTCAACATGTTTCTAAGTTCATTATGCTTGGATCAAGTTTACACTCTAAATCACTAAACCCTTTTGGATTATTGGGTAGCATTCTGTGTCTGCTAACTGCTAATTCCAGACTACAATCTCCTTGTGCTCACTCAGGGTCAGTTGGCAGGATAGAGCACCAAAGGCCAGACAATTCCGTCTTCTCGGGAAAACTGTTTCTGTTTACGGCTGAGGAGTGGGAGCTTGGCTTGAAGAAGAGAACCAAAGAGGGTCATGTTGATTGCACAGCAAGACTCGCAGTGGCTGGACATGTGGGTGAGTGTGTAGGAAGGAAGACAGGTACATGTGTATACATGTACGTGTAGACTGAGCATATTGAATATCATAGTCTTTGAAGTACAGTATCCTATCTTATATCAGTCAATGGAGGCTTTTCATACATGTTGTACATACATTTTCTCAGGCTCTAGACAAGAAGCTGATTAAGATCTTCGTCTGTTGCTGCAATACCAATAAGGCCTTTTCACACTATGAACGTTCAACACATGTTGAAACTTACACGGGTCTGACATGGGGTCCGGCCCATGTTGAATTCAACACGGGTCACTCTCGCCGCGGTTTCACACTAAGCAACGCCAAACCAGCATTTTCTCAACCTGTGTAATGTTTCGACCCGTGTAATGTGTGATCGTTTCACACTACACACGGCATCAAACTTTCAACACGGGTCCAATCTGAAAACCCCCATAATGCATTGCGGCGCGTCACGGCACTGTATTGCTGACTTCTCGAATCCGATAGCCGCCAGCGCCGCGCTTATTTTCGCGACGCAGTGGCTATTGTTTATTTGTTGCCACTTTGATTAAAGAAAATTACAACGTTGGTTGTTTTATAATTTGTATAGTGGTCTTTTAAACCTCCCTTACTCCTTAGTAAAATCGAATGACTTCTTGTATTTTCTGCCGCCACATGCACGCACGCGAAGTCGACATCGTAGTACAGTGCATCGCTGACGACTTTGTTAGGGACCCGTTTTTTTTGCCGATCTCACCCTGCGAGAGCTTGATTGTAAAAGACACCTTTTTCCATTCTGATAATGACAGGGATAGGCCTATTGCTTCAAGACAAGCAAATTATGTGCCTACAGCCAGAGAAGTTGTCATGTTTCTTGTGCCTGTACTGAACTCGAGGCAGCGCTGCCTGTGCATGTGGAGTTTAATACCCCATGCAACCATGTACGTATAAAATACGTTCATACATGCAACAACAAAATCTGGCATGTTTGTTCGTTGCACAGTACAATATCTGCAGTGTGGCGCTGCCACGCATGCGCACTCGGCCGTCTCCCAACACGGGTCGAACTCAACCCGGAGACGTTCACACTACGGCTTTCAACACGTGTTGAAATTTTCAACACGGGTCGAGAGCTCTCAACCCACCTCCCGAGCAGGGTTGCTTTCAACACGGCTCGAACGCTCTACACGGGTCCGACCCGTGTTGAAATGTTGTAGTCGGTAGTGTGACAAGGTCAGTCATTTCAACACGGGTCCGACCTGTGTTCAACACGGAGATTTTTCATAGTGTGAAAAGGCCCATTCACATTCACATTTCATTCACACATGTATCTGATACCCTATGGTGGCTGGCCATGGTAAGGCATGTAATGCTAGCATGGTGTTAGTCATATGACATGTTAAGACATGAATGGCAGTAAGCAAGTCGTGTTGGTAGCAGTGTAGTAGTCTGGCACTATCGCTATTAAGTTTGATAGTAACTTCACCACAGGGCCCAGGCACAAGTTGGAAGTACTTCAGTTCGACCACAGTATGACATTCTCATGAAAACAGTTCTATAGTATATCAATTGCATAATAACAGTTTGGACCCTTCTTTGGGTGAATGATTCGAGTTACCATAAAGATCAGACTGATCAGCATGATTTGTGCCAGGTTTGACTTGCTGCTAAACATTATGCCCTCTTCTTAATGTTTTCATAACTTTGTAGATTCAACATTTTGTCATTTTTTTATGGCATATTTTTCATAATTGCCGGTACAGGAGTCCTTGACACCAATCAGTGGTCCCGAGAGAAGTGGGTTAACATTGTGCAATTTAAGCACTATAATACTACACGTATCATACATACTTTAATAGCATGGCAAGCACAAGCATTATAGGCAGTGACATGTACATGTGTAGTGAATGTCAATGAGGTGCCACTTGCTTGACAGTGCACTGACACGTGTACGTGTACATGTACAGTGTAGCTGTAGTTCTACACTTTATTAACAAATTCACACCACATTGAGTAGATGATCACCCTCGGTGCATCAAGATCAGAAAGACAGCTTAGCACAAGCTATCCAACTGTCCAAGTCCCGCATGCTTGATTTCAGTCTGCTGCTGCTGAGTGCTGCACCCTACCTCCTCTCCATTTGACCATTCTGCAGTGTCCCTTCAGAGCAAAGCTGCCAACCATAGTCTGAAGGACCTCGCTAAACCCACTGTGCTTCAGGCTGTGTATGCTGACATGCATACATGCAGTGATACTCCACTATCTGACCACTTGTCACCTGTCAACTTTGTCTTGCACTTCTTCAACCCTGACTCCCATGGGGATACAGTCAACCACTTCAGCTGTGAGGAAACAGGTACATGTAGATAGATCCTGATAGATCAAAGCCTATCTTAACGTACAATGTATTACATTTTTCACCAGCTTTGGTCTAACAATACATTGGATTTTCTTATAGCATTTCATTCTGATCAAACCATAACTAATGGAGGTTCATTTTATCCTGAGAAACCATCCATACATGTATAGGTTTGAAGAATTATTCATGCGTCTACTTGAAATTATTTCCACGGCAACTCGTACTGTCCCAGGGCCTGTTTTCATAGCACATGTACTTTCAAGCCCAAGGTAGGCCCTATTGTCCGTAACTACTTGGCTTAACCACAGAGGTACACTATCATAGAAAGTGAATTACATAAATATGTGACAAAAAGGGTATTCTCAAAAGCGTCCAATCTATATACAATAGAATGAATGAAAGGTTTCATTCATTCATTCTATTGTGTGAAGAGAGGGAAAATGGTTGGGAAGGCCTGAACTATCCAGCCATGTAGTCATTTTTGTAGAGTATGATATATCAGGCCATTATAGACAGTCAGGTACACAGCAGGGTTGCACAAATTCAGGGTATAGGGCCATCTTGGATGTGGCTGAATGTTAAAACATTTTGAAAGGAGCTTATATTCAGCCTAATGTTATATTCAGTTACCTCCCATAGACAAATGATAATAGCCTGATGTTATATTCAGTCACTTCCCATATATATAGCCTGATGTTATATTCAGTCACCTCCCATACACATTATGATATAGCCTGATGTTATATTCAGTCACTTCCCATAGACATACTGTACATTATGATATAGCCTGATGTTATATTCAGTCACTTCCCATACACATTAGGATATAGCCTGATGTTATATTCAGTCACTTCCCATACACACATGATATAGCCTGATGTTATATATTCAGTCACCTCCCATACACATTATGATATAGCCTGATGTTATATTCAGTCACTTCCCGACCCATGCACATTAGGATATAGCCTGATGTTATATTCAGTCACTTCCCATACACATTAGGATATAGCCTGATGTTATATTCAGTCACTTCCCATACACATTATGATATAGCCTGATGTTATATTTGAACAGTCACTTCCCATACACATTATGATATAGCCTAATGTTATATTCAGTCACTTCCCATACACATTATGATATAGCCTGATGTTATATTCAGTCACTTCCCATACACATTATGATATAGCCTGATGTTATATTCAGTCACTTCCCATACACATTATGATATAGCCTGATGTTATATTCAGTCACTTCCCATACACACATGATATAGCCTAATGTTATATTCAGTCACCTCCCATACACATTAGGATATAGCCTGATGTTATATTCAGTCACCTCCCGTAGGCCCTACACATAATGATACTAGCACATGGCATGTCATTCACTTAGACTTGCACCAGCCCCTTAATATTTCATTTGCTTTCATGCTGTTGTTCTCTGCAGGTCTACTAGGATTCTATGAGCTGCTTAGTTTGATCTATTTTGTGCTCGGCTGTATCTGGGCACCACGGCTGTATGACAACATTGCTAAAAGGGGACCCATGCATGATGTAAGTTCCTTGCAGTTTTTTTTGTTATGTTATGGCAATCCATCAGTGGAAGAGATATCCCAGGACAGGACATCCCCCTCTCTATTGGAAACATTGAAAACACATGATAGGCACTGCTGCAAGAATGACAATGCCCGTGTTTGCTCTCAGCTATAGGCAGGTCTGGTAAGACTTGTAGGTCTGGTAAGGTTTTGCATGGTGGAGGTACAGAAGGAGTATGGCTTTGAAAAGAGCCTGTAGCTCTGAGGACCTTGACTGGTTCTTAGTGTGGCTCTTAGTGGAATCATACTACAATGCACTCATTGAAAGAGTCACTGCTAATTTTCCCTACATGTACTGTATGTATATTAAGGCCGCCACACACGAGAGCTATCTGCTGAGCAAAAAGTCTCTAGTGGCCGTTAACTCGGCACATAGCTCACCGTGTGCGCTGAACTTTTGCTGAGATTTCTGCCTCAAGATGCCGTGAGACCAATATCTATCCTGAATGGCATGCTCTGTTCACGTGATTGTTTTCAAAATGAATTTCTTTCAGTTTCAATGATATAAGCACGTATTAGCTAGTGTTGCGACATCCTGGTTATTTTAAAAACCGGGAACCGGTGTCGCTGAACCGGTCGGGAACCGGTGTCCCGATTTTCTCCAACAACAATTGTCAAAAATCTAACTCTATAAAGAATAGCGTGTGCTCCAAATTCATGGTTGTGAATTTGTAACATCTTTTTTTCCTCATAAATATCGTGAGTTTTCAATAAACTACTCCAGCTGTGATTTGTCTCACATATTCCCTCACTGAAATTTGTTTGCAGCCTTCAGCACCCTTTTGATCACGATTTTTTAATTTTTTTATTCACATTTATTTCCCGAAAATACACTTTGAATGACACTCCACTTTCGTGACGTCACTAAGATCAATATTCATGAGGCATGATTCTTGGAGGGAATGTCCCACACACGCCTGATAGACGTTCAGCTGTGTTTGGATTTATATTTTTTCACGAGGAGCAAAATCACCATCGTCATCACTGGGGCAACAAATCGACAATAAAGAGTTTGACTCCGACGACCGACCTCGCAAACACGCGTTAACGATGGCTCTCGCCAGCCAGTCGTTGCGTTACGCGCTGTCATGTTCGGTCGTAACTGCGCGCTGTCCAATCAACAGACGTCCGTCTTGCGTGAGACGGACGTTCTTTTTCAGCTAACTTCAACGCCCGCACTTGGCGCCAGCGTCGCAATACTATTCCATGGAGGAACAAAACCAAACTCAATCATGCCGAGGGTTTAGTGCCCGATCCTGGTCGGATCGAAAAGTTTGTTCGTTTAGAAAAAAATATTGCGCAATGCGCGCTGTGGCTGCAACGCTGTGTGCCTGCCATAGAGCTCTATGGTGCCTGCATACAACCATGGAGCACGTGTAGGCCGCGCTGGGGTGAGTGCGCGCGCAGCTCGCTAGCCAACATGACCTTCCGTATGCACAATTCATTTTGAGAACGAAAAGGAAATAAAAGTTGCCTCGACTTTCGTACGACATTTATGAGCAGTTGAATTTTATATGATGAAGGGACTTTTGAAAACCTTGACTTTAACATACGTTTCGATGTTTTATTTTTTCTTTGGATTGACTTTGATTTTTTTTAACTACTATGGGAAAACCAGCAACCTTATCTTTGATGCACACCGCTATCAAATATATACTACCCTTTTGGTTAAAATTAATTATCCAACCAACTTCACCGTATTTTCTTATGTGTTTTATTATTTTATCGGGGCACCGGTTTTGGAAAACCGGAACCGGGTCCCGATCGGGACGGTCGGGAACCGGTGTGACCGACCGAACCGACCCAGCCTTAGTATTAGCATTGCTTGACCATCAGGGTGACTACAGTACTCCAAGCTATCATGTGTTCCACAATCCACATTGGCCTGACCACCCAGGACCCTCTATCAAGCATTCCTGCCTCCAGGGGGTGGGTCCCAAGTCCTTGACTCTTCTCTGTCTCTGAATTCCTCTTCAGGTGCTGGTGATGTTAACAACAGTGCTTGGCCTGCAAGGAGTTGGCTCACTCTGTATGTGTGCACATCTGTACAGCTACTCATTGGATGGCAGAGGCTCACCTCTTATGGAAAACATCTCTGAATGTATGTACATACCAGCCTCTGTTATAAATGTATCTTGCATTACATTCGTTTTTCCTCCTGGGTTTGAAAGTCTATCCACATAGCTTTACAGATTTTGAAAGTATGGCTTTGAAAGTAAGTAACATTTTTTTGTGGGTATTGTAAAAGTGTTTTCGTGATACAATGGTCTGAGGTTAACAACATGACGTGATGATAAACATGCACTGATTTCCATCTGGCATTGTGCTTTTACGCAGTTGTTCTTTAAAAAAATAGTTTGCAGCATCTTGGAGTCATGAATGATGTACATGTACGATGTATTTACAAAAGTAATATATTTATGAATAGTGGAAAGGCCATGTCTGTACAGTCGACTCCGTTAATGACAACTCCGTTGTTTTCAGTCCTGATCAATTTGTGCACATTTTTATGGAGGAAATATTTGGTATAACGAGCACGCACGGTATACGATTGGAATACACACTGCCAGAAAAACATGTGCACGTACAACGATCGATGTCGACTGTGCATAACCAATGGGAATAATTGCGCTCTGGATATAACGAGGTTCCGGTTATAACGAGTCCGGCGGACCACGTTATAACGGGAGTCAACTGTATATTGTTTGGACGTTTTGTTTTCACTTGTTGTTTGGGCTTTTTGATATCATTCAATGAGGGTTTGTTTGGCCCTCTTGATGTAAAAAACACCTGCAGCCGATTTCAAGAAACATTAAGCCATATGTTATTGCGTAACTTGCGCAATAACTTTATGACGGATTTCACAAAAGTTACGCACTATCCGGATATGGCGCAACTCGAGGGCTATAACTTGTGGCATAAGTTACGCCAAGTCTTCAGGTGGCGTAAGTCGTTGCTACACGTCCTTAATATGGCGTTGATGCTGCTAGCGCAACGTGAACATCGGTTAGCCCTTCGCCGAGAGAGATTGTTTCCCAACATAGCAAATCCTTTGGATTCTCTCGACGACAGCAAAAATAGAGGGCGCTATAGATTTTCCCGGGAGTGATGATCCTCGCCAGACACACTTTTTTTTTATTTTACCGGTAGTGCGAAAATTTGACCATGGTTTGACTTTCTCTAGGCCACAATTTAATTAGTGGATATCAAAAGACGGGGACAAAACAGAAAGACTGAAACGGGGAATGATTAAGTTACAGATAACATTCTCAGTTTAGTCATTTCATTTAGTAAACAGTGTGCAACATTTGTGTATTTATTACTAGTTCCTTGACGTGTGACTGCTTGGCATTTTGACCACTTCACAGCTTGTCCAAGTTGCACCTCCTCAAGGCTGTAGTCACACTTATAAGTCGGATTTGTAAGCTGGAATTGGTTTTGTACGAGGAGTGTTTGCTTCCGATCGTTAGAAATCCTCTACATTTTTCAGTGCAGCAACGTAAGAAATGCAAAATGGCTGCCTCCATTAAAATTTTCGCGGCGTGTGTATTGTCTACGAACGTTACATGCAGCAAATACTTCGAAGCGTGTGTACTTCAAACAGTCGTTGATATGACCGAGGTCAGCCTCGTCCAAAATGTTTCACAAAAATTAAGTGAAAATCCGATGTTGTGCGGCTAAGAGGAGTTGCGTGAAATCGATTTTAACTTATGGCGCAGCTACGCCATAAGTTTATGGCGTAAGTGTTGCGCCATAAGTAGATCAGGCGTAAGTTACGCAAATTTTTGGGAAAACAGCTGCAGGCCTACATGCATGTATTCAGTGCTTTGCCTGATTGCCTACTGAAGAAAATTACATGCAGCTCAAGTGGGATTTGAACCCCTACCCCTGCTTTCTAGTGCATATGTCATAACCACTTGACCGGTCGAGGTTATGTGGTTGATTCAAATATGTATAGCGGTGGGTGCCACGTTGCATCATAGATATACAGTAATAATATTTGATGTTGCTGTTTTTTGTTGACAGTGGCAGACATAGCAGCTCAGTTTGAGATGCTTTACATGATGCTGAGTCTGTCTCTTGGCTGGACACTGGGCTCAGCCAAGACCCATGTCAAGTCCCAGGTCTGGAAAGGCTCTCCACTGGCCAAAGTGGCTGGAGTCATGGCTGTTACACAGGTATGGTAGTTCTTTCTTCTGCAAGTATCAAGGTACATTTGTAATTCCTGTGGGCCTGTTAACCACTTTGTGCTGAAGCCTCAATGGTGTTTCTGCAGTATGTGGCGGGCTCTCCAAGTCCGTGCACTGCTATTGTCCACGTTTTAAACAAAGTCTCTTTTCAGCCTACCTCAGAGCATTCTTTAGAATGACACATACCTTAGAGTCAGTTGCCACTGGAAGTGCCAGATAAGCAGCAGTAATTGTTCAGTTGTGGGGATGTTATAGGAGGGATAGTCAACTGCCACACAAGAGTAACAAGACAGCATGCCAGCACGATGGACAGCCTAACGCCCACCAAGCAAACAGTGAACATTGGCCTTTGCCGCAACTTTTGCACTTCAGGGGAGTTCTACCCAGGCTATTCTGTGGTCACAGGGTGCCCAGTACATATATACTACTTGGACGCACTGTGCCGCTACTTTCCACTGTGTGACACTGAACATGCTGAATGTGCTTTTTTCGGGTGGATAATCCCATGACAAAAGCAACACAACCATTCGATTATGCCAAGTCTGCATCACTCGTACACATATTGTATTGATCTAGGTTTTTGTTAAGATTGCACATAATTAAAAAAAAAACTAGAGATTTATGTCTGTTGGCAAACAGAACATAACGCTTTTCCGCATCTGGTTCTCTTAAAAAAAAAAAAAAAATTGATGAAAAAAAAATTGACACCAATGGGATTCGAACCTGTAACCTCCATTCCTAACCCAAAACGCATGTGCATATTTTGTGCACAAAGTGACTGGGACATCATTATATTTTTCAAAAAATCATAATAATTCTGAACAATGGTCGATTGGTTTCAAACTCAGGATTTTAAATGTCTAGCCCAATAGCTAACTGCCCACCAAATTTCGAGACGATTGACCTATGACAAATATGCGTTTTAAAAACACGCATTTTGATGACGTCACGATTACGTCATTAAATTTTTGCCCCGATGGGTGTTTCGAAACTACTGTACATCCCCAATAGATAAAAACAAAAAAATGAAAAAAATCTTGCTCCGTTGTTCAAATATGATCAATTGAATGTTAAAATGTGAAAAGTTTATGACCTCATGAATATTCATGAGATAACGTCACGATCAAATGAGGGCAATTTTTGGATACGCCTTTTCCCAACTTAGATATATTGCAAAATTGAAACCAAACGAAATTGCATTTTTGCTTAAAATGGAGTCATGACATCACCACGTGACACGTGGTGATGTCATGACGTTTTCAAGACTACGACGCAAAATTTCCGCAAGGGTTTTATGCATATAATAAGTTTGAAAAAAATCAAAATTTGTTCAATGCCTTCCGAAAAAAACCTGTGCTTTGTCTATGGGATTTTTCCGACAAGAAAAAGAAGAAGAAGAAGAAGAAAAAAAAAAATCAGAACAACAACAATAGCTTTTCCGCTTCGCGGCGGAAAAGCTAACTAATCTGGGATTGTCGTAAGCCTTGTAAACTGGCCTCGAATAAAGTGGGGATATCACGGACAATACCTTGGGGCTATTGATAGCTTAGAGTAGACCCTGGGCACTCTACTGTATGTCTTGTAGTGATGTTACCACCTCTTCTTATTTGCAGGGATTTCTCATCCTATGGGAGCAGATCTGGTATCAAGACCACAGCCCATATCACTCCCACCAGAGTGTGATAGGCCTTATTGTCCTGGTGCTACGGGTTGCATTGGCCCTTCTCTTTGCTCATACCTTGCAGCAGGTACTACCCAAGGAGCGCAGTGCCATGCGCAGGGAGTTCTACAGCAACTTTGCCAAGGTGGGTGTGCATAGCCTTCTTATTCAGTGACAGCAGGAAGATAAATCTTTTACATGCAGTGTACAGCTTAGTCCATTGACTGTTAGAAGATAACAAATATATTTATAACACCAGTCTGGATAGTGTACTGTTCATATGGCCACATGGCACCACTCTTGACTGACCCAATCAAAGATATAACTCCCAATGTAATGATTTTGGAATGGTATAATTATGCTAGATGCTATCATTTATACAAGCTGCCAGGTTAAATAACATACAATATGGCATGGTACTACATGTATCAGATGATTCTATTGGTGATGCTACATGTAAATTATTTGAGGGAAATGGGAATCACCTTTGGTTTGTTTGATTAGGTTTATTTCTGTAAAACAATGAAGAGATACATCTCATGCAAGGCCAGCTGAAACACAATAGGGCACAAATTGTTACATACAAATAAGCCTATTGTGTCTCAACACTATGGACCAGAACTGAAATCCCATCATTTGGCTGTGATCTATAAACCTGTGTTTATTTTCTGTTTTCAGTATTGCTTTCTCTGGTTCTTTGCTTACCCTGTCCTGGTTCTTACATCACTTCTGTTAGCTCAGCATTACAGGAGAAAGGTAGGAAAGACGGCAACAATCGCACTTAGCATATCAGAATAGCCACTTCCTCCCTGGATTATTTCTATGATCAATATGATGTGGAAATAGATTTTGAAACTTTCAAAGAAACATTTAATTGGACCGGAACGCAATCTTGAGCGCTCTGTTTTTGTGTTCCAGCACTCTTACCATCTATTGAAGGTATCCAGCCCTTAGATGGTGGCTTACCCAAATAGTCAACTACCCATAGTCTTTGCTGGGTGGGGGGGGGGGGAGAGAGTCAGAAGTGTTAAACCATTAACTACCGTATATATCCCGGGATCACAATCATCACACCCCTGTTTTCATTCAGATGTAAACAATCAATTGTTGGAAACCTGGATCACACAAAGTGGATGCAGCTTTCTCAATAAAAGTGAAACAAATAAAGGAAAAACTTACATGTAGCAAAGAAAAAAATACTGGACTGGAAATTGCACCTCTGGATTAACGTACCAGTGCTTTTACCATCTGAGCTACCCTTAGATGGAGGCCTTCCCAATTAGTCAACAAGTCTTTGCTGGTGATATATTATTTTGAAATTATGAACACTTTAGGTTTTAGTAATTATTACCTTAAATTGCAACATCGATTTCAATTGATTCTTTTTTTCCATAATATGGTTGTGTATTTGCTAAAAGAAATATTTTTGGGAGTTGAACCCGATTCATTACCGAGATTGTAATGATAAAATATGTTGAACTGCCTTTGTTATTGCATGTGCACAGGTTGTGACCATGGGTGCTGTAACCTTTCAAACTGTGGCTGTGGTCTTACTCTATCGTCTGTTCTTATCACGGAGCCTGTACTGGGAGGTGTCTGCCCTGTCCTCTGCTACTCTTCCTCTACGTCTGGACAAGAAGAGCCTGAGCATCAAGCTGTCGTCGTGACGACAGCCATCTTAGAGTACTCTCAGCCTTAGAATGTGCTGGACTGCTTAGGGTTAGCTTAGTATCCCTAGATACTAAGGAAAAGGACACAATGCTGTACTTCATTTATGTTGCAGTGTCTCTATCCCATGAAAAAGACACTTCTGTAGTAATCTACCTTGCCTGACTTCTGCCTTTGAGAAAGGTTCTGGTAGGATCCAAACGTTTGGCCCTCTTAGTTGTTGTGTATAGAATTTCATTTGCTTGCGTCAGGGGAGAGTCCAGTCTCATGTGTAGTACATCCCCTAGTCACCTCAGAGGTGCCTGTTTGTGAAAAGCCAAGCATGTGTAGACCTCCCTGCCAGCATGTCTCATTCTCATGACTGCATGTCTGAATGCATGACCATAGCTGACTAGCATTACCACACACTATGGCCCATTGCTTCCTGACCAATCATGGTCTATGTGGCCAATTAACTTAACCTCCCTTTACCTACATTTGGATGAATCATGCTTCTTTTTTTAGAATTTCACCCTTTGATGTCGTGGAAGTAAATTATATTTGAAAAATTTTACAGACACACTGACGACATATTTTTAAAAAGTCATATAAGGCCTATGCAGTTTTAATTGATGTTCAGCTTGAAAGAAAATGCTGTTAAAAATGAACTAAAGATTTTTTTTTTTATGTAATCATGCAAATTGGGAAATTGCCATTGTCTCCATGGCTACTGAGTGGTACCATATCTTCCTCAATGATGACTGTCCAGGATGTACACGTACATTGTATACTATCCTAACGCATTACCTGACTGATAAACATAGATGCAGGTTTGTGTGCACACATACCGATGTTTGTATCCTTGTGGAGACATTGCTTTGTTACCGTGCAGTATACAACCATGTGAGAAACGATGTTTTAAAAATGCTCCCATTTCAACCACATTCACTTTCCTGGGTGAACATTTATATATAACACTTAAATTTGTGACAGTTTATCAGCCATTACAAATTTTCAGTTTTTTAGTTATTTTCAATTATGGAATTAATTATTTTGTGAAAACCTTTATGATATCCCTGTGGAGATCTCTTCAACTTATTGTCTTAGGTCTCCACAAGGCACTAGATTCGCGCCCAGGTTGTCATGTTTTTTATTTTATTTTTGTTTTATATAGATGTATGACTTGCTTTTAATTGTTTTCATAATAAAATGGTCTTGCCAGTAACAGTGTCAACCTGTTGTGTATGCGGATGTAATTGTTTTCCATGTAACATGAGTCTACCCCTGCATTCATACACCTAACTGGCTTCTTAACCACTATTAATATTTATGTACATGCATCAAGTTCAGTGTCATTTTTTACAAATATAGAGTCAAATTCTGCTGAATCTGAGCTTATGAGATAATTAATTGCTGTCTTGCCCCGTGGGTGATATCCCTGCCTGGTTTTTTCAAAAAATAAGCTGTTCTGTTCAAACCTGCTCTAACTGTAATAAACTCGCCATGTGATCTTGTACTATTATGTGCAACAATAAAACCATTTCCCTGAACTCTACCCTAGGAAGGAGCATACAATTTGTTTATTTTACTCGTTGCTGGTATCAGTCTTGCTTGGCCTTGGCTTTTGATCAGACCCTGTAGTACTGTACATGTACAGTATGGATAATTAGGTTTGCATAATAAGCCCTACTCCCAGTTGGAATCCAGCAGTCTCCTGAAGACGAGCAGAGTACACTGTTTGAAACGTCAAGTTCCTCCGGTTCCTCCGGTTCTTTTCAGAACCACACTTACAAAAGAGAATTTACATGGTGTCTCCGCAAACCTAATTATCCTGCTATTCTCACCATGCAAACCTTCAAATCTCATGTACACTATGGCAGCTCAATACACACCTTTTAACGAGTGAATGATAGCACCGATTTTGTTATTGATAAACCCAGGTTTTTTCATTAAGAGAGTAAAAGGAAGCAACAACATTAATTCGCTCATCCTCCCTCTCTTTATTACAACGTGTTAAAGACTGGAGTTTATTTTTGAGCCCACAACATCAGGTATTTCAATGAAGCCAGTGGAACGGAAACTCAAGCCTAGCCAATGCTCCGAACCTATATGAACTACAGTGTTGTATTCCACCACAGGAGAAAGTTGGGCTAGTGTCTCATTTTATTTTGTATGGGTCTCATACCACCATGATATAGTCCGAGTAACTTGGACCCTTACAATCGCCCTTTTTAAAAATTTTGAGTTTTCGGGCGATGTAGTAGGCTGTAAGCTATACCAGTCTTACAGTGTAAGACTGGTATAGCTTACAGCCAGGCCCTCAGATTGAGGCGCAAATGTTCCAATGAGTCTGACTTTCGCGACCATACACGTGTATTGGCCAGTAACTTGGTTGCTAGAGGCTATAGTTCTCACCAAGTGAAGAACTCCATTGCTAAAGTCTATACCATCCCCAGAAGTTCGGCACTCAAACAAAAGCTACCAGGTGCCAAGGACAATCCCAAGGTTCCCTTAGTTACTTCCTACCACCCTTCTCTTCCTCCTCTCAGGAAGATAAGCAAGGAAAACCACCATATTCTCCACACTTCAGATCGTCTGGCTGATGCCATTCCAAATTCGCCTGTTTTGGCTTTCAGGCGCCCCCGTAACCTGCGTGACTTAATTGTCCGATCAGAGGTTCCCCCTTTGGACACTTCACCTCCCACTAAATTTGGTACATTTAAGTGTACCTCGAAATGCATTGTTTGCAAGACACATGTCAGGGAAATAGACTCTTTCAATGGACATTCTTCTGGAACCACCCACACGACCTATGGCTCTATCACGTGCACTACCTCAAACATCATATACCTCATCTCATGTAGAGTTTGTAATGTTCAGTATGTTGGCGAGACCAAAAACACTCTCAAAAAACGTATCTATGTCCATAGGTCTACAATCAAAACCGGTAAAATGGACACCCCTGTTGAATATCACTTCAATCTCCCTGATCATTCGATATCAGATATGAGTGTACTGGGCATAGAATCCCTTGGTCACGGTAGTAATGCTATCCGTCTAAGCCGTGAGAAAATGTGGATGAAGTGTCTTCGGACTATTCAACCACATGGTCTCAACATCCAGGAGGGTAATGACTAAAACCATGCAGCTTTCTGTTAATCCTTCTTTTGTGTTCACTCCTTCACACTTCTCTTTGATCTTTCCCCCTCTTCTCACTATTCCCTACCCTACTCCTTGCCCTTCCCTTTGATCTCACCCTACCAGTTTTAATCTTTGTCCTTTGTTTCTCATCCGTGTACTATTCACTCTCTTCCCCCTTCCTTCGTGTACATGTATCTGTGTTGTCCTTGTCACTCTGCCTTTGAGAAAGGTCCTGCTAGGATCGAAACATCAGGCCCACTAAATTATAACATTACAAAGATGGTGCAAAATGCTTACTCGACTCAAAAACATGTTTGTGTCTATGTTTTTTCTGTTTGTCAAACTATTTTGTACAGCGCTTTGGTCTGTTTTTGTAAGGCACTACATAAATACTCACCATTTGTAGTACACATGTATCATATCATAAATTATTTTAAATATGCCCAACTTTTGTATACATTTACATTGCAGCAGTGATCATTGCCTGAAATGCGTTTAAAATGTGTACAAAAATCATGAAATAATTACTTTTGTAATATGAAACAAGGCTGCAAACTGCTTACTGACTAAAGTGACCAAAATGCACAAAATAGGAGGGCCCGATGATAAGATGCAAGCAGGACCTTGCTCTAAGGCAGTGAGTGGTCCTGCTAGGATCAAAATTTCAGGCCCTCCTAATTTTTGAAAAATTTGAACATCAAGCATACATGCACTCACAATTCTTCACTTTATTCAGTAATATTAATACTATTTCAAAAATACTTATTTACAAGTACATGTGTAACACCAATAGTTCATGTGGATCTTTCAATCAATCATTATTACATGAAGTGATATACAAAAATGTTGCAAACTGCTTAGTGACTAAAATTACCAAAATGCAAATCTCAAAATTTAGTGGGCCTGACGTTTCGATCCCAGCAGGACCTTTCTTTGAGAAAGGTCCTGCTGGGATCGAAACGTTAGGCCCACTAAATTTTGAGATTGATTGTACATGAGTAACTGTAAACTAATTTCTCTTGTCATGAGGAACGGTCATTAAGGTATTGTATATTAATAACTGATATTCACTTCAGATAATTCCGTAAATATAGGCCATATTGTGATACTGTATGTATTAGGCTTTCACTATATTGAGAGGATTAAATGAAGGTATGTCATCATATAATCATAACGGGGCCCTCTGATTCCGGGCACCACTATTGTCCACATTCTAAACAAAGACTCTTTTCAGCTTAGAACAAATCAATTCGAATCAGTACAAAGACCCTTTTTGAAGCAAGTTGCCACATGAATTGCAAGATTAGCAGCAGTAATTGTGCAATTGTGGGACTTTTACTGTGGAGGATCGAGGGATACCGCGCTGCCGCTGAAAGCACGCAGGGGACATTGTCTTTGCATGCCACACAGCCCAACGGCCGTCGGTCTGGCGTTGGAATTCCCCCCACATTCTTTACCGTAATCTGTACGCTCGTTTGTGGCCGACCAACTCGAAGATTTGACTGCCTGGAGTGGAGGCTGGAGTCTGCGGTCAGGGATTGACAGCACCGTACATGCACACACACACACACACAAGTCCGGTCCATTGACGGTGCACAAAGGGCCCTTTTTCGAACGGATAATATCTTGACAAAAGCCACAACGACGTCCAAATTGTGCCAGGGTTTACTCTCTTGTACCCATAGTATACACTTATCGATTTATTTCACAGAAATATATTGTTCCGATTGTTTAAGTGAGATTTGAAAATGAAGCATTGTTCAAAAACCCCCGTATGGCGGTCATCGGCGCTGAAAAAAACCCTGGCGCAAGGTGGTTAAGGAACAGCAGAACTGCACTGGTGTCAAACAGCACTTCCTACAGGTACATCTTCTCATTACTATGGGAGAATTTATCACCCAGATTAGCAGATTTCTTCAGCAGTTGCTTCCTCCTAGCGTCATCAAAGCGGTTGACCTGAAGGTCTGTTTCCCTATCAAAGGCGCGGCGCTCTTGCTTCTGAGTGCCTTCTTCATCCTGGGAGGTAGAAAGGGGAAAACAAGTATACGTAGTTATAAAGTCTTGGAAACTAGATGTTGCCTGCATAATATTTGAGGATTTGGACAGTGGAAGTACGGCAAACGTTTGCTGTGACTGGTGAGACCATCTTAGTCTAGATCTCTTACACGAAGGAATTTGGCCTCTTTTCAGAGTTACTGGTCAGCTCTTTTCAGAGCAATACGCCTCTGAAGAGATAACTATCCCAATGCAACTCACACTGTCAGATATGCACTGTCTGAACAAACGGACAGACCATCAGCATATTGTCCAACTCATTAAATCTCAGAGTACATTGTATCAGTGTATACAAAAGTGCTGCAAACATTGGTTCTCAGTTAAGCAGAGAAAGGAATCTCAGTTTATTAAAATGTCGTATACAGGTAATCCTCAAGAAAAGAAAATTCAGTCTTATATGGATTTTTGATGGTTTTCCTGGGGATATGTACACTGTAGACATAAGGGATTGGATGAGAAATTGACATCTTTAGACAGTTAGAACTGTGATAAACGGTTCATGAGTTCATATTTTCAATATGGAAATAAGGCCAGTGGGTAGCGCAACAAGGCAAAAAAAAAATGGGAAAGGGCATAGAGGCCTTGAAATGGAAATAAATTGTAATTTGTACGAAGTGATCATTTTTGTATGCCCTGCTATATACATGTACTATACATACAGTGAAACCTGCTTATTCGGCCACCTCTATAAAAGGGACTTTTTGTCCATAACTGCCACCTTTCAAAGTCCCCATTGACATTACAAGTTCAATATTGCAGTCACTGTCCAATGCGGCCAGCAGACAGACCTCTTGGAACGGTGCATGTACATTTGCATTGAGGATAAACCCTTCACATTTCATCCAACGAAGAAATACCCGGTAAAGGGCGCCATCTTTTGGCGCACCAAATTTCCAAAGTGAGAAACCTAGACGTCTTTCATCTTGGTCACACGTTCTTGTGTTGAGGGTGCCGACTATTTATTTCAGATGCATGGTTGCACATTAACGCGGCCGATGTTGACACGATCGCGCAATATTTCGACTTCTCTGTCTTATTGAGTTGACATCGCTCCCCGATAATCCCAATAAAATACATGTAGTCTAAAAACAACTGTAGTCTAAAAACATGTAGTCTAAAAACAAATGCAAAAAAGGGCACAACAGCCAACAGCCAAGGTAAAAATAGGGCATGGCCAAAGTGGCCGTGAAGAGGGACATTTTTTGGGGCACCTCGGCCAGTAAAGAGGGCAACGACGGCACTGGCCGTTGTGGCCGTCGTTCAATTCAAGCCCTGCATTTTGTGTACAGTGAGCTATGTACATGTATGCATAGTGCGCTATGCAGTACGTGTACATAGAGGTTTTGCCACATGCGCCTTGTGGTTCTGATTGGTGACATCAGCTCATACCCAAGCCACTGCATTTGGTGCTTTGTCATTAATTAGGTGTACACATGGGTGATTTTAAGAGCAACTACTGTGAATGTGGGAAATTTGAGTTGCTACTGACTGAGTTGCTACTTACATGTACGTAGTCATGGGTCTTCTATTCTTTGGTTTGGGACGGGTTGGCTGTGGCAATGTTTTCCTTTTAGTCAGTGAGTCAATCATTTGTTTGGCACTGCATTTATTGTGGGCAAATCCAGCTTCTTTTTTTATCTCAGATAGTGTAATAAGTGAGGAATAGAGAATTAACAGCTTTGTTCCCCCCCCCTCCAAGGGATTCTCAGGAACTTGTATGAAATAGAGTTGGCAGTGTACCTTCCACTGAGCAGTGTATGTACCTCCGCAGATCAATTGGAGTGTGACGTACACATACCTCCCTATACTTTATTGTAAACCTCCAGATAGCTTACTGTTTCTATGGCAAGCTGAGGCTGATGATTTAATCCAGTATGATAAAATGGCTGTATTTGCTTGTTGTGAAATATTTATTATTGATTTCTCCTTGTGTCTTTTGGAATAATTTGTTTGGATGCTTCCACTTATCATTCAGAGGGGTTACATTTTCCCTAAACAAATTCACAGCCCTGGATTTGGGACAACCAATGGTTTAATTAAGTTATTAACTAACAATTCCCTCCCTCTTGAGTTTGTGGAGCTGTTTCCGCACACTCAGTGGGTGATAGTCCTTTTCTCCCATAATTTAGTTTGCCATAAAACCTTATTACAATTTCAAATATCAGGAGGGCCTGATGAGAATAAAATGGGAAATACAGAATACCAATCTCACCAATTTTCGTTTCCTGGCTTTGGCATGTATTTCCATGAGTGACTCAGATCTGGCAGACTCGTTGTGCCTTGCAATTTCCTGGGCCAGTCTCTCATCCCTTGCTGACATCGTCTTGTCTTGTCTGTCTGCTTTCTTCTTCTTCTTCTTCTTCTTCTCCATGTCCTTGGAGGAAGAGGAAGAGGAAGATGCTCGCATCTCCGCAGCGGCTTTCTCCATTCTCTCCTGGGGATTTATAGGTTTTTGATACATTAGGAAAAGAGATGAGTCAATAGAAGATTGATGTTCATTCTGTAGCATTCACAACGATAACATTTTATGTGGGTTAGCAAGGACTGAATGTACTGATTGTCACAAGGATTTGTTTAAATGCAGCACTTTTTTGGGGTGTACAGTACTGTATCTTTGTTTTATTTACCAAATGAAGCATTAGGCTCAGGCTTAGGCTTTGGCCATATTTCTCTTACCCCTTGTCACAGGCATCTAGGAAACAAGCGTTTGGCCCCAGTTTCTTGGTGAATACTCTGTACTTATCAAGCCAGCAAGCTTTCAATTTTGGGGACAACCAACAACCTGGATTTTCACGTTTTGTCAGACGGGGACGGAGCCTGATCCATATCCACGGATTCGTAAAAGGCCCTAGTTGCATAGTTCTGCAAAATACAGTCATGTCCATTGTCCACTGGTATCACCTTTTCCCCTAATAGCTGAAAGTGGCAGAGTCTCGGTGGGTTAAACATTACATTGTTGTAGGTACCATAAATAATTTGGAAAATGGCAAAGACAATTTGACTGGAGTGGCACTTGTCCCTGAGACATTTGGCTTAACATACCAGCACTTTGGTAGCCTATAAGCGCTGGTACATTAAGCCAGACATCTTGGGTTTAAGTCCTAGTCCAGTTTTTTTGTTTACCATTTCTTAAATTGTTAAGTTTTCTAAAATTTAGTGGGCCTGACGTTTCGATCCTAGCAGGACCTTTCTCAAAGGCAGAGTGACAAGGAGCAAGGACAAAACAGATACATGTACATGAAGGCAGGGGGGAGAGAGTGAATAGGACACGGATGAGAAACAAAGGACAAAGAGTGAAGCTGGTAGGGAGAGATCAAAGGGAAGGGCAAGGAGTAGGGTAGAGATTAGTGAGAGGAGGGGGAAAGATCAAAGAGAAGGGCAAGGAGTGGGGTAGGGATTAGTGACAATAGGGGGAAAGATCAAAGAGAGAAGTGTGAAAGACTGAGCACAAAAGAAGGATTATCAGAAAGCTGCATGGTGTTAGTCATTACCCTCCTGGATGTTGAGACCATGTGGTTGAATAGTCCGAAGACGCTTCATCCACATTTTCTCACGGCTAAGACGGACAGCATTACTACGGTGACCAAGTGATTCTATGCCCAGTACACTCATATCTGATATCGAATGATCAGGGAGATTGAAGTGATACCCAACAGGGGTGTCCATTTTACCGGTTTTGTTAAGTTTTCCTTAACTTTCCTCGAAATACATGAAATAGATCTATACAAAAATGCAAGGATTATACTTTGATAAAGTTTTTCTTTTTCTTAGAGGTCATGCCTCTGATCCCATCACTGAGACCACCAGTCTGCCATCAGAGGAACATGTAAAAGGAGACCATTACAGTCTATCAGAGGACAAGGCACCGTGCTAACTGGCTAAGGTTCCTAGATTTTCTAACACTACTTTCAGAGAATCATATCAACAGTGACTTGGGTGTCTGGCATTATTGGCAACAAGGTGGAAGTGAAGTGTGTGAGCTTTTCCGAGTTGACCAGTTTTGAGTCCATGTATATTATGATATTGATACCTGGTGCTTTCTGGCTCTGTCTGCTGGTGTCTCAGTCCATCCGGATCTATCTTGTTCCTTTGGGAGTGCATTCTTGCGGAAGGTTCTCGGGCCCATACCAAAGTTCTTGGAGAATTCAGGGAGCTCGGTCATCCAGGATTCTCTGATAGCAGCCGTGGGAACACCATCGTCCTATGTTCGGAGAGACAAAATTGCAATGTATGATTTTGCTTGAAATGATCTTGCACTCAGGAGTGCCTCGATGGAAGCCTTGATTCACAGGAAGAATTCTTTCTCTAGTTGACTATTATTTTGGGAAGGCCACCATCTAAGGGCTGGCTCGCTCAGATAGTAAGAGTGCTGGTATAAAAAAACCAGATGTTTCAGGCTCAAGTCACTCCTTGCACAGTCAAATTGTATTTGCCATTTTTCAAAAGTTACCAGTAAGTTTTTCATTATTTGTTTCATTCAAATCTTGTACAGTACTAGCAGAAGATTTCTGAAGGGCGTGAAATCATTATGGGGAAAGGAACTCTTGTTTTTTGGGGGGCATGATCCCTGGAGAAGATATATCACAGTTAATGGTTGAATGCTTCTGACTGATATGTCCCCACACCAGCAAAGACTAGTTAACTATTTAGGAGATCAACATCTAAGGTCTGGATAGGTCATGATGATAAGAGCACTAGCACGTAAAACCAGGGTTTTGGGTTAAAGTCCTGGTCAAGTCAAACTTTTCATTGCCATTTTTTTTCAACTTGTATACAAAAACGTAATTTATTAAATCTGCTCTACGGTCTACGCAAAGAACAAATACAAGTCAGCAACAATTGAGTGAGATGGAAATGCTTGTGATAAAACAAGTGCTTCAATAATGCTGGACCACCTGTGGACATATAATACTATAAAAGTGTATACATGTACCTCCTTTGTGAGCCTGTGTTTCATGGCTTCTGCTCTGGCTTCTACAGCGGCTGCAGCTGAGGGCAGATTGAGTGAGTCATGCTCAGTGGCAGGCATTGGCCCAATCATCTCCTCCTCTGAACTCTCCTCCTCAGACTCATCATCTCTCTCTGATCCAACCTTGCTGTCAACATCGTCATCATCATTGTCATTGTCATTGTCATCATCATCATCATCATCATCTGTAACTGTCCGCTTGATTCCTGGAGGCATAGTAGGCCCAATTGAAGGACCTGTTGGCTTTGTGGTGGGACCTGTTGGCTTTGCGATGGAATCCTGTTTTGCCAAGAAGCCAGGTGGGAGTGCTGGTCCATAAGTGTCATCGTCATCTTCCTCATCATCGCTGACCAATTGACCCCTGTGCCTATCATGAGGGGATGTGTCCATCCCTCCTTCACAGTCCGCTGGGCTGACCAAGTGAGGGGGCAGTGAAGGTCCTACGATACCCTCATCATCATCAGCTGTGCTTGCTGCTGGACATTCATTGCTGATGACTTCCTTGCTCATTTGCTTAAAGCCAGGTGGTAACGCTGGGCCAATTTCATGATCCAAATCAGCCATTTTTGTTCAATTCACTCTTGTGCAGTTCCCATCACAGGTGATGTCACTGCAATTCTGTTTTTATAATTCAGTCACATAACACATATTAGTTTTAATTTGAAAATTCATTTCATAAAAAGCCAGGGCCAGATTCTATGATATTTTTGGGAAAGATTTTAGATTAATACCGTCACTCTAAAACTTTAAAAGTCTCGGAACAAACCTAAACCCAAACCAAACCACTAAGCTTACAAACCACCAATTACGTAGAGTAAGAAAACATCCATGGCCTGGCACAACCACTTGCTAAAAAAATTGCACCTACAGTTTCCCCAAAAGTCATGATTTTTGTGGCACGTACATGTACGTATATGTATGGCAAGTAGGAATAGCGAGTATGGCGAGTAGGAATAGTGAAGTGTATGTTCTGTACACTGAGACAGTCACAGTCAGTGTCGTTTTATACAGTCAGTAGGCCTTCTCAGTAGGCCTACCATTATAACTTATACACCGGTAGTTCATTAGTTGGTCTAGTATTCTGCCTATTCAGACTATTGTGGATTTAGGGTTTTTTCCACCCTTTTCCACCCTTTTAGTTTTAGTTTCAGTAAAGGTATTAAACCGAAATATTTCCTATTCTGAGTAACTTTGGCCCTTACATGTACATCCCCTTAAAAAAAAAAAATGATGTTCGCCCGTCACCCTAAAATTCTAAAAAAAACCCGAATGTATTTGTTGTAAATGTAAGGATTCAAGTTACTCGGACTAAATCTTTCCCTGGCATCTAGCCTTACTACAAACCTTTTTTGACGGTCGCAAAGCATCATGGGTATAGATGACAAACTCGCCATATCTTTATTACATAACTCTATGGCGAAGCACAACTTCGTGAATTGTTGATTTTTTTTCTCCAAAACATTGCGTGCATACAGCTAGCGGCGCGCTGTGGACGTATTGTACTTGTTGCTACATGTAGCTGCATGCCTGAGCTGAGTTTGCCATCCAGTCACCAAGGGAATTCTCCGAAACTACCCACCCCATGTTCCAACAAAAAATGAATTTTGCTGCTGGTATCTAGACGAAAACTCTGTGTGAGTTTCGTTTCTCAACTCCATCTGGGTTTTGGAGAATTTTTTTTAACAATCACAAAGTTATGTGCATCGCCATAGAGTTGTGCGATAACAATACGGCGAGTTTGTCATCATTCCCCATGATTCAATAGAAATGAAGGGGTTTTTCATCGCGGTGGTGCAGATAAGTGGAAAGGGTGATCAAAGTCACGCGATGTGTCGTTGCTGGTGGCGATGTTTCGGTTGCTAACTGCAAACCTTCATCAGGCAACTGAAGAATGCGCGCTGCGGCGTCTGTTTATGTCTGCTTCGCCGGTTCCTGTGTACCGGTTTGCGGACGTCGTAGTGGTGATCGTGCGGTTTGGCGTGCGATTCTGGCGTCCACTAGCGGCCCCGTCCGTGGTGGGTCGGCGGTCGTGGCGTCTGATGGTGGGGAGCCAGAAACCGGGGATGTCAATGCCGCTGTCTCGATTGATGTTGTTTCGGCGAAGTCGGATGTGGACGGCCTCCTTGACACGCCTGGTGTACCAATGTTGTTCTCGGTCAATACACCGTACATCGTCCCAATTGGGGCGGTGACCAGCTCCCCAAGCGTGCTCGGCTACCGCCGATCCGTCCACACGGGAGAGTCTCACGTCGCGTTGATGCTCCTTGATTCTCTCATTGATGGGCCGGCCGAATTTTGCCGATGTACATGTAGACCTGGTTGCACTCGCCACACGGAATCTCGTAGACGACACCTCCGCGTCTTTCCTGGGGGACAGGGTCCGTGGGGTGGACGAGTTTGTTCTTCAAGGTGGTTGAGGAACGAAACACGGTACGGATACCGTGTCCCTCAAGGATTCTCCTCAACTGTCCGAAGACGCCGTCCATGAAGGGGAGTACAGCGAAGGACTTGTACTCAATCCGCTCCGTATCGGTGCTCACCTTAGGTCTCGAAGAGCGACGGATGAAGGGGGTTGGGTATCCGTTCGCTGTGAGTGCAGTGTGCACATGGCGTTTCTCTGAGGCTGTACAGTGCGGTTTGGTAACCAAACGCGCTGCACGGTCAAAGAGGCACTTGGCCACTCCACGCTTCACAGATTCAGGGTGGTGGGAGTCGTAAGCCAGGTACTGGTCGGTGTGTGTGGGTTTGCGGTACACAGTTGTGGTTAGGCTGCCGTCGGGCTCCCTGTGGACCAAAGTGTCCAGGAAGGCGATGGAATTGTCCGCTTCCACCTCGACAGTGAAGTGTATGGTGGGCCGGAGACAGTTCAGATGGGAGAGCAGCTGGTCGGTCCGGTCGCGCGGTGCAATGACAAAGGTGTCATCAACATACCGCTTCCATACTGAAGGGGAGCATTCGGGAGGGCAACTCTGTAGAGCCTCCTCCTCAAATGCCTCCATGTACAGGTAGGCGATGACCACGGACACTGGACTGCCCATAGCTGCTCCATCCGTCTGTTCGTAGAAGGACCCTTCATGGAGAAAGTACGTGGACCGTAAGACGAACTCCTGCAGGGTGGCGATCTTGGCGGGGGAGAGGGAGGTTCGGTCCAACAGGTTAGGGTCCCCTTCCAGGCGTTGTAGGGCTACTCTGCATGCGCCTTCAATGGGGACGTTGGTAAACAACTACGTGACATCGAAGGAAATCAATGTCTCGTGGCTGCCGATCCATTGTCCGCGGAGGAATTGCGCGAAGGCCGTGGAGATCAACGGAGACAGGACTCCTGCCAAATATTTGGACAGGTCGTAGGCAAAGGAGCTCACGCAGGAGACGATGGGCCTTAGGGGTGTACCGAACCTCCCTCTCCACCCCCAAGATCGCCACCCTGATGGAGTTCGTCTTACGGTCCACGTACTTTCTCCACGAAGGGTCCTTCTACGGACCGACCGGACCGGACCGACCAGCTGCTCTCCCATCTGAACTGTCTCCGGCCCACCATACACTTCACTGTCGAGGTGGAAGCGGACAACACCATCGCCTTCCTGGACACTTTGGTCCACAGGGAGCCCGACGGCAGCCTAACCACAACTGTGTACCGCAAACCCACACACACCGACCAGTACCTGGCTTACGACTCCCACCACCCTGAATCTGTGAAGCGTGGAGTGGCCAAGTGCCTCTTTGACCGTGCAGCGCGTTTGGTTACCAAACCGCACTGTACGGCCTCAGAGAAACGCCATGTGCACACTGCACTCACAGCGAACGGATACCCAACCCCCTTCATCCGTCGCTCTTCGAGACCTAAGGTGAGCACCGATACGGAGCGGGTTGAGTGCAAGTCCTTCGCTGTACTCCCCTTCATGGACGGCGTCTCTGGACAGTTGAGGAGAATCCCTGAGGGACACGGTATTCGTACCGTGTTTCGTTCCTCAACCACCTTGAGGAACCAACTCGTCCACCCCAAGGACCCTGTCCCCCCGGAAAGACGCGGAGGTGTCGTCTACGAGATTCCGTGTGGCGAGTGCAACCAGGTCTACATCGGCAAAACCGGCCGGCCCATCAATGAGAGAATCAAGGAGCATCAACGCGACGTGAGACTCTCCCGTGTGGACGGATCGGCGGTAGCCGAGCACGCTTGGGGAGCTGGTCACCGCCCCAATTTGGACGATGTACGGTGTATTGACCGAGAACAACATTGGTACACCAGGCGTGTCAAGGAGGCCATCCACATCCGACTTCGCCGAAACAACATCAATCGAGACAGCAGCATTGACATCCCCGGTTTCTGGCTCCACACCATCAGACGCCACGACCGCCGACCCACCACGGACGGGGCTGTTAGTGGACGCCAGAATCGCGCGCCAAACTGCACGATCACCACTACGACGTCCGCAAACCGGTACACAGGAACCGGCGAAGCGCATATAAACAGACGCCGCAGCGCGCATTCTTCAGTTGCCTGATGAAGGTTCGCAGTTAGCAACCGAAACGTCGCCACCAGCAACGACACATCGCGTGACTTTGATCACCCTTTCCACTTATTCCCCATGATGCTTTGCAAACGTCAAAAAGATTTATTAGTAATACTAGTACTACTAGTACTAGTTAATAGTAGTACTAGTACTAGTAGTAGTAGTACTAGTACTAGTACTAGTCCAGAGACACATTTCCTCCTTCTTGATACTTTCTCTAGCTGCCCTTTTATTTGTTTCATTTTTTATAAAAGCCTATTGGGCCATGTTATTTTTTGTCTTTAAATAATAAAAATATATATTATATGCGAGACGCCCTAGGAGTCTCCATACTTTTTACCCAGAACGGACTGCCTCAAGTTGCGTGATATATACTTTTTTCTACGGATGTTGGGGTTTGTTATGGTATACTCAGATTTTTTTTTTGACCAACAATAAAGAAAACTGGAGCTTCGAAGCAACTGCCAATTTTGTACCTAGGAAAATAGACCACAAAAGAGCAACTTTTTGAATCACACGAGTTTGGCCTACTGGAAAAGCCTTAACTTTCCAAATTTTCGGTGACGGACAAGAGCAGGAAACCAACTGTAAGATACGAAGTCTGAGATCGTTATACGGAGTTGTTTTCATTGTGCGATATGAGTTAGAAGGCTAAGCGCCGAAAACGTGTACCGTCGAAAACGGGGGTTCCCACGATTAGTATCGTGGGAACCCCCGTTTTCGACGCTACACGTTTTTGACGCTTAGCCTTCTAACTCACATCGCACTATGAAAACAACTCCGTATAACGATCTATTATTATTATTATTGCTTAAAGACAAAAAGTAACATGGCCCAATAGGCTTTTTAAAAAAATGAAAAAAATAAAAGAGCAGCTAGAGAAAGTACCAAGAAGGAGGAAATGTGTCTCTTGAGTGAAATTTGGAAAGATTATAACTGAAGAAGCAGTGAGAAAGAGAATTGTGGAGTTTTTTTTAAATGTCACAAAAGAAGACATCAACAAGACCAATACGTTTTAAGCATAAATTATGAATGATTTGAGGAAAGTGTTAGAAGCAGTGTGGAAAAACAAAAACAAAGATGAACACAAACAAACATACAGGGAAGAATTTAATAGTGTCACACAGCATTTTGAGTTAATTTAAGAATTTATTTTGCGTTTGGCTACACTGGGACACCTTACTAAACACCACTGACGAAAATAGGTGACGATGCTTACTGCGCGGTGCGCCGCGGACGTCAACAAAACCGGGTAATCTTACGGAAGTGACAGGCTTGATCAACCTTCTCTATGATTATTCTAATAAAGTAATAGTCTGTGGTGTGGACAAAGTGACTGAGACCTCTTTTAGTGTGATACTTTCGTCCACATTGTTCAGTTTGAACTTGAAGAAAAGTCCTTAAAATCGTCGAAAACCGGTTATTGGAGGATACTACAGACATACAGACATAGTCTGAGTAACTTGGACCCGACAAGTCACCCTTTTTTAACGAATTTTGAAATTTTGAGATTCGGGTGACTGTCACCCGAATCTCAAAATTTCTAAATTCTATAAAAAAAAGGGTGACTTGTCGGGTCCAAGTTACTCGGACTACTACAGTACAGACACAGTACAAACAATGAACATGCACATTGGCAGGATAAGAATAGATAAAGCATGGAGGTAGAGACTAGAGCCTAGACTAGGGCTTTTCACTAGTCCGAGTAACTTCGACCCTTACAATCGACCTTTTTAAACCTTTTGAGGGGTCGGGCGCCCGACCCCTCAATTTTTTTTAAAACTAAAAAAGGGCAATTGTAAGGGTCCAAGTTACTCGGACCATGCTCGTCACCAAGAAACTGAATTTCAGGAGAAGTCCGATATTCCATTCTTCATTCCCCTTTTCCAAATGACCTTTCTGAAATCATGGAAAATGATATAAAGCATCAATATCGTTGTTACATAATTTATCAACTTACTTTAAAATCATGGAGGTAGTTCACTAGTTGTATAAATATCTTCACCAAATGCACGATGTCGTCGTCTGCTCTCGATCTCCCAGCCCGACCAAACTGTGCGAGACATAAGTCATCATTGGTCAATCAGTACGTGCAAGATATAAGACGCATTCCAATTGGTTCAAAGGCCAGGTGTTTGTTTGTAAATTTTCTACTCCACATCAAGCGTTTTAGAACCATGGTTAGGTTAGGTAGGAGCCAGGTAAACAAAGAATACACCTGAACGTGTCCTGACTGATATAACCATGCCGAAAAACAAAGGTGGTGGAGGAGGGGCGAAGGGTGGTGGAGGCGGTGGAGGCAAGGGGAAAGGAGGTAAAGGGAAATCTGGAGGCGCTTCAGCAGCGGGTAAGATTCAACTCCGACGTTCCACTTTTCTTGTCCGAGTAACTTGCACCTAAAACTAAAACTAAAACTAAAACTAAGTTATACTAAGTTACTAACTATTGGTATTGCACCTAAAAAAAAGAATAGTATTATTAGTAATACTAATACTTGTACTAGTTTAATGTAATTAGTAATATTAATAATAGTACTAGTATTAGTAATTATTATATTAAATCATATTATATTACTTACATGTAATACTGATTACTATACTAGCCCATGCTTGGATCCTTGGCTTTAGTTTTACTTTAGGCTTTACAATCGCCCTTTTTAAATTGAGGGGGTCAGGCGATCCCACCTTTCCAAAATCCAATGTCAAAAATTATCTTAGTTAACATGGTTAATCACTTAATGCCTTGTTTTAAGATTTATTTTTAATGACATTGGAATTAATACCCCTGTTAATGTATTGATTGATTGATGTCTACCCGGTTTTGTTGATGTCCACGGCGCACCACGCAGTAAGCATCGTCACCTATTTTCGACGGTGGTGTTTAGTACTTGGTGTCCCAGTGCAGCCAAATGCAAAACAAATTCTTAAAATAATCATACTGTGTGGCAATGTAAAATTCTTCCCTGTATGTTTTTTTTGGTTCATCTTTCAGGTTTTTTTTTCCGACACTGCCTTCTAACACTTTCCTCAAAACATTCATAATTTATGCTTAAACTTATTGGTTTGCATTAATTTTGTCCCATTGCCCTGAGCCACTTTGATTGAGATGGGGAAGTTGGATTGACTTTTTGTTATCACCAATCAACTAAAAAAGGAGTAAAAGGGCTAAAGTTACTGCAGCTAATTAAATTAGGCAGTACATGTAATGTATTTTATAGCTCCAAGTACTATTATTATTAATACAGTACTAGTGCTACTACTTTACTAGTACTTACTTAGTAGTAGGGCCTAGTACATGTAGTTTTGTGCACAGAGCAACATGAGGACAGTTGTCTGGTTGACACATGTACATGCCACAAAATCGTGAATTTTGGGAATTTGCGGCAATTTGTGGTCTAATTTGGGTTTAGGATTTGTTCCACCCGTTTACAGTGAAGGGATAACAGTAAAATCTTTCCAAATGTTGAAACAAAAAAAGCTGCATCCACTCTGTGTGATCCCCAAACTGCTATGGTCAGGTTTACAACAATTGGTTGCATGATGTGATTCCTGGAGATATTCAGCAGTTAATGGTTTAAAATGCTTCTGACTGATGTCCCCACACCCCTGCAAAGACTAATTCAAAGTTGATTATTTGGAGTGTGAAAGTCCCAGTTCTGTCAAACTTTCTGTTTTAAAAAGCAGAAGTTAAAACACTATTTGCGTTGGAAGGTTTGCAATGACACCATGTAACACAACTCTTTTGAGACTGAGTGTGGCTCTGAAAAGAGCCGATCTTAACTCTATGTTTTGGGATTTGGCCTCTTTTCTGAGCCACACCCCGTCTCAAATGAGATGTTTTACATGGAGTCACCGCCAAATTTCCACTTTGAACTACCACATGTGCAAACCACGCAAAAGTTTGACAGGAGTGGGACTTTCACACTGGACCATCAATTTCTCCTAACTGAAGTAGTTTGATCAGATTTGAAATCTGATTGATGTTTTTATGGGGCTTTCTGCAGACACTTTATTACACTACTTTATCCGATAAATCTTGCTTAGTACATTCTGAAAGTCCTCTTAAATGCATTTCTTTTATTGTTATGTGTTATTATGAACAGATGATGATGGTGGAAGTAAGCAGAAAAAGGGAGGAACAGCAGTGAAGGTTAGTGAAGAAAATGGTAACACGGTCTGTTCAGTGTGAGAAGAGCTCAAGAGCATATTATTCATAACAACAGTGACCAGTTCTACATTTCAGGAAGCTGTATGAAGCATCAAGCATCGTAACCCAACATTTGATAACCCATCGCAAGTGATATGTTTTTTGTGCATCGCTCATCAGCTTGCATTTAATACAATTGATCGTAAGTTATGACATGATGGGTTTGATGAAATCAGTCACAGTCCGGACTGTGCACTGTTGTTCATGTGGCTGTGTGTAAGGTTGTTCGATATTTCGATATTTCGATATATCGCGATATCGCTTTCCGGCGATTATCATATCGAACGCATTTCAGGATATCGCGATATTTTCGATATCGCGATATCGAAAAAAGTATCACGATATCGGAAAAAAATCTGGTTTCCCAACCCCATTATCGCCTGTCTGTAAGCTTGTATAGCGTCGCCATCAGAGAGATCTTGAAGGGAGATAAGCTTTCGTTAGTAAAAACAACGAAAAACCCGAAACCGCAAGGGGAGAGGAGCGCCAGCCAGCCATTTGACTCTTGCATTGCGCGCGGTCTCCACAAAGGCAATGCGTCAGCAACAGATCCACTGCAAGTGCAAGCTCACTTCCGGTGTTGGTAGCACACTTTTCGTACAGCGCGACCTCGGTACGCTGGGCACGCACGGCGACTCGTGTTTGGGACATTTTCCCCCATGTGGCCTACATAAGTTATCCGATCGTTTACGATATTATCCAGGCTGCAAAAATTGCAGATTCATTTTCCTACCGATGTCTCCCAATGCAGCCAAATATAATGTAGAAATACATACTTTACATAATTATGTTTTAATCTCAGAAAATCAAAATCGAAGAGGAAAGACGTTGGAAAAACTAAACGTCACTGTTCATAACGCACGTGCGACCTCTGATTTCTCGATCCTTCCATGCTGCTGTGGTACCCGCCACGCAGCTGTACTAAAGGCACGTGTAAGTCAACGTACACCAGCGAAGTACGGCCAGGCCATTTGCACATCGTGTACATCGAAGTTCTGTGGACTTTTTTTTGTGGGGGGGGGGGTCGCATCGCGATCTATTCCAACTTGAATGATTCCAACTTGGACGTGTATACTAACAATCATTTTGCGGCGTGGATGAGAAAAGGTGAACTGCTGCTTTATTCTCCTTTTTAGCAGCCCCCCCCCAAAAGGTACAGTAAACATTTTTCCACTACGCATCCGTACGACCGAAAGGGACATCAGATTTTGTTCAAAGTGATCGTTATGCCGACGTAAATGTACTACTGATGGTTTGTCTCCCCTCATGAATATTAATCTGAAGACCCATTGGCTCTGGCCAGACATGTATTTGTGACGTCATATGTAAGCATCGAGTTGCTGAAAACCGCCTCGTATATCGTCTTTTTTAAATGTAATAACGTATTCTTAATACATCAACAAAAAATAGTTTCGTTTTGGCGTATACTTTTAAAAGAGCGACCTGGGATAGTTGTTTTAAATTATTTTTTTTCGTTGATAAATGACGAGTTTAAGGGGGTTAAACAATTGGTAACTATAGCTTAAAGTTAGACGCATTTGCTACATATAAGTTTCCGTCAATAACAGTGTGTATTGAATGGAAATCCAGGTCACTACCTTGACTTCCGCTTACGCACCAGATATCGCGATAATATCGGATATCGCGATATATTCCTGACGATATATCGAAACCAAAAATTCCGGATATCGAACAACCTTAGCTGTGTGCAATGTGGGGCCACTCTTGACTGACAGGTGATAGATAATAACTGCCAATAGGCCAGCTGTGGATGGACTGGAGGGGACACCCCATAGCATTAATGAGCCAAGGCTGAGCTTAGCCATTCAACTTGCAGTGAATAGACTTTTTACAACATACATTGCGATATTTTCTTGATGCGATTTAGTATGGTATACATGTATGTTCATTGCATGCTAATTTGTTCCTGTTTTATGGACAGGTTAGACACATACTGTGTGAGAAGCACTCTAAGTGTATGGAGGCTATGGAGAAACTGCAGTCAGGGGTGAGGTTTAACGTTGTGGCTGAACAGTACAGCGAAGACAAGGCAAGGCAAGGGGTGAGTAAGATTTGAGCAAAGCAAGCATAATAACTAATAAAATGATCAAGAATTTATGAAAAAGAGTCAACCAAAGTATAAGAAGTAACCAAGTAAAGAATCAAGTAGAGAGACTGCTTAAACAATCAAACCAAGTAACCAGCAATGAGGAATATTTTCATTAATATACACCAAGATATAAAGATCCCCAGTGAGTGACAAGCCTGCTCTATGAACAATATATTATCCAACAGCCCTAATTGGTCTCCATTTTCCTCTCTTTTTTTAAATTGTGTTCTTATACTGTTATAAGAACTTGATACCATTGTTACATTGCAACAATGATGTACCTTATGACAATGAAAGCCAGGATTCATTGAAAATGAAAATATTCTTCCATTTTCAGGGTGACCTTGGTTGGATGACAAGAGGGTCAATGGTCGGACCTTTCCAAGAGGCAGCTTTTGCACTGGCTAACAGCTCCCCAGACAAACCTATATACACAAACCCTCCTGTCAAGACCAAATTTGGCTATCACATCATCATGGTTGAAGGGAAGAAATGATGAAACAAAAGTGGACATTTTCTGTTCTGTTTTAATAGCCATTTGTATGATACATGTACACATTTTCACTCAAACATTTATGTTTGTAACTTAACATAGGGGTGCAATTTTACAAGTTGGCCTTGAAACCCAAGGTTTTGCTCTGTCAAAACAAGACACAATTACAAGAACAACAAACCAAAGCTGTACAGTGTACGTCCATGTTACTGTTCACACTTCTTCATGATTCACAATCCATTACGTTTTGCTGTTAGTGATGGTTAATAATATTCTCTGATCATAGTTTGATTGTTTGGGTTTTCATCTTTAAAACAATGTCTAGGACATTTTACCCATGCATCCATTGCCTTAGACAATTTGTACACATTTCTTCACACTCAATTTTTTTATATCCTTAAGTAGTAGGATCAAAGGAAAAAAGCAACAAAAGTCACAGTCAAAAAAATAAAAAAACCACACAATATTAAATGATGATATTTTAGGATGATTTGTTTCATGTGTCAAACACCTAGAAATGCTTGCATGGTTAAGTGAGTTATGAAAGTGTGTTTGTAATTGCTCTGAACCACCAGGTGTGGAATTTTATCTAAATGTAGTATGACCACACAGTAAGCATTTCATGATTTATTCAATAAAGAAACTGTTAAGAGACCACCAGTCATTTTAATTGGTGTTTGATTCAGAATGGGTGTTAAATCTTTGCGGCAGCTTAGAATGAAATCTGTGCTCAACATACACCTCACCACATTAATGTGAACAATACTAATTTGGGCAAAGAACAAAATAATTATATTTAGTTAGTGCTTGACAAAACCCATTTCAAGGTATACAGAAATCAAAATTAACTTTGGGTTAAATAAATCGGTATTGTTACAGAACCCAATGTGTCATATCATTTTTAAGACCAAAAATTATTAATTTAGCCAAAAAACGATATATTTTGGTCCAAAAATGCCCCCCCCACACTTTGGAGACATACCTACTAATGTACTTCACCATGTTCACATACATAATTTGTGGTCAGCCTTGAAGTCGTGCGCTTTGCACTGGCCCTGCATTGTCTCTATCGTCTATCATCCGTAAATACCGCACTGTCACATGCGAAGTAGCGCACTTTATCGTCTCAGCATCTCGATCGCCTCGCTCGGCTGCTTTTGGTCTGTATGTGACGTCACATGTTCACAGGGGAATTTTGGGGGGCGGGGCGAACATGGACTTTTTAAAATGTTTTTGGGCGAAAGTAGGCGCTAACCAATGTTAAAAAATAAATCTTGTATGAATATATTGTGAACATTACCTGAGGAGAGTTTTTAGCTCCGTTTCCAATCCTTTTTCTGTAGACCTTTAAACACAGGTACTTGACACATGTATGCCTCTGATCAGAAATTACAGTGCTTCCTAAGTTCCTTATAGTCTGATAGTTGAAAGAATACAAGTACACTCGATCTTAGCACATCGCTTCTTACCTTCATCCAGAGTAAATGGAAGCCAACACTCTCATTAAGATTCCAAGTGTGGAAAACTGCTAAGCATGAATAGTCTTCCTTGCTTACAAGCCACATTGATGTGCGGTGTCAATTGCTTTGGACTTATATTCCACTATTCTTGACTTTGTCCTTATTACAATAGTGGTTGTTTTGTTTTACAAACTTAATTAACAGCACCACAAAGCTAGGTGCATACAGGTGGAAACATGGTTCCCCACCATAAACATCAAGGAACAAGGTCACAGTTGGTCACCTTGACCAGTTAAAGAACAAGTTGGTCAATGTAAATCCAAGTACCAGATACACCAATGTCATTAGTTACTGTGTGAAAAGGGAGGGGACATGTCTTGCTCTCCAAGCCCCAAATGTTGCATCATTTGCTTACAGGCTATAATGAACAAAATGCAATTATCAAAAAGAGGGGTGCTTGACGTTTTGATCCTGACGTCTTGCGAAGAAATTAATACTCTAGGCCTACTAAAAAATAATGAGTAACTAAAGATTAGACGAAGGGATATTTGTACTTCATTTTGAGTCTTACTGCTGTTATCTTGGATGAAATCGCTTCAACACTGGTCTCTGCTGATTCCCATGACATGAACTGCTCTACAACCAACACAAGCCTTCAGATTCTACCTTTGGGAAGGGCTTTGCCAGGATCTTCACGCGGGCCCCTTTACAATTTGTTGTACTTTGGTAAATGATTCCGTAAGCAGTTCACTTCTTTGTATATTACTCTAAGGTTTCATTTGTTTTTCATTTTCCCGTGAGCGTTATGGTAGTGACATACATGAGGGCAGTAACACTGACAGAATCAAAGCCGTGGGTCATAGCATGGAATAATAATATACATGTCTTCTCACTACCGACCTAATACCTCTGTGGAGGGTGCACGATTTGTTTATTAACTATTTTCGTGTATTTATATTCAGACAATAAACTGTTTAATAAACGATGAATGATAAGAGCACAACTTTCAGAGGGACTGAACTTGTGGACCCGGCACAGCATAATGAGGAATAACCCCCACTTTTGAGATTTTGAGATTTTCTAATGATGTGAAAGAGTATACCAATTACCATTAGCTTTCAAATGATATCAAAATTATTTCCGTGTGAACTTTGTTGAAAATAGTACAAGGGGACTTCGCTCGTTCATTTGGTACCAGACACGATATAGCAGCACAATTCTAACTCCTCGAAAGCGGCAATTCAAAAAGGCAGGAACTTTACATTTTCATGAAAACAGTACACAAACACTCCCCCGAAATACTCATTTTTTCGATATTTATAGACGTATTTCGGAAAAATCCTTTGGACATAATATCCTCCAATACATTAACTTTCCGAAGATTTTTTATCGAATTGAGAAGATACTTTGACTTCAGGCGTTGTTTACTCGAACAGTGTTTTGGTGGGATATTCCTCATGTCGCTGTGCCGGGTCACATTTGCGTTCACACCGCTGACTAACACTCGGTCCGGTCCTCGTGCCTTCCGATGAAGGGCACACGTGCTGTGGATGTCTGCTCGTACATGTGGACGTAGCGTACCTCGCGTAGACCTGGGTCGTTCTCGATATTAGACATGTCCAATGTGGACGGAATAATCTTCTTGAAATTATCGTGTCCCATCAGCCAGTAGGTGTTCATGATGCCTTTTCCCTGCGTTCAGTGTGCAATGTAACAACATAAATCAGATTCTAGTATTGTTATTTCCATCAACGTCATTTGCCCTCAACGAATAACGCAAAACGGTTGAACCTGAGTGTAACCGGTTCCATGGACGTGAGTCATAGAGAAAGTTTACGTAGAATATTATTAGCGTTTGGCAAGCATTATGAGCTACAACTTGTAAATGTAAACTGGTTTATAAAAGTGTACTTCAACATGGGTTGGCCCTTCTCAACGTGTAATTAAAACACTGTCCATAGTGCTTTGCCCGATTGCTCGCTGAAAAATAGGGGCATGTCGTGGCATTGAATGAGGCCGAGGCCGACCACTTTTAATGACGAAGATTTGGTCACTATGTGGCAGTGTTAACTCAGACTCAGAGTATGTTAAACGCCTATCACAAGGCTAGCCCAGCCACCCCCTCACTGATTACCTTTATCTCGATCTCTCCACGTCTGATCAGTATAAAACCTCCTATCTCTTGCAGTGTCAGATACGTCTCTTGGGTCACGTGAATTCTACCAGCTGTAGGGATGAAAGACAAATATGAAATAATTTATCAGTTGAGGATAATACAGCATATCCGAATTTTTCGAAATATCTCGTGGTATAATTTTAGTATTTCATACAATTTGTGAAATGACCACAGCCCTCAAGACCCATCCTTTAGAAATATACTTCCACATAGTTGTCGCGGGTAAATACAGAACATTGAATAAGTCCACACTCATTTGGCAAACCTGTGTTAAGGTTTTGACAAAATCAGACATGTATGTGAGTAACCAAGTCAGTCCGAATCAGGAGTCACCTTAATTTATGGGACACATTTTCAAATTTTCGGCCGTTTTCTCGAATCTATTAAACCAAATAGTCAAGTAAATCATTGAGCGGGAAACAAATGTAGGCTACCCCAGGTCCAATATACACCAATGCGAGCCTGTCAAAGCCACTAGCTGGCTGACGGAGTCCATCTCAGATTACACGAGTGGGTAGAGACTAAAGAGCAATATTTCATGCAGTAGTCCAAGTCAGAATCAGTAGGTCTGAGTCCGAGTCACTTGTTATCGTGACTCGACTTCGAGTCCAAGTTATATACGGGTAGTGATGAGTCTAAAGTCGAACTGTACTCCGAGATCGGGTCACACTAGTCTGGTAAAAACGTACGAAGGGATTCCGCATAGCGCCCTCAATAAGTTGATTACCTCGCGTGGCGCGGGACAGGGATTTTCCTCACTGAACAACGCCAACGGATGATGTTTAAAGCGGGCCTCTAACGATTTCAGTCTTCAACCGATTTCAACTATTTCTTGTATGTAGTTGTTTGTTATATCAGAATAAAACATTGGTATACAGAAATCTTAACTGTAACCCGAAAAAATAAACGCCTTTTTTTGAGGGGATCGTATATCACGCGTGATTTGTGAAACAGAGGTCACGGGCCGATCGATCGCTAAGCTTGATGACGTGATCCTGAGATTCGTCCAAAATAACGAAATGCACGCGCAACAGTGTGGGGTCGTGTACCTGGACTACATCATGGCATGCAGTACACATTTTTGATTCCGTTAGCGCGTAGTCGGGGCACCCTTGACGCGTGTTTGCTGCAAGTTCTGGCCGTGATTCCGACGGATCCTGGGAAGAAAAAGCTTTCGTTCGGAGGGACTGTCTTCTTTATCAAGCAGCAGTACTAGCACAAGCAATGGGATTTGATGGACCACGTTAGAGGCCCGCTCTAAGGGTGGCACTCAACAGGTAGGCCTAATCATGTATGCCAAAATAGTTTACCAGAAAAAAATGGAGCAAGGATGGAAAGCCACAAAGCGATCCGTGACTTCGCAATAGTTGTGAATCTAAAGACCCTACATACAAGGACAATTCTTTCCTCACATCTGGATATGAACGCTTGCCGGACGATTCATTGCCTGAAGTTGTCGTAGGAAACTGAACCCAAGACGAACACAGAACAGGAAAGAGCACATTATTAGAAGAAACTTACGAAGTCCATAGGTTTGCATTCTGGAAGCAGTGTTGACTGTGTCTCCAAACACGCAATAACGAGGCATTTTGATCCCCACAACGCCTGCCACAACTGGACCTGCAAATTCAGAAACGACAATATGGTCTCATCGCAGCGACTGCGGATATCTAGTACTTGTACTAATAGTCTGAGTTGGCTATTATGTTAAATACTGAAGTCAGCAATGCCTAGCAAATTGTACCGTTGTCATTAATTATTTGGTAAAATACAAATGGTAATCTAGTCTAAAATGGTATCCAAACCCACGGACAGCTTTCATGGTTCGTAAGTAATCACTTGCCACAGTTGCATCCATGACCACTGTATATGCGTGCATCATAATGATGTTTGTGCGTCAGAGATGACGGGAAGCAGACTGAACTACAACACATCTCTCCATCTCCTGTGTTTGCGATTCATTTAACCGTCCAATTTATTTAAAATCAACAAAAACAGCCTTCCCTTCCGTTCCCTTCCGTTCTGTTCCCTTCCGTTCCGTTCCCTTCCCTTCCCTTCCCTTCCGTTCCGTTCCCTTCCGTTCCCTTCCGTTCCCTTCCCTTCCCTTCCCTTCCCTTCCCTTCCCTTCCCTTCCCTTCCCTTCCCTTCCCTTCCCTTCCCTTCCCTTCCCTTCCCTTCCCTTCCGTTCCCTTCCCTTCCCTTCCCTTCCCTTCCCTTCCCTTCCCTTCCCTTTCCTTCCCTTCCCTTCCCTTCCCTTCCCTTCCCTTCCCTTCCCTTCCCTACCCTACCCTTCCCTTCCCTTCCCTTCCCTTCCCTTCCCTTCCCTTCCCTTCCCTTCCCTTCCCTTCTGTGTCTGCCACCCATTGTCAATAGGTCCAATTCCCCTGGATAGATACTATCACCTACTATCACGTACCTGTGTGGATTCCAATGCGTATATTGATCTTCATGTTCTCTCGTTGTGGGAAGCTCCCGTGATAGAGTAAATCCAAGGCGACGGTAGCCAGCTCACTGACATGCTCCCCGCCTACCATACGGTTGGGTAGACCTGCAGCCAAACATACCAAACGCGGATTACCGTGTATGTCCCCAGTTCAGTCATTCTACTTTACATGCAGATTAATATTCCGTCGATGTCTTTACGTTTATGCCATTATGCATTGTTTGCATGCAAGACCCACGTCCAGGAAACAGACTCTTATAATGGAAACACCTCTGCCACAACCCACAAGACCCATGACACTAGTACATGCACCACCCCAAACAATAATGTTATACCTTATCTCCTATAAATTATAGCTTTCTACCGTTCAATATGTTGGCAAAACAAAACAAACTTAAATACGAGTGTATAACCATAGGTCTTTCATAAAAACTGGTAAATTGGACACCCCCGTTGGGTGTCACTTCAATCTCTCTACATAATCATTATAAATCAGATATGAACATACTTGGCATAGAAGATCATAAATTTAAATAGTTCAATGAATATCATATCAAACCATGACGTTTCTTAAGTTTCCCGCCATTCAGTGCTAGTGATGCCAACGAGTTTGTTACCTTCGTGTTCACGCGTACACCATGGACTACACCACGCGGGGGTCTCCGCACTTACTACGAGAGCTTACACGTTTTCTATATCCTAAACACGATTCCCAGATTTTTAATCTATACTCTCAATACATACACCACTGTTTAGTTTGTGAAATATAAAGTTGTCCGCAGTCAATAGGAATTTTACCAAAAAGTTATAGCGAGACAAATGGACCCAAGATGCGCAAAGCTAGATTAGATTAGATTAGATTAGATTAGATTTCTTTATTGTCATGCTGCAAACAGCATGAAAATTGTTTTCCCAGTTTACAGTTTAAAAATATATATTCTTACAATAATTTAGGAAATACACAAAATCATAATAAGACAGAAACAAATATCATAATAATTATGTACATATACAAAACACAGTTATTGCTATACATTCACAAAAACTTGAGGAGAGGGTGGGAAAAGGGAAGGCATTGGAATGGGGTAGGGTAGTGTAGGGAGGGCCTGAATAGAGTTTGTATGAAATAAGTTAAAAGTAAGACCAAGCTAAAAGCAACTTATCCAGGGTATTTAAAAGAAGTAAAAACCATATCAAACTATCTAGTGAACGTTGAGTTAAGCTATGCATAAAACCTACCGGATGCTAACATGTAGGTCTCATTCACGGTCTCCACTTTGTACACATTGTACTGCTCAATGCGAGAATCAAAGATAAGGTACAATCCGTTCAGCATTTCCACCATCTGCAAGAAATAATAATACCATCTTTTGATTTTTTTTTTCAATTAAAAAGATAATCAAACAGCGCCGATAACGCGATATTTCACCACTGAGAATGATCCTACTAGGATTAAGACGTTTGTATCTTAACGGCCAAACGTCAGTAATCCCTTTCCACTAATCTGTTTAGCACTAATAATTATTGCCAAGATCCCATGGGAATGTTTGGGTTAGAGTGTATGTATGTAGAATGTTGGTATATCATGGTGTCCGTAATTATTGCATTATTGCTGTTCACATACCTGCATTGGCGTGCGTTGAGAGCACAACTGGTTAAAGCCTACGATATCTGAGAAAAGCACCGTGGCACTTGCATAGGACTCGGCCTTCACGTCCTTCTTCAAGACAAGTTGTTCAGCAACGGTGGGTGGGAGCATAGAATACAACAACCAATTGGAGCGTTTCTTCTCCTTGTTTAAGGCCTTGGTTTGAGCTGCCAGGGTGAGGGCGTAGTTCTGAATGTCGCTGGTCAGAGACCAGATGGCTCTCAGCGTCAGCGGGCACATGACAATGACGATGACAACGAGGAGTATGCTGACGGCAATGGCTTCCGTGTCGTGCTCCAGGTCATTTTCCAGGAGGAGAAGAATCTGGTTGGCCATGTTCTTCTGCACATGCTCCAGGATGTCGATGTAGACTCCCATGCTGTCGAACCACACCGTTGCGGCGATGAAGTTGGGTTCAATCTCGTCAGCTTCGTTGACCAGAATGTCCCTCCGCATCCTGTCAATGGTGTCGGTGAAGTTGGCCGACATACCGTCCACGTGATTCTCGAAGAACTCGGTGATGAGAGGCGAGTACTTCTTTGATGCCTCAAAATGCCAGCTGCCTAGGTTATACTTCTCTATATACCAGACATAATCTTCGTGTCTCTCGAATCCCCCGAGGGTATAGAAGACGGAGCCAAGGGTACGTTCGATGCCCGTTTCTACATTACTCACAATGAGTAGCTGGTAGGCCACTAGGACCTGCCAAAGGTCGTTCCCCTCCGAGTTACCGATGCTCTCGTACAGCCAGTCAATGAATATCTGAAGTATATCCGTGTAGAAGTTTACCTCATCGTAGACTGCCGTGTCGGAGCGAGTCACCGATTTGCGGTGCTCCACCAAGTGCATCTTAAAGTCTCTCTTCTCCCTGAAGAAAGGCAGTTCGTTTAGGATGCTCGTCTCCACTGGCCAGTCTTGTAGCTCATCCAATGCATTATCGGTCTCCGGGTAAATCTCGGTAAGGAACTCGGTGTCTTGAGGGCCAATGACGCTGACGTATAGTGCCGTCATGTCGCGCTCCCGTTGCAGTCGACTCAGCAGCACCCCGATGTCTCGGCTAAAGCGGATAACATTACGGATCTCAATATCCACACCGTTACTCTGTGCGATGGCCTTCAGATCCAGAACAGCCAGCACGGCAAGAGAGATGATCGGGACGAGCACTAGTAGCAGGATCTTGGCCAGTTGTATGCGCTTGCCTTTCAGCGTAAGGGGGTTCTCCCTGCACAGACTCACGTCGTTGGAATACATCAGGAGGTTCTTGCGGACAGATTGATCCAGCATGGAGAGCGAGCCGAAGGAGGAGAAGGAATCGGTCATCTTGGGCTGACCCCGGATCATCTTCCCCAGCAACATCTCCGTGTTAGTTTCGGGCGCCGCCATCTTTGCTTGGCTGTCTTGATCGTAACGTACAATGTTAAGCGTGACGATGGAACGCGCTCTTGTTTCTAACTCTTTCTCGATGTGCTGGCTGTTGCATGCACAGCATGGACGATGACTGACTCGTTAGGCGGAGTGTGCGTCAGATACTACACATATCTTCTTCGTCGGGGAAAGGCTTTATTCCACACTAATGATCCGCGGGAGGTCTTAATGGTTTCTTGAAACTTTACAAAAGAGGATAGCTATCGTAAAGCCGAAGGCCTCATTAGTTTTGCCTAATGAGAATGTGGTTTCATAAGCGTGTCCCCGTGCGGTCTCTGACATGATGTTGATGTGTACGAGAGGAGTATACTATATACCAGCTATACGCCTAGGCTTATCCAAATTGGATTAGACTTGGAAATGTAATGCTACTTTCTATATATGCATACTGCAATGTCTAGTCTGTCTTACAAAGAATTGTGTTCACCCATTGTTTTTTATTAAGATTCACTGCTTTTAATGTCAAGGGGCGTGGTCTATATTAGTTGTGGAATGTCTATAAAGGCACCAGGCAATTCACTGGAAATCGGATCCAATTTGATGTATTTTTTTTCGTGACATTCCGCCTCACTACACTTAAAACAGTGTTTTGTTTCTATATATAGGCCTATGGTATACAGCTAGCTGCAACCGATTCACCTCGAAATTTCCCCTTGTGATAAAATATCAAGAGAGTGCAAGACAACTGCATGACCGCAGTCAAAGACGCCTTTTCTCATTGTAATAATAGGAGGAACTAAAGCAATAAGCGTGTCCCGTTTCCCAACTGTTTACATTTTGGAGCGGCTTGTAGCGTACATTCAACTGTGCTATACATGTAGTTGCTATTGCCGAGTATATAGAGAGGTCATGTCCTGCACTTGCTCGCCTTGTGTGGTAGACATTGAGTAGCTCAGCACCAAATACTAACTCGTACACGGAACTATTCTTCTATGTCTGACTGTCGTTTCGTGTACCTTCTCGTTTTGTCCTCGACCTGTTCTTCTTGTTTTGTTCACATACCCAACCTCGGAAGCTGCAGGCTTCTACGTAACTATGATGTTTGGGGACAGAAGTCGATTTATAATTGCGTGTTGGACTGGAGATATTAAGCTGATACTTGAGACTCATCTGAGCACACTACACAGCGGGGTAAGTCAGAAATAACATTTAGTAACGATCTGTTTTTAATAGTTCCGTATGTTATATTTTCACCTTGCATGCTGGTAAATAACTATACGATCTCGTGTCTATATTTTGCCTCATTTTCAATGATTGGGAGAGGGGTCTAATAATTCAGCAATATTCGCGATTTTTGACCATAAATGATTTGATGTTTTAGATGTGTATCAATACTTATCGGTCATAACATAAGTTACTCTGACTTAGTTTAAGATGTGTGATCAAAATAGTTCTGTCGCCCCACTGTTTACGCGCACTATCCTGTTAGGCCAAGGCCTAATACAATAAGGCTTTAGTTTAGAATGCGTAACTAATAATAAGCACTGTCCAGTGTCCACACCATAAGTTGCGCCCCACCAGCTAGTTGGTCCTTGGAATATTGCACATCATGTGCTTTAACAAACAAAAGGAATTTTCATAGAGAAAATGCATGTCATGCTTACTGAAGGCTCATTTGCGTATGGGACAGAAGACACTGAGTTGTGCTTATTTTGCCCCCCTCCTATCAATAATACACAGACAAGTTTCTTGGTGTATTCAGGTTTACTGGCATTGTTTCTAGAGATTCGGATAATGAAATGGCTTTGTGCCCAGTGACGTGTGCACCGTCCTCGGTTCATTAGTTGCCGGGAAACCTTACTTTACAGCTACTCTTTTAATTGCTTTTAACCAAACTCCGGACTATAGGCGAGGGCTCGGTCTTCAGAAACTATACAGGCTCTTGTTTGTCACTGACGTCGTCTGTGGTCCTGTTCAGTGCAGGCCAGAAGCCTGTTATTTAGTCCCTTTGAAACAGAGGAGTACAAACGATACATTGCCCTTGCTATCTTCGTAAAGGGCATATATGTGTGCGTTTAGCTTCTCCGGACCAAATAACTCGCTTTTGGTGTTGGGTGTGTTATGAGTGATGACGTCAGAGCGACACGGGGTTGACCGAGGTTGACCGGGCTAATCGAACGCGCTTGAAAAGGACTGCGTGACTGTCTTCATTAATTTTGTAACACAGCGCCCTCTATACAAAATTTTGACATGTGTGAAGGGCCGATACTTTTGTTGTAGATCATCCAAATATATTCCAGTTTGGAAAAAGGCAAAGGGAACTTGAACTGGACCGGGAATTTACCCCAACACTTCTGGTTTTGCGTACCAGCGCTCTTACCATCTGAGCTATCCTGCAGCCCTTGGAAGTGGCACTTCCCCCCAAAAAATATTCAGCCAGTCTTTGCCAGGATGGGGGCGCTAGTCAAAAGCATTCAACCATTAATATTGCAGCTATAACTCGAGGGATCACGACCCGCTTTTAATCGGATACAAACATCAAATTGTTGTAAACCTATCTATACAGCAGCTCTGGGATTATAAAGTGGATGCAGCTTTATCAATTTCAGTCAGCCCAAAACAATCAACTTCATGGGAAATTTTCATACAATTTTGAAAAAAGAATATGATAAAATGGGAAAGAAAACTTTTACTGGACCTGGATTTCAACCCGAGACCTCTAGTTTTGCGTACCGGCGCTCTTACCTTCACCCGAACTATCCAGCCATTAGATAGCGGCTTTTCAAAATTGTCAACTAGTCCCTAGTGCAATAACATCATTCATATGTGTTTGCATTGTTAGCCTGGATGTCGTGGCTGTGAATGAAGAAGTATTGATAGAAAAAAGAGCCAATAACTTTGCATAATTATGATACTGTAGTTAATCTTCGCTTACCCACTCGGTGTAGCACAAAAGAGGAATTGTGGCTCATCTCTGCCTTTTAATTTCTAAGGCTGAAAAGGAGTATAAATGTCCAGACCGTTCCAGTATGGAGACATTTTTTTCCATGGTTCTAGGAAATTTGAAAGCTTCTACAGAAAATTGAATAACCTTATTGACAAGGTAATTACTTGCCCGAAGCTTTATCCATATACAACTAACAAATTCACTTCACGAGGCCCTCTTCTCCTCGGCTATGAGATTGCGGTTGATGGACTGTTTCTATGCATCGTTATGTAGCGCACATGATTAATCGCCTCCGTTATTCTGCTCAGATTTCTGCCGATTATTGAAACGCCGGATGGATCCCATGGGCAATTTGACTAGCTCGCAAATCCGTACTGTGGGCTACGTGAGTTAAGCGTTACCAAACAGCGAATGAGCATGGGAAAAGTCTTCTCGTATTACCCCCACGTGGGCTTGGACGAGGTGGTAGCTGTACTTTTGTGGCGACCTAATTACCATGGTTATGAAGAACACAAGTTCTGGGGCAGGGAAGGTGGTGGCTCGTCAGTAACACTGTAAATGCTTAATATCAGTGCGCTCAGTGGTCACTTATACCATAGTTGTTCTGTTAGGCCACGACACCCAACGCCCTATTATGTCGGTTCGTCTCCGTGGTTTAGTTTAATGTCATGCATTACGCGTTATTCCCTTCCAATCCGAAATCCCGTAGGCCTACTCATACCGTCGAAGCCCATTAACGTAACCCCTGCTCCCGATGAGACTTCACGCCAATTGCCATCAAAGCCTCGTATTCCTGCTCCGTCTTTCAGTTGTGGATGCGGCGGTCGGCCGGGCCAGACCAAGACACTCCGAACTCGCGAGCCTCGGCTCTTTTTCACCGGTGACAGACGAAGGATCTGCACGCGGCACTGACAGGCGTCGCTGACAAGAATTTCGGTTGTGTTCAAGAAAAGCGGCTCACCGGTAGTAGAGGAGAGACAGAGACAAAGAAAGACAAAGACAGAGACAGAGACAGAGGCAGAGAGAGAGGGAGGAGAGAGGGAGGGAGAGGGAAAGGGAGAGAGAGGAGGAAGAGGGAGAAGGAGAGGGACAGAGAGAGATAGAGAGACGGATGGAGAGAGAGGAGAGAGAAATACAGAGTCTGTAATGTGCGAGGCGATTTGGAGGCCAATCGACGAACCTCCAATTATCGGAGCTTGCCTGGCGTCTACCGAGCGCCGAGATTAAAATTCCAATCAGTTCCAGCGCTGCTGACAGTCATCGGAGACGGGGCGTTGAAGTTTGTGTTTTACTGTCCGGAGGAGTGCTCGTACCTACTGAGTCTCTTTCGTCTAACACGAGGAGAGCATTGCGTCTGAATTTGAAGAAGTGCCAACTGGTTTCATTTCATATATATTCACGGACCGCACACCAATCTATGGACTTCTCCTTATTCAGCTGATGTCATACCTTGGATAGTTTTGATAAATCAGCTTATGGTGAGTACAACTCTTTACTTCCTAGTAATTACGTTATGAGGTGGAGAAAACATATTTGATGCAGAGTTTTATTGTTTGCAGATGGTTAGTGATTAATGTACGTACACATCATGAACGTTTTTGATACGTGAGCCATTTTCATTCCTCGAAACTCATATTCCTTGTCCCTTTACTACATGTTAGTACAGTGACTTTGTGTATACCGTGGGGAACTATAGTTAATCATTCATGTACGTGAAAGACTCAGAAGTCGTGTGCCGTGGGACACCAGTGGGACACATGTTCTCGATGTGAGAAGCCATGGCATGCGATCTATGTAAGATTTAATTTTGCCCTTCACACGATTTCCATTGGTCATTAGAAAATGGTATATTCCCCTCAGGGGTAGACACATGCATAGAATGGTCAATGCCGTAACTCTACGCAATTCTTAAGACATCTGACTAGATAAATGATTGAAACGTTCATATCCATGCGCAATATATTCTCTAATACCAAAGTGTGACTTGGGACAATTGCATGGAGTTCCCATTTAGAATATTTGCGGTGTCGTCATGTGCATTATCTCTTTCAAGTGTGAGAGTGTGGCTTTAAAAAGAGCCCAAAATTATTAAAAGCATGAAGTTTCCTTCCTCCATGCTATCTCCTTGCTTGATTCCTCTATGCTATATCTTTGCTTGATTCCTCCATGTATCTCAACCCTATTGGGAGATTGAGCTTTTGACATAACGAAATAACCGAATAGATCTCGTGAATTATGTCTCGTGAATCATACTTTCTTTCATGAATATTACAAACTCCATGTGAGGTTGGAACGACGAAAGTATTAAATTTTATCTGGTTTCTGAGGTTTGTCATCTTGTCACTCAATGTAACCGACTTGCTTCGGATACAGCAATGCGGACATAACTATTCATGATGTTAACCATACCAAGACGGCATTGTAAAACTAATTGAATTTTGATTGCTCTCTTGGTTGCCTACCGGTAACAGTCAAATGCTATACCTTCACTAAAGCACGGCTTTAGATGGGGGAGTATGTCGTCAATCTTCGCCATAATGCTGTATAGTACCCAACTGCGCTTTTCCGTTGAAAGCATTATCTTGTTTTCTAAAGATTGCAGCTTCAGATGAATTTTCCTTCAAACCTGGATATCTTCGTGGTTTCGAAAAGTATTATTTTTGGAGCACATTATACTTATTGCCGTGAATCCCTACACTATATTGTCTCCATGCACACCGGCCTATTTTGCACAACTTGCATAAAACTGTCTTAGTCCGTACAAATTCAAAGCCATCCTGAGACGCATATATTCATGCTTTAGCTGCCAATGTCAGACACAGCGTAATTGCCCCGCTGCAGGAGGGCCATCAACCATTAGCTTTTTTCCCTTTCTTATCTGCAGGACAAAAAAAATGTTAACTTTGTCTCTGGCATGTGAGCTATCTAAATACCATCCCGGCGAAACCTCTCTGCTGTTCTCATTAATCGATCAAAATCAGGCGGATTCATTTTATTCTGTGATTTATTCATGATTGCTTTCAATTATTTTAGTGCTCCAACCTGGATGGGAAGAAGTCGGTCCCATGTGGTCGAGGACTAGAACATATTCCCGACAAAGATATACGGAAAGCGTGCGCGTTCATCGTGTCTGGCTATCCGAGTTGCTCAGACCATACAGTCTAATGGACTCATTAGGTTCCAGTGCGCGTGGCCCTTGGTGGACTGCAACCCACTCCCTAGGCACGTGTCGCCATCTCACCCGATTGCCTGTCGGAAACCAAACTCATTTAAAGAGTGGTGCGCCCCGAGCAGATCGCCAGCGGTGCCTACAAAAGCACCGGAATTAACCATCTTACCTTCCTGCCTAAACCAGGTCCATGCAATTCTATTGATATATTTTCGGTCAGTATAAGAAAGCCCTATATAAGCCCTATCTATTAATTATTGCAGAGACCTGCCCAAACCAGGTCCATGCAATTCCATTAATTTTTTCCCGGTTATGGGCCATTATAAGAACACCCTATTTACCTATCAATTGCAGAAACGGGATTTCTTGGGTAAACTCATCAGCCTACAAACATACACGCCAGCTAAGGTACTTGCCTGCAAGGAGTCGTGTTCGTTTGTAGCTTAAGGATCGTGAAATATTTAGGCCAATATAGGGTGGCATTCGTACGAATAGGGCCTGTTTACTCCTTTCCACCAATCTTACTCTTTGTGGCGCGACCTTTATAGACGCTTAAGACTCTAAGATCAATATGTAATGGAGGTAAAAGTTATGGCACTTTCTTAGAGCCAAATATCCACATTGATTTGCACTGAAAACCAAACGTTGGCGTTATTGCATTTTCATGTGAACATATCGCTCTAGAGTTCACATGAAACATGAACTATTAGAGTATTTTTCTGGTAATATGAATTTAGCCCGATGAGAGCAGCTGTACTGGTGAGAGATTTATAGATTTATTTGTCAGAGGATTTCTTTCTGGGGGAACATTCGAACGTAATTTACAAGCCCCACTGTGACACCGAGGTCACACGCGAAGGCCGCGCCGGGAACCTCTTGTAAGAGCATCCCCATTGACAGCGGCTACACTTGGCCAAGGCTGGCCATTTTTACGAAGGTGCCTCAGGGACACGGGGAACAAACAAACAACAACATTCCCTTTCTCACCTAACTCGTTCGTATGACATCTATGTGGTTCATACGTACGACTTATATCTCGTTCGTATGACGTATGAATAATGTCTTGTAGGTATGCGATTTAACTCACCCGACATAGGGCTATAAGTCGTACGTATATACGATATATAAGTCGTACGTACGACATATATCTCGTACGTAAGACATATGGATAAGTCCCGTCGCTACGCGGTTTAACTCGTACGAACGGCATCTATACCGTATGTACGACTTATGTCGTACGCACGTACGACTTGTGAATAATGTCAGATGGCTGCGCGATCTAACTCGTCGTACGTACGAATTAAATCGCGTAGGCCTACCCACAGGAAACGTACGAGACATAAGTCGATCGTACGTAGTTATAGGCCATAGAGGGATTTTCTTCGTCGTTTCTCATATAATACAGCTTTAATGTTCCTTTCAAGGATCGCAATCATAGTTCCATGAAGCATATTGGAAATAACAGATATTTTTCATTTCGAATGTATGTTCGTTTGCGTGTCTGATTTAGCGTTGTTTTACTACGGCTCGATGACGTTATGCTGGACACTTCGGAATAGTATATCCGTTCAAATGGTTTGTGTAACATCTGCGTACACATACATTCCAAAAAAAATACATCACTGGTCATCCTTGCTCATGGAATGCTTGTACGGCCAAAATTATTCCCAAATGTTGGTTCAAATATAATCTTGGTTAATTATTTGATATAATTGGATAAATAGGTCTATATATATTTTAAAACAATTCCTAACCTAATATTTTTATAGTAATATGCCTATACAAAAATGTTGCAAACTGCTTACTGACTAAATTTACCAAAACGCATATATAAATCCTATAAGCTATTTACGGCAGGGAAGTTTTTCTTTTCGATTGGCTAAAATACATTGCCCAATGTCCAACACAAAGTATTGCTGAGTTGTTAGTGTTTGTAGGTCACATTGAGGGCGTTGTTCTTCATGTTTAGGGCAAACTAGAAGATGCTCCATGGTTAGGTCAGGCGCCTATCGGCAGGTTGGCCCACACTCTGTGCTATATATATCGGTATCCCATTGACTTATAGAAGACTGAACATATGTGCGTAGGCGATTAAGTCAGGGAATTGGAGGAAGGTTTAACCTTATATGATCCGTATATTATGTGAACTGAGGTTGGAATATTATGTGTATATATGTGACGAGGAGATGAAAGCGTTGTGCTGTCTGTTCATGCATGTGCTTCTGAATAAGATGCAATGTCTTAGGGGTAATTGTTAATCACATGAGGAATGTAGATGAAGGTTCCTGTAAATTAATTACTAATCCAAAACTAGGTAACGTTGGAGTAGTAACAAAACACAAAAACAGAAGAAAATAAAGACCTTTTAGGATAAATGGATACCAGCGTGCGCAGACTAAATTTAGCTTGGGTAATGAGTTATTTCCCCCTCAGCTTCCTCCTTGCTGTATCGAATCAAAACGGAAAATGAATTATACGCCGGCCGTCTCTATCAAACCCACCCTATCCAGGCCCTTAATGATGTAGTAAAGACATCATGGGCCAGAAATGTTTGAGTCATGACATATAGTAGGCCTAAGTGAGCTGGAGCCAAGTGCCCATAATGCACCCCTGTAATTAGATCTCCTCTGTATTCCGTCTGTTTCTCCGCTTGCTGTGAAGCTTTTTGTGAATGGCATGCGGCCAATCGAATGGTGCTAGTTGCAACAACATCTAAAGGGTCGAAAATCACCATGGCCATTTCCTTAGAATAAGAGAGGCGAAGGAGGAATACATAAGCTGGTGTACCACAGCCTCATGGCATAACCTCTTGGAAAATAGCAACCTCAATACCACGTATCCGGCAATTAATAATCTTACAAACTATTGACGGCGGATCCTATTGAAGGTGCATTGTGTGTTTTATAATTGCTACGAACGCGGTGCTATAGAAATGCTGCTGTTTTCTCAAAATATTGTTTAGAATGTGGTTTCAAATTACATGATGATTTATCAATATCACTATTTAGGCATTATATATACAATGCAACATAGCACAACACAATACAACACTACACCTCCCAGCTGCTCGGTATCAACACGCTCTTCTGAGTCAACATGCTCCCTAGTCCTCCAATATTTTGGTCAGGTAGTACCCGTGCCGCGAAGCAAGCGCGCTTGGTCCGCACTGTCCGACAATAATGTTTAGGCAGCTAGGGGAGCATGTTGACACTGAAGAACGTGATGACACCGAGGAGCTGCACACACGATACGGCACTACATGGCACAGCACTACACGACACGACGCAACACAACGCAACGCAACACAACCCAACGCAACACAACACAACCCAACGCAACGCAAAGCGACATTACACAAATGCACCGCAACGTAACAAACTACAATTCAACAATGAATTATCATCAACGGGTTGTAGGTAATGTTCCACCGTTATATTAGTTTAGTGTTGTGGCGCTATTTCCAGTCAATCTAATGAATTTGCGTCCGTCACCCGTTTCGGATTCAAGTAGCATCATGGATGGCAGTGGCCTGACACCCATGCCATTTGTTTGTAAGGTAGACATGTGTATTCATAAACATCCTGTTCTTGCAAGAGCTTAAAATGTTTACGAAATTGCCAAAGTACTCTAAAAGCTTTGGTCATTGCTAATTTTATTAGAAATATCTTTCATGTGCCAGCGATGCACAAAAGAACATTGTTATATGTAGCGAACTTCCATTTTCTCCTTGATTGAAGTAGGCCTATAATTATACAGTTAACGCATTCAACCTCGGACTGAAATGATTTTTGAAAAATAAGACCCTTGTCTTGCAGTGCCTGCAACTATGTTGTCATGGAGAGAAGAAATCTGACTCAGCGAAATTCTATAACTCTAACCATATTCAGGGCAAGTAGGGCAAGTATGCCAGGGAATTTGCCGGGGATTTACCGACCGCCTAATCTTGGCTCAGGGAAGGATAAATCCGAGAGTGGAGGCTCCCTGCCAATTCAAATGCGTACATGCAATACAAGATTTTGGAGAAGGGAGTTAACCTTCCGCGTCAAAATAATTTGACGATATAAGTCATTCTAAGAAATGAAATTGGATATCAGCCAATTTGCCTTTTCCGCGATGTTAATATAAGTATAGTAGCCTTTGGAAGGGTGATGATAACATATGAGTCTGTGTATTTCGGTTCTATAAGGATTGTATTTATGAACCTTTTCATAGGATTCGTTCTGTGTGGACGAAAAAAGTGTCACGATGAAACTTGCCGTGGACCAGAGAATGTTTTGGAGAAGAGGATTGGCCCAGTGAGGTGTAATGTTGCTTCGATGCACATTTGTATTATATAAAAATACAATTTAGATGCATATGAGATGTATCAACAAATGGCTTGACGTTAATGGACACGAGCAGGACCTTTCTCCAAGGCAGAATATATATGAAATATGAATTCACCTCGATCCGTTTCAACAGTCTGCATGCTATGATATCGGACGGCACAGTCAAATGACATTTTCACCCCTAAAACGGGTCGTACATGTTGTCAAGATTCCCTTTAAATAATAATGGGGTTGAATAGTCGGGAGAGCGATTGTATCCTGAAAACATTGCATTCTTGAATGCAAAGTTTGATTTTCTTTTACACTCGGCATTCAATCCTTATGCATGAGTCCCACGTGCTTTTGTACGAAGCTGTTTAGACACCTCCCTAACCTAGGTACGCGTTATATCTCGTACGCGCGTTTTATGAATAATAGAGAGGCTTTGCAAGCAAATGGAGACGGTTAGTGCAACGAATACGTCATAATTATGACGTCACCAAAAAGTAAAGACATTTCACTAAATATTCTACTTTTCCTAAGGTTTCTTTAGACTTGAAGGCTTGCATGGTGGAAGTCCCAAGTGGAAGTTTTGCGGTGACATTATGTAACATATCTATTCTGAGAAGGATTTTGTGGCTCTGAAAAGGAGCCGGTAACTCAACGTTTCGGGCAGTGTGTACTCTGCCCGTCGCTAGGAGACTCTAGTCATCTGCTCTTTTCAGAGCCACACACTCCTACGCGTTTCTTCCGTACATGTGGTGAGTGAGATATCCGCCTTGACTGCACATTTAGCAGATAGAATTTCTTGTGAAATGGCTTTACCTTTTTGCCCGTATCATTGGTGTCCAGAAATGAGTAACCGCTGAAAATATACGGGCCATTTTTGTGAGTGCGTGGAGTGTGACACAACGTTGGGATTGCGAACAGCGCCACCAATAGGACGGGATTGAAAAACGACGGAATGGCCGCTAACTGGTACGGATAGCTACACATATGAGTACGCGTATCCGTTCGTATGCGAAACCCATATCCCGTGGGTATACGAGTTTTAACTCATACGTTAGAATTCCATCTCGATGGAACGCAGTAGGCCTAGGGCGCACATCCGGGCACCTCATACTGCAGTACCCCACAGAAACGTCACACCCCGCAATCGGCGGCGGCACCTTCGAAAAGATGGCGACGCACATGAACGCAAATTCGACCACTGGAGGCTCTACAATTCCATGAATTTTCTCTCTTTATGAAAATTGTACGCAAGTGACTCATAGATAATAGGTTGTTTTTTTAACACCCAAACAGATAAGCAAACTTCTTTTGTTGGGTAGCATTCCCCTTTAATCAAAGGCACTTTATTGCATTTCTAAATGTACGACGGCAATATAATATGGTAAATTTCTTGAAATGTTTTCCGTAAGAATATCGTACAGGTTGCTTTCACTGTATCGATTAAGAAATGTGAGGGGAACATTATAAACTGCTATTTTCTGTTCATGAGTCGACCGACTTTCGGAGATTGCTCAACACCTAGTCAATAAGACGAATCTTACACTTACACTGAAGAGTAGCAGCCTCATTCATTTGTGTATGTTAGATGTGGTATTAGTCCCGGCATCCTAAGGCTCCCGACTGGTGATAGTAATCTTTAATTACAACGCCTTGCTTGGCCTAGCCTATTCTGTATTGGTTTTCACTACGCGGATCCTAAACCAACCAATTATCCTTTCAGCAACTGCCGACTGACTCACTATCCATCTCTTCATCCTGACAGGGTTAATATTGAAAGATTGTCGAGCGCAGAACTGATGTGTGCTTTGTTATGCGGGGTTTACAGCGAAGATCCTATAGTATGGCGCGCGAAGCATATGCACGATAGTTTACTTTGCGCGAAAGGTGAACTCGCTTGGCGGCCATTTTAGCAATAAGCAACGGGAAAGTTACAAACAGTGACAAAGATACGACATTGGATGCGTGAACAGAATGTGATAGCTTTTAAAGTGATGTGACCACACAATATGGAGCGCACGTGTGCGACTTTGCTCACTAAAATGTCGTCCAGTGCGTACTTCATCCGCAAGAGTGGGCCATCCCGCGTGGATCTTTAGTTTACACTTGGTTTGGTTAACACTTACGATTTTTGTTAAGCGTGGTGATCATGACGGATCTTGGTAGAATCGTATAATGGTCGTAAGATTGCAGACAGGCTTTTTTCAAGAACTTTGGAGCTGTGTTATGTAGTTTAGTTAGTGTCCTAAGACAGATATAACAATCATGATGTTTGGTTCGAATCCCGCCCGATTTGCCTGATTTGTTTTTTCATCAGGCATCGGGCAAAGCACTGAGTATTCAATGTTGATCAAGTCAAGCAGGGCAACATCTCATGGAATTACATTCTCCTCGACGCAAACATGCAACGTGGTACCCGCCGCTATACACTATTCGAATCCACCACACGACCTCTCGACCAGCTCATCAGTGGACATGTGGTTAAGACGTCTGCAATAGAAAGCCAGAGCTGTCTGAATTGTTCTTCATCGGGCATCGGGTAAAGCACTGCGCATTCAGTGTTTATCAAGTTGAGCAAGACATTCATTGAATGTCCTAAGGCAGGAACAAAAATCGTTCGTTACGAGGTCGATGTTAAAATAAACCTTTGGGGTTAAAGGTGACTCGGGTTAAAAAAAATATTCTTCGATTTTCTTCTGAAACTTCTTAATGTGACTTGATAGGAACAACAGCAACAATTCAGCACTTCAATCCAGATCTTGTTCCTACCATTCCTGGTTAAGGCACGAAGTGGAAAGTTGGAACTGTATTCGTGCCAATTTAAAAGACAATTATTGCAGTGCAGTGCAGCTCCGGGATCTTAATATAAGCGGAATCTGCTTTCGTTTGTTCTTTCGTAAAGTTCTTAGAGCGATAGCAAATGTAGCACGACAGATGATTGAACGCACGAAGCCTGATGGATGGGCTGAGGAGGTTCCCTGCTCACCATAGCAACAACCCACCTGACTGTGCATCGGGAGAGATTATCTCGTTTATCAATCTGGGATTTATCCACCCACCCTGGCTTCCTCCTGGCCAAAGCGGACGAAAAATATAAGATCCTTTGGTCACTGATGGTCTTAGGTGAAGGAACAGTTGAAGAAAAGCGATCTGAGTAACGTCAATGCAATTTCTGTACAATTATCTCGTAAAAAATTCCTACATTGTAGTTTACCTGTGACTCTACAATATGCAGTGGAATATCAATTCAGAGAGATTGTGCCAAATATGCATCGTTTTAAATGAAGGAGCATGGTTGGATTCACATGGCTTGCAGGAATTCCTCGTTACTGAAGACAAAGTCGATAGGAAAGGTGTATGCAGTCCCTTAGGATGGACGCTTATCAAATAGGAAGCATGTAGTGGTGATAAACACTGCCCGTACTTTGTACTTGGCCTATCGGAGAAGGACGGTTGCCTCCAGATCAAGATGCATTATAGTGCATGACCTGCTTCCCTACTTGTTCCTGCACGATAATGGTTTGGTTGATCACCGGTTGATCAATCTGCACTGCTCGAAATACATCATTAGAAGGATCAACAAACCTTGTAAGCACTTAAGCAAGCAGGTGTAGCGTTTGGCAGAGCACCAGTAGTAATGTATATTAATTACAACGGGAGCACGAGAGCAATGAATGTTATAACAAGCTTGGCTCAAGGCTGCTCAGAGTCAAAAGTAGTCAGGATGTTTGCGTCTCTGTAAAAAGTAAAGACCATTATATTTCCAGCTTAAGGTTAATCACTTGGTCAAAGACCACATCTAAAAATGCACAACCATTACTGTCAATTTAATTGATTCGAACACATGGGTTGTACGCAGTTACGGTTATAGTGCCTATAATTATACCTAGGTCCATTAAACTGTATTATTGATTTCTTGATTGCACTAAAGGTTGCTATAATAAGCACATGTGCAGTGAGAAGTCTTCATAGGGAGACTATAACTTGCTAACCTTGTAGACTGGCTATTTCTGCAGGCTGGCACGGAAAGGCGCAACTACAGTGCAGGGATACAGTCTGGGATACATATCTCCATGGTAACCAGTGGTCAATATATCCCCTCAGCCCCTCTCCACAGATTGCCGGGCGGCGGAGTTCTGTCTCAATAACTTGTCATTGCATTTGTGATGCCAGTAATGGTTTTGGGTATCATCAATATGACTTACTTTAAGCACAAGTGTGTTTTAAAAGCATGCTTTTTGTCTGAGGTAGACAAAAAGCCAGACAGTATTCAAAGCTACCGGATTTCTATAAAAGGTATCCGTGCAGACAGTCAATGTAATACGGTGGTTTTTTCATTCATATGTATCTTCAGGTTCCAGGGGCTAGTCATTTTCTTGAGGTTCACTTCTAGTCCGACGGACATGCAGTGATCTGTATACATCTCATACCTCACAATTTGCTCACACGGTAACCATAGTGACTTTTGGTTACCGTGTGGTATTGACCAGACTTTGGGGTTCAACCACCTTCTTATGGGTACAAGTTTATCAATATAGGCCTACCATATATAGGAGTTAGTACAACTAACGTCTACCCTTCCCATGCACACACGACTTATGCATACGTCCCTTGGTTCATCCGACTGCTGACGTGCGACTAGACGTGGGGTCACTTCACCTGACTTTCATACTGTTGAAAGACGTGACCAGTATGAGTGAAGGCTCATTACTCAACCCAGTTCTGTTCACCTTGATCGGTCCTCCAAAACGAGTAACGTCGCAGATGAACTTCGGATGTTCTATATAACTATATAATTATGTGGAACCAAGTAAATAATTTCAACTAATGAATGTGTTCAAGGACTTATGCAAAACGTACGTCTAATAGAAATAGTGTGATTTGTCTGTGACCATAATTTAATCCTTCAGGCTGTCAGATCTGGTTTATTGTCTGCTTATTCGTTAAATGCCATATATTTGTATTGGACGTTGCTGTGGACGCAATTTATAAGCCTCGTTACTAATTGAATGACCGGCTTTTGATCTTTGTAGTCCACATGCGCATCGTTCTAATAAGTTCAACCAATCGGATGGCTTTGCTATCTGCCACCTCTGGGAGGACTCAAGGTTGTTTTTGTTTACCGACTTAGTGTGCGCCGCAAAACCTTATTACCTGTCAGGTGCAGAGGTGGAAACTGACCGTATTGCATTCTCTCGTTTTGACGATTTGGCTTGGTGCATGGGGGATGGGTGTATGCCGGTAAACCAGCAATTACTTGTATCAGTTTAGCAACACGGACGGTGTCAACATTTGTACCTATCGTGTGCGCGGTTCAGTATGCAATTGCCGCTAGAATAATTCTAGCAAATACACCAGGAGGATGATCACGGCTACGGAGCAATGAAATGCATTGCTCATGTCACTGCATGACGGCTCAATATAGTTTTTTGGGCCATTCCCGTCGACGCATTTGTGGTGTGCTTTTCAAAAGAACTTCAGACCATTGGTTGGATCGTTAGTTGGGAGGCGTGATCTATACGGTATTTGTTTGAAATGAAAGGGTATACTGCATGTCAACAGCAGAAAGTAAAAATACATACAGCTACTACACATGTATATCATGTTTGAAATATTGCCAATGAACCAATTTCATAATCGTAATAGCTTCGCGTATCTTCGGCGATGTCAGCTCTACGCCAACTTTGTGTACTCGCATTCCGGCCTATACATGGAAAGATATATTTGGTCCAGTCTCATGTAATCCCATAACAAGAATCAGCAGCACGACTTAGAGTGGGGATGAATGAATGGGGATCCGAGACAGGCTTACGGTGGCCATTGAATGACATTTTACCGGGCTATTTTGGTGGGGTAATGTCAGCACGAAATGCGCTAGATGTATAGCAATGCCAACCCAATTTCAGGGACGGTTACAAAGCAAGCCTATTCCCATTTCATGAAATATCAGTCTATTGGTGCAGTGCTACGCCAGGTACCGACACCCTACCATCAGTTCAAAGGAAAACATCAATGCAAATTCGAAATGTGTTTATCAGTGGGAAGCGAACCACCCCCGCTCAACTGCTCAGCAAACACCATCCTCCATCTCGGCCTGCATGACCTGGGCTGCACTTCACTCGTCAACTGATGCTGCAGCCACCATCATCTGGACCTGGCAGCTGGGGTTCCTGAACCGTGCTGCTGCATCGGTTGGATTCCGCACAGGCTCGAGTGATCGATGCTCGACCATCGCGGTGCCGGCTTGAGAAAACGTCTACGACAGATTCAAATGAGGGGACGGTCTATCGATCCTTCGCCCGGTCGGTCCATATCGTGTGTCACGAACACCTTCACCATCCCGACATTTCCAACAAGTCGCGAAATTCACTCCACCGTGAACAGCTAGTGTCACTGTACTTGAAGCAATCGATCATCCTCAAGTTGTATTTTAGAAGTGTCTTAAGATATGACCATGTGATTGGAACCACAGGTAATTATATTTCAAATCCAACCCGCCCAAGATGGACAGGGACAAGTAAATATACGAGTACTGTATAATGATTGACTTATGCGTATCTGCGATATTTTTCAAGTTGTTGTTTTATTATCTGTGAAAAATGTCCCCCACTGGCAATGATAAGTATAACTGATGCTGAGTTAAGTAGACAGCCACTGCTCGCGCTACAAGGTGATTGAACCTTAAAGGACCTACACTTTTTATTAAAAACGAAATGCAAAATTACATATCTTTTTCTGCGTTCTGTGTCCAAAAACTTTCTTCCCCAGTTAATAAAATATGGATGATCTGCCGACTAGGAACAAACAGCTTTTTCTATATTTTTCTGAAATATATTATGTCTTTATCAACACTCGATATATTTTTGTCTGCATCTAGTCAATAACATCCTAGGCGTATATCAGTTGCATTGTTTCTGGCCATATCTTGCTCAATCTCTGCATGCTCGGCTATCGCCTTCATTGATCGCATTGGAAACACGAGGAAATGTCTCTTATGGCAGGGTGTGGGGAATATGTCAAAATGTTTATATATTCTCTCCCCACAATGGCGTGAAATGTGGGCGTGCATTGTTTGGTACGTCATTTGGTTGTTTGTTTGTTGGCCGCGCTTTGGCAAGCTGCTCCAATGAATGCAAAGTGTACACACATATAACCCGTGTTCAAATACGCTTGGCTGAAGGGCGACAAATCAGTATAATAAGGGAAACTCGCTCAATTATTTGGAGATGCAACGCGGTCAAATATCCTGACTATTCGCTTGCCGAGATGTCAGAGTTTTTTGGGGAAAGATTGATTAAGTTAGTGGTAGGGCCTAGGGCCTCTTTGATCCGGTTAAGGCAGGTCGCTGGAGTCCCCAGCCAATGATTATCCGAGGGAAAACTGGGACATTAACACATTAGTCAAAAGAGGTAGGGAATCAGTAGGCCAAGGGAGAAGGCGACGTGGGTGACAAGAAGGAAGAGCAGCAATTACTCAGGAGGATATGATGCAAATTGTGCGGAATTTGAATATCATCACCATAACCCCTTTTTTAATGTAATGCAACTTCCATTATTTTATCAGGAACTGACGATGACTGTTTGAATGATAGGCCTATGATTGAAGAATCGTGATTATTTAGTGATCAGAGGTTCGGTAACTGTCATGGATACCATTTATTGCAACAATTCGTAGGTGCCCAGCAAAAGGGCATGAGTGCGTTCAGACGTTATATAATCACTCTATGCACTTCTGCTGGAAACATTCCATTTCCGTCTGGTCCGTTTTTGGTTTGCTTTTTGAATTAGTTTTTACATTATCATTATATGTGAACACGTAAGGCGGATAGGATTGAAGCGCGTACAAAATAGAATATAATGGGTCATTACAAGAAAATGACCTAAGTGACCTTTATTTTGCCCTTATGCCCTTTTGCAAGACACCATTTACTCACACATGCATGATAGACCTTATTGAAAGCTTTGTCGTATTGGTATTCTTGATAATCACGTAGAAATGTCTTATTAAATGATTATTGCAGATTTCATTCTTTATCGACTTGTCTCTATATATGATGCTCGTACATTTTCATTTGAAATGTTTGTCGATGTTTTGTCGGCCCCTTTTAAGATGATATATGTTGACCGTGCACCATTACCTGTTCAATTTAGCTACATGTATTATACAATGTCCATCGATAGTTCAGGGCGCCCGTCACCATTACGTGTGCAGTCAAGCCATATGCCGGAGTGTTTAGTTACGCGTCATCCTCTTCCTTCAAACGCCCGACAACATTTTTTTTCTAGACCATGTTTACCTTTCTATATCAACGGTATCAAAGTGCAGATCCCCCGGCCAAGTTTAGAGTCCAGCATCTTCTGCGAGAATATAAATAATTAGTCGAGCGAACTCCTTATAGATCCAGTGACCTGATGCCTCGGGATATGACAAATTAATCGGCCGTGACTCTCTGGGAAATATCTGAATCGGATTAGCTGAATATGTGATGCAGGATTCCCTGGCCGAATCTGCAGGATCGGGCAAAAGTTGCTTCCCGAAATGCCCCGTATATATATGTGCACGTTTCTCGCCTATTCTGATTCAATGGAAACCCCTGCTTGATTGTTTATACGGTTTGATGTGAACATTGGTGTAAAACAACCTGAAGAGAATTGTTCCAACCAACAGGTAGTTTACTACGACGTGGAAGGAGTAGGTTTGCGGTCACACCATGTAAAATATTTAGAAATTTTACATGGTGTGACCTCACACCTACTCCTTCTGCTATTATCACCATGAAAACTTTCAAATCTCATTTTACTATGACGTGCCTTAAAGTTCTTGCAGCAAAAGGGAAAATCATGTTTGCACACGGCTGTATAATATGTAGAAACTCGTCACAAAAAAAAATCTCTTCGTTCACAGCCACTTATCGATGACTGCATGACGTCATCGATGGAATGGCTTCTCTTGTCACGGGCGCGTTCCACTCGCATGTGAATTGTCAGAGAGTAAAGGGCTTTTCACACTACAGCAATATTTACACGGGTCGCCACTTACACGGGTTCGACACGTGCAAATGTAAACACGGGTCAATCATACTGCGCGTTCACACTATGCAACACAATTGGGTGTCGCGCTACACGTGTAAGTTCCGACCCGTGTAATATGTTGATCTGTTCAAACTGCTCTACCGTACACGGGTCCCAGGCAGAAAAATCCCACAATGCAATGCGACCGTTCGTGGTCCTTTGCCTTCTTGTCTTCCCGTCGGAGTTGTGTGAGTTTGTCCCGACACTGTCTTCTGGAAACCAGCCATCACCTATTCCTCGCAGATCTTAACAAAAAACATTGTTGTTTTCGTGCCGTCCCGCCCAGCTTGCACTGTTTTTATACGTCAGACCAGATTCTAAGCATTTTATGCACCTCTTCTTCTCTTCATGTCGGAATTCTAATATTCGTATTCGTGTCTTTCCTGTCAATCCATAGGTTTCCTATGTTACGAGGCACGCTTTGCATGGGTGCGTGTTTTGGAGGTATTGGGAGGTACGTAATGTTCTTGTTCTTTGCGCATGCGTTCTGACCCGCATGTCACATCGACAGGACGCACCGGTTGAAAGTTAACTCGGAAGCGTTCATCACACGGACGCTTTCAACCCGTGTCGAATCTTTCCACACGGATAAACCGTTCTCAAGCCACCCCCTCGAGCAGGGCTAGTTTCAACCCTGTATTGAGTGTCTCGCACGCCGTGTTAGATCTTGTAGTGTGAACAGGTCAGTCATTGTTTACTGGACTCGGGTCCAACCAAGAGATTGTGTGAACAGCGCTGCAGGAGGTTAGGGTCGTCATCATGTGATCGGCCCTGAGGTTTATATTCATTCTTTGTTGTACAAAATGTAATATTCACTGCCACATGGAATGAAACACTCGTGTTGAACTCATCCCACTCGACTGAGCGTATTGCCTTTGCACGAAGCTATACCACCGCAGGTATATGGGCGTTTGTTTCCAAGTCCAGAGATTAATATTGCCACCACAATTTATCATAAAACCTATAATGTATCATAACATTGATCATTAATTATTCAACGTATTGCACGTTCGATTTTGACACATTGAAATATGGCAATGATAGGCCTATTGCCTGCAATACCACAACTGTTGCTAGGCCCAATTGCGTTGCCTCTCCGTGTTGGTTGTGTATGGGATTGATTTGCCCAGCGGTGCATGTGCTGTATAAATACCGCCTGTTTGTATTGTCCGTTTGAGCAGCGCTTACAGTATTATTAGACCAAGGAACAAGAAGCTTGTTCGTTGAAGGCATTGCGCGTGCCATTAGACCGTTGTACATTGTATTTTGTGGATTGAAGAGGAAAGCACCAACATTTTGCTTTTGCCAGTGCCAAGTATGAATACATGGTGATGAAATCTGCTGTCATTTAGCTCGGAACTTAATCACAAATTCGTTTACATCTGTCAAATCTCTACTACAAAGTATACTTTAAAATTCCGCTTTAAGTCGCTCTGAAGATTTTTCCAGGATGGTTGAATCCGGCTTGAATTGTGATTGTTATTGATTCATATGCATCACCGATTGCATGAGTTTCGTGCTTGTCAGTTGTCCACCAATGTTCCAGCCACCTTTCAGTTCTGCGCGAGTACTTCCTTTGATTTTCTGTTTTCTGGAACTCATCAAAATCATTCTAAATAAGGTGCAAAATGTTTGCGATGTACACATAAATGAAACTATCAATGGAAATGCAGTCTTCTTGAAAGGTTACTGGATTTCCGCTGTAACAAAATACCCATTAGTACAAATTACATTCTTTTCCTCACCGCGCCTCAGTATATATAGCATAGATCCATTAACACCGCAAAGCCGCAGCGATGGTCGAAGGAGAAGCAGGAGGGTTTGTTAATTAGTATGGATTAATGAGCCCACAGCATCTCTTGCCGTGCATAAACTCACTGGCTCTTCACTTTAAAAAATCTAATGTAATTCATAGAGCTTGCTGATATACGTATAATTATGCTCAAAAACGATGGATTTATTAAGATTCTGGACTGGTAAGATTATTCCAGTGAGTTTTATAGCGAAGGGAAAAGTCTTTGAATACCGTGTCCCTGCCACAAAGGATGGTTGACACTCAGAAGGAGGTTCCATGGTAGCTGTGCATCTCGTCTATTTGTATATTGCTTCATTAGAATGCACAGTTTTATGTACACACCTTGGCGTGTGTCCATGTCTATATAGGTCCTATGTATGAACAAGGGAAAACTACCAATTCATGATGATGTAGAATTAAGAGACCGACGATTAACCAATAGTTCTTACCATTTTAATGGAAATGTTGGAAGTAAATTATCATTTTTGAAAATCACAATCGATATTTTGGCAAACTTTGGTGAAAATGTTAATTACTGTGCCCCAATATTTTCAAGAGTAATCATATTCGTATTCATATTGTCGTGCCATGCTACTAATTATCTTACCATTTGTGCTTCCTTTCAATTACTGCTGCTGAATATGGTTACAAACAAATCTCGTTTATGTTAAAACAATTTAGGGCATTTTGAGCTTAGAGTGGGTCGTAGAGTTATGGACGAACGTCCTCTTTCAATTACATTTTAGCAGAGGATGAAACAGGCACAAGTTTACATCGATGCATTATTTTACTAAAAAATACAATGATTTGTTCGGTTTAAATCTCTTAAGAACTATACGCACACGATGACATAGACAATCTTCAAATTCAACAAGTTGGATATTTCGCACTCAGAGTGTCAACGGCAGCTGCTAGTATTACTCTGGGGACAGATATATATCTCACGCCCAATGCCTGCGTTCATTTCTCTGGTTGGTTCATGCATTGCGGAGCCCTCTATATATATACTGATCAGGTTAACGGCCCGAAGTGAAGCCTTCAATCGAAACCCAATCCTTGCTCACAGATACTGGACCACAAACAAGGGGTAACGGGACCTGGGCAACTGAGACCACACCAGAGTTTGAAGCCAACCCTTACCTATCTATGCATATGATACCAGTCCGATGCTAAGTGATAGACAATGGCGTTCCCTTAGGGAGTTGGAGTGAAGTAAATGAGACATCCTGGCCTTCGGGAGGGAAGGTATATAATTATGATGGTCTTGAATTTCGTTTTGTGTTTCTTCCATCTGGGTTTCATTTGTCAGAGACGTTTTGCTTCCAAATTTATTATGTTCGTCGTGTTTGTTTGAAACTCTTCAATAAAACATCTCTTAAAAAATGCCCGTTAATTAATTTTATCCGTGGTCTATACAGTCCCGGTTAAGATTGACCTTGGTTGAGAGCTTGACGTCAAGTCCAGATTATTTTAATGCAATGATCCCCGACAAAGAAACAAGGTTATGGGGTATCTTGTCTATTTAACCTTCTTGTCATATTCAGTGATATAGTACCGTGGTCATCTTGTCACCAGTATTTTTTTTTTTTTTAACTTTCCAGATGTTGTTTTTGCGTCCAAATATTATGATCTCCCGATGGTTTTTTTGAGACTAATTCATTCACAATGTTGTGCCCATTTACGGCCAAAAAAAAATCACAGTTTGAAATGTAATCTTGATCTACGGTTGCTTAATGAAATGGTTTGGTCAGACGATTATGTGGTAAGGTAGTATCACGTCTCTGCTTTGATGAGACCTTTCATCACGTCTGCGGTTCCAGCTTAAAGTGTATCCAGCTGCTTTTTATTGAACGAAAGATCTGATGTCCGTTTAGGATCACCATATTTTTGTCGTACGGAGCCCTGCATGCACAGGACGGATGCATGCATGCAGGCTGGTGTACGGGTTTATGCAGCTCCTCCGTAAAAGGTGTGTGACTTTTGTCTCTTTCACTTGTCAAAGTGGGCTACACAATCACCCGCGCACTCGGCGAGTATTAGGCCCATGCATGCTCTCTCCCAATGTGATACGAGGATAATATTCATCTAAAAAGCACAAAATGCCTAACTGCGTTGATTCTCAATGCTACTAGTACTAGCACTTGCTTGCAATGACATGGTGTATGCTAAATGATTGTGGACCGACTATACAGCAGTATATACGGCAACTTTTTCTCAACTTCATAGGCCTAAGCCTATATATACTGTATCAAATCTTTTAGTAACATCTTTTTAAAAGGAATGCAAATTCCTATCTCCAGCCTTCCTTTATATATCCCTTTTTTCCATAGTGCCTACTCTTTACCTTGAGTGGCTTTATAGACTTTATAGATTTTTGGAGAATCTGCATAAATAAACTTGTTTTATGTGGCGTCATGGCAAAACAGTACAATGACTCTGTATGCATCCAATCATTTTTTTTTAATTCAACCTCTAAAGACTAAAGTGACAAATTGAATTAAACAATGCAGAATTATAGTAACGCACGTAGGAAGGGATGGGAATTTTATTGCCTATAACTCAAACCTTGTCCTCGGTATTTCACACACGACATAATTCAATCAAATACTGGTTTTTACGTCATGCACGTGCACCAGAATCGTTTAATTAACCCACATGCGATCGTATAATATTTCACTGAATGAAAATTCATCCAGGCAAATGCCCACAAGAGCATCCGCCATATCATTCTTGTTGTTTCTCCCAGGAGAGCCAGGAGACACATCTGATGAAACAGGATGACCGCCGAAATTAATTAAACTCGAGAAGGCAGATAATATTGCGGCGTACATACAAAATTAAAACAGATCGCACCAGGTAACTCGGAAGACCGGGGAGAGATCGAAGTACTTTCTATCAGTTAGATTTGTGTCCAACCTATCACAAAGAACGTCTTTAATCGCTCGCATGTCTCCATGAGATTGATCTTGGGCGTATTATTGATTGCAGCTTGTCTTCCACAACCATCCACTGCGAGTTGGATTACCTGAGTGATATTGTACAGCGTTCGATGCTTTACAAGAAAACGACATTTGTATGTAAGGAAGTCCCATTAGTCTTTCGTGGGATCGCATTTCCGAATCCAATTAACGTATCATTGCAGATGAGTGTGTGTCTTCCCTTCTCATCCATGCACTTGACCCCAATGTACTCAAGTAGCCTTTACTCCACTTGATGTAGAATAATTCAAGCACCCAGTAATTTCTGACTTGTTTTCTTACAAACTACTTTTTACTTCCATGCATGTAACTTTGGTCCGGATGTAAAAACCATGCTTCTATATATATTTTGCTGCTACGCGTATTTGTCTAATATTTTTCGCCAGTCACTGGAAAGCCACTGAACGTATTAAGATTGCACGCCGGCGGCGTACGTAGGCGTATTGTTAGACCAATGAGCCACGAGGTAACCATAGTGACGCATGCAACACAAGCGGAAGCTTTCCAGTCCGCTAGTGGGTCGGCGGGCCACGGAACACTGCAAGTATTACAACCGCGCCTTCCCCCTCGCTGACATGTGACTGATTCGCCCTCTACCTCCTTCCCCGTCCACCAGATTGTGTAACCCGCACTTCCAGCATCCGAACAGTACCCCCGCTTGACAACGGCCCTGCCTTGCTGGACCATCGAGGCTTCTTCGTATCGAGTCCTTGCTATGCCTATCATGAGGTGGTGGCGGTGACAGATTTGTCTCGTCCAGCCCCATGATGAGGATCGCAGTGAACACAAAGTGACAGGTCCAGTCCGTACAACTGACTTATCAGCCTTGGGCATCGGTTTGCAGTATCGAGGAGGGAGAGGACCGACTCAAGAAGATCAACAATGGTGAGTGCACCTTCACTTTCAAGAAGGTTTACTGTTAAATCTGAATGAATATTAAAGATCCTTCTTCTTTTTCCTCGGTTCGTTAAAATGAGTTAAATGCCTTTCATAACATTGCATGAATTAAGACAATCCCACGGAAGTCAGTCTGACGTGAGCCTGATTTGATGTCATCGGAAAACGTACTGCGTCCACGTGAACCTATTCTAATATTTGATCTCTTAATTTAAGTCTGATGGGGAACCACTAGTATAAGAGTAGTCTATACTTATTCAAATATCCTGGTTTATCCTACTCCTTTCAGGACGCATTCTTAGTTGCTTGTTTCTGCTTCAGAGTCCTGCTTCAATAAAAAGTCGGGCCCTCTACATTTTCTACTGATCTGCTCGAATTAGCGCTAAATCTAACCAGCTGTTCAAAGTTTTACTTCTACGCGAGTGTGGGACCTTCGTGGCGTTTAGGACTAAACAAATGTGTCACTTCTGGCATCCTCAGGTGGGCTCTGAATGTCAAAGGATCCTTCTCTCAGATAATATTCAAGCTTAGGGGTATTGCCTCCAATTTTCGACGTGCATATTTTCTTAATTCGCACAAGTATCTTTCTTTTATATTGAGCCCTAACAATGCTGTTTTAGCTGCGCCTATCGCTTGTTATACGAACATTTAACAGTGAATAATCCTTCGTCTTGGATTAGGAAAACGCTTCTTCAAAATAGCACGAGTCTCGTTGAGCTCTGCATTGAATATAATAAAGTGCTTCAACAAACAATGATTGCTTCGACCTTACCAACGTTTCCGATCGAAAATGAAAATGGTCTAGCATCAAATTCGTTCTAAATATGTGAAGAGATCGTTCCAACTAAATAGGTTTGAGAAATTAGAAATAATAAATGCATGTTTTCCTGTATATCGTATTGCCGTTATCGTAGCATCTATTTTATAGCTACTTAAAGCTGTGATGTGTTGTCACCAATTTATATCGTTTGCATTGAGAAAAATATATAGTCCTAGAACAAACTGATCCGGATATATACAAGGATTGGAATTCAATTTCTTCAATGAGGGCGAGTCTCTTTCAATTTCTTTTTAGATGGATGAAGGTACTTAACCCTCCTGGAAATATATACGGTAGTTTTGAAACTCCAAACTCAAACACGTCTGGCTAAATTCATTGAGTGGATGACACAGTTGGGAGAAGCTTGTAGCCGGTAGCCGGACGTATTCCCCGCGAATATCTACGGGATATCGATCTGCAGTCAGGCGAAGGTTTTAGGCGATGTGATTGCGGCCGAATGACACCCTTGATATGTTGTTCTGCTTGGCCATGCATGAAGCACTACTTCATGCGTACAGGTTGTCTAACGGTAGATAGATAAATCGCAAGGTGACTGTGTAGAGTGGAAGGGTAGAAGGTTGAGGGAGATGCCCAGACAAGGGGACGGGAGTGGTCTACGTGCTTTCGTGCTAATTGCCACGAGTTTGTCTTTGTTCATCCACGTACACAAACGCATGCTTGCGTCCAATTAATGCAAACTGTTGAGCCAGCACCTGCGACTACGTCGAAATACCTCTCGAATCATGTGGGGAAATATATTAGGGAGCAGTGCTTTGGAAACAACCCTCTTACAGAATACGTGCAACTGCATAATTGCACAGTGTGTTATATATACATAAGGGCGGTGTGAACATATTCGAAATGAAGAAGACACAATTGAGTTGGTTACATGCGTAGAACGACAACATCAATTAATACTTTTCAGAGTGATGCAATGATATATCGCGCCAAAAACCTGACGAGTTTATGTCCAAACGCTGTAATGTACATTTTCAGAAGTATGAGTTTCATTTATTCGATTATAATATATAACCCATAACTCAACGGTCTAGATTAATGACGGTCTACTTTGAATATGATAAAATACGAGTGGGTATACTAAAGTGAGATGTGAAAAAACGGAATATATCACCTCCTGGAAAAAAAATCCTCACTTATTTGTTTGGTCTTCGTTGATATTGTATGCTGGAATCGGTGGGTTGCTGCAATATAAGACGCGTCCATTAGGGCAGTGCATATATGGCTTTGGGGTAGGCCTGTTTGATGGGCTTATCTTGTCCTTGCCATATAGTCCAAACTGCTACATTTTGATTGGTGTGTCAACAATGTGCACCCTGCCAATTGCCACTACTGCCAATATACAATTACTTTTCTCCAACTTAATCAAATGTATTCAACCTTCGAGTTGCCTTTGAGTTGATCGACCAGACGAGCGTAATTAGCCTTGACGTTGGATTCCATTAGCGGCAAAATATTGATATTTGAGGCCAAGTGAAGAAAAAGGGAAAACTTAAGCTAAACGGCTTTATCAAATTGTACTTAATTGAATTTATGTATTTCGTAAAGGCCATACTGCACGGGTTTTTCCCAGTCATCGACATACTGGATCAATATTTTCTGACTTCGTATGAACACTCTGCAGTCCATTCCTTCGCCAGCAACAATGGTTAGCTTTGCTTTGTTGATTGTTACGCGCTTACCTAATGACGTTCTTGGCATTTCCATGGGCGTTCAAAGAGATCAAAGTGACCTCGAGGAGGAGCGAAAGAAGCCTTCATTGAGCCACAATTGATCGACGTATTGTCGTACTGTCAGCTTGCAGTGAGGAATGACACTTTGTAGAGCAGTGCTTTGAATACCGGATGTAGATACCAAGGATTGTCTCCAACCTTTTGTCCCAAGAGACTTCATTATACGCATCGTCTCCCGAGTCTCTTAGAAAACTGCAACACTAATCAAACTGTGCATTGACTATTCCTTCTCCCGGTTCACACACGCACACACCAACGCGCTGATGCTGTCACAGGCTATAATTTCAGTTTTCGATGGTGAAGCGGGTGTTGTACACCTTAAAACACTAGACTAATATTTCCAATCCAATAGTCCTAGACTAATAGTGTTACTATATAGTTGCTCCTCCGACCAAAGTCTGTCAAATCGTTGATAAAATATCTATTACAAGGCGCAAGTGTCACCTGTATAGATGTTGACTTGTATCAGTTCTGTTGACTGAGCTACCTCACATTGACAATTCAAGCTGAGTACAATTGGCTACACGATAGGACGCGTACAACCTATATAGGCAAGACAGGCAGATTGACTATCTTTTCTCACAGCACCTTCACGTGCATGGTTGGTGGCAGCTATTGTAAGTTCATACAATCAGATGTAGCTCAGCATTCCACGCATTGTCACATTGCCTTGAAGCTCAAATTGCTGTAGGCTTACTGGCGAGCACGATTTAGTGCTTGTTCCTGACTTAAAGTGATAAACACAAATGCTGCAAACTCTCACTGACTCAAATTATCCATCTCTAAAAATCCGGAAAAACCCGTCTTGCCCCCTGCACGTTTTGTTACTTGTAAAGTGAATTTCAATTGGTTCAAAAGTTCCCAGTCAGTTTTTCGTTGATTTATTTGACTTGAATTGAAAATGATGTGTGTTCCTTGAGCTGCTGTCGATAGTTTTACAACCATCTGTTGTTTGCATCTGAATGAAGGCGGGGGAGGGGGTTGTGATCACTGACATATACGACAGTCAATGGTTGAATTGCTTCTGTCTGAAGCCCACCCTGCAAAGCCTAGTTGACTATTTGCGAGGCCACCTTTTAAGGGCTGGATAGCTTAGATTGGAAGAGTGTTGACATTTTTCAATTTGTTGAAAGGTTCCCAGTCAGGTTTTCATCGATTTATTTGCCTTCGGTATATTTTTCAAATATCATGGCTTCATGAAATATGTAATTGTTTGTTTCTCTCGTAGTACGGCTTCATAAACCTGTGTGTCAGGGCTCTCGTCATGGAAAAGTTCGGCCAGGAGGCGTGGCATAAGATAAGGTAGGAAGCCCAGCATTGATTTTGACTGTCACAGTGACACTTACTGTTGAATTACCTTGACACTTAAAGGACCTTTGCGATGGATTGTTTTTATTAGTTCAAGTCATTGAGTGATTCCGGTCAAACATATATTTGCCCATTTCCCCTTTGATTTTACCGCGTTTATATAATTACAAAACATGAAAGCGTATTTTTAGGGGTGCGCAGTATGCTTCGCCCATCCCCTTATTTGCATAGAATTACATGACGTAGACTTCGGAGATCAGCTCAGCTATAGTACCACATCCCGTTTCTATGTGGCAGCGAGATCGGCCGTGTGTGACGCCCTATACGCCTCACACAAACTTATATAATTGTCTTGAGCTTGTCGCCGTACTCCTCGAAGATAATGACGTAGCTTTGCTAGAATGCCACTGACCTGTATTGTGGCAGGTTGCAGCAACAACACTATATACAGATGGGTTCAGTCTCCATCGTTTTCCTACCGACCCCAAATTTCGAAGAATTTGGACGGCGGTAGCCAAGCTGTCTCGGGTGGTCAGGACCGACCGAGCACTCGGTCACCTTGTCATCAGCGCACCCGTTCGCCCGGATAACATATAACAGAAAGCTCTCCATTTCCGTTGAAAATGGTGACGAATTGGCCATGCCTTCGGTGTTCTTTCGATGTCCCATGCTGCTAGCCAGACGGGCAAGAGCAGTCAAATGTCGATAAGTCGACAGTGGTTACGGCGAAACTCCGTTGAACTCAGAAGTCTTACAATAAACTCCCGGTAACTCTAAATGTCAACACCGCTATTAAAACCGCTTCACCTCGATTGTTAGTGCCAAATGTTGTGGAATAACCCTTATTGCGTTGCCTACGTAGGCCACAAAAAAAATGATTGGCTGACTGGGCAAAACGTTGCAGACATAGCGCGTGAGATTATTTTTGACAGACTGATCCCAAGTAAGAATGGTACCCACAACAAAGTCTGGGTACCAGACTTTTTCTTTTAATAGTCCGTGGCTTCCGGTGTCTACGTCACGAACACCACCACCGCGCGATATGTTCAATGATTTCAATGACTTTATCCAAATTGACTCGCAACAAGAAAAATGTTTTACTCCTATAAAGAAGGTATACAAAGCCCATCCCAAAGAAAAATAAATCAAAAACAACCAATTGCATAGGCCCTGTAATACATTGCGTTTTGCAATCTGGTCAAGGTAAGTTGGTATCACCAGCGCAGTGTGTAATTAAATCGCATTACCAAACATGCTCCGTTGCATCGTGTGCAAAAGTGACACCCTGTTTTTGTCCATCGTTATTGCTTTATATTTTTACTTCGTCTCTCTGCGGACGGTTATAGTCCAAGTCGACGGGTATCGGAGCTGCGCTCTTATGCATAGCGTGATATTTGATTAAGCTACTTCATAATGACAGCCGTGGCCATAGCTTGCATAATGAGACAGAGATGACCGTGGACAATTTAATTAAACGATCCATTAAGTGCGCATCATTGGGTTTGCTCAAGGGTCTTAAAGTGAGGGGTAATTCGATCCCAGAAAGGGAAACAGAAGAAGATGAACTGAATTAGATAGGAAGTTATGATGTAGAATGTAGCTGCCCTACATCAGCCTGGGAGATGCGATCACCACATCGACTCTTAACATCGCGAGAAAAAAAAGTTCATAAAGAAAGGGAGATAAGAATGAACACGCCCTTCTTTGAGCTCCTCCCATTTCAGGGTTTATTGACCGAACTTTCTCTTCGTATATTGATATTCTGTAGAGCCTACATTAAAGCCCTTACACAACATTGGTAAGATCAAAAAACAGAAATGTTCACAGATTTACATCTACCACTACCTACGACCCTTTTTTCCTCCTCCCTGGAAGTTAACTAAGTTAAATCACCATATTTTCCACACTTCAGATCGTCTGGCTGATGCCATTCCAAATTCGCCTGTTTTGGCTTTCAGGCGCTCCCGTAACCAGCGTGACTTAACTGTCCGAGAACAGGTTCCCCTTTGGACACTTCACCTCCCACTAAATTTTGTACATTTAAGTGTACCTCAAAATGCATTGTTTGCAAGACACATGTCAAGAAAATAGACTCTTTCAATAGACATTCTTCTGGAACTACCCACATGACCTATGGCTCTATTACGTGCACTACCTCAAACATCATATACCTCATCTCTTGTAGAGCTTGTTATGTTCAGTATGTTGGCGAGACAAAAAACACCCTAAAAACGTATCTATGGCCATAGGTCTACATCAAAACCGGACACAATCAAAATGGACATCCCTGTTGGGTATCACTTCAATCTCCCTGATCATAAGATATGAGTGTACTGGGCATAGAATCCCTTGGTCACAGTAGTAATGTTGTCCGTCTTAGCCGTGAGAAAATATGGATGAAGCGTCTTCGGACTATTCAACCACATGGTCTCAACATCCAGGAGGGTAATGACTAACACCATGCAGCTTTCTGATAATCCTTCTTTTGTGTTCAGTCCTTCACACTTCTCTCTTTGATCTTTCCCCCTCTTCTCACTAATCCCTACCCTACTCCTTGCCCTTCTCTTTGGTCTCTCCTTACCAGCTTTACTCTTTGTCCTTTGTTTCTCATCCGTGTCCTATTCACTATCTCTTCCCTTCCTTCGTGTACATGTATCTGTTTTGTCCTTGTCACTCTCCCTTTGAGAAAGGTCCTGCTAGGATCGAAACGTCAGGCCCGCTAAATTTTAAGATTTATATGAAACTTGAATACAGGTTGAAGATCGAGATTCTCTCGCACTGAAAATATATTTCTGTCTAAGAGAATAGAGTATAAAATAAATCGTTTACGTCTCATCGAGATCTAAACTAATTTTTTAAACTGTACGGCGTTTAATGCTGCATTTTCGCTAAACAAATGAAGCGGTTTGCACTATTTTCTCGAGACTTGGTTGGCGGATTGAGCTGAAATTTTCACAGGTGTGCTATTTCATGCATATGTTGGATCAGACAATGTATGGATGCTATTCTTTCACCTCGACCAATGTTGTGTAGGGGTTTTGAGATACATACACAATTTCATTAATATTTATCATACTGAGGCCTTTAAGCCCGAGTCCCATTTGCCGCGGGTACCGTGAGATAATATTTGTGTACGATTTTGCGTGTTTAGGGCAACGTAGCTGGCTGTACGGACTACGGCTTGGATGCCATGCACGCGGCCTCCTTGCCAGGCATTAGTAGTATACGGAGTCCGTATTGCTTTCGGACAGAAGCTGCGCGGACATCATGCAACCACAATGCTATAATAATTATGATGTACCTTCCGATCAGCGCACTACGTAGCCCCTATAAGGGGACAAACAAAATGTTTCTTTTATTTCATTCCCTCGAATAATTCTTTCGTTTTCTCGAAATCATTTCGTTACCTGTAAATATTGGGAACGAAATGATTTCGAGGGAATGAAATAATAATAAACCAAAAAATCGCATTGTGCCTGTCCCCTTAGGGGCTCCGTAGAGCACTGCCTCCCCACGATTCTCATGTGGGGAGTGCGCCATGTCACATACTATACAATCTCCCAATAGACCGATTGCGCGACCAAGGTTTACATGCCATCACGTGACTTATAGGTGGGCATTTTTGCATCTCATTGGGTGAAAAAGGAGAGTGGAAATGATCAAAGAACACTAGTAGATTGTCCACATTCTTCTTTGAACATTTCCATCACTGCTCTGTGGCAAATGGGATGAAAAAGTACCCACTATAAGTCATGTGATGGCATGCAATCAGTGGTCGCGCAATCGGTCAATTAACCGAGTAAAGCGACATTCGATTGGTAGTCTGCCGAATCTTGTACCGAAACGAGGAATCAAGTGAGATCGTATTGTGCGGAAGGAAAATGCCACACATTGTAAACATAACAAAGCAAGGTGATCATTTCCAGTGTACTATGTAAGTATTTTCCCTGTCTGAATTCGCCAGGTTTCAAAATCCAGAGTAACTACCACACTTCCCCCATCGTAAATAGTTCGTAGTTCGTTGTGGTGTCTAGGCCTACTGAAAAGAAACATTATTGTATAAATTGAAGTGGCAGGGTATCACATGAATTCTTCATTTCGGTAAAAGATTCTGCAAAATTCCAATCAAACACCACTTCATTCGTTTAATTGGAAGAAATTAAATAAATTAAAACATGTTTGCATCTAAATGAAAGCGGGGATTTGATCCCTGGAGATTTTCAAGGTATTCGACAGCTAATGGTTGAATGCTTCTGACTGGCGCCTCCACCCCGACATAGACTATAGTTGACTATCAGTTTTAGGGAGGCCACCATGTAAGGGCTGTATGGCTCAGATGGTAAGAGTGCTGGTACGCAAAACCATACGTCTCGGGTTCAAGTCCCGGGCCAGTTTTTCAAATTTATTCAAAAGTTCCCAGTCAGTTTTTCGTTGATCTTTTGGCAAGAGCTTTGACCGCATAGAGTTTGCTACCATGCATAATACGGTGAAAGTAGGCTAGCACTGGTTGGATCTTGCCCGGCGTTGATGTCTTAATTAGCTTTGTGGTGTTATTCTTATCTTGGTGATACAAATTCAACATATTCGAGAGCTAGGCCTATAAGGACAGCGCTTGAGTCCTTTGATCTGTGGGACTCTCAAGTAAACAAGCAAGTTTGATGGTCAGTTATTTAAGGCTTAATGATTGTACATGTTCTATATCACTGACATTAGTAAGAACTAGCTTGTTGCTGATATCCTATGTGTGGAACTATCTGGGTAGCTGTTGCCTTATGTTAACGGCTTCTCACGTGAACTAGTGGGTAAGAGCCGACCCAGAAAGGAGATTCTGTTGACCATAACAATTATGACAGAGCACTTTTTGCAGTGTTCACTGTGCTGTACTGGGCACCTTCATTTACAAATGAAGCCAGAAAGTCTCCGCTGTTTTGGTGAAATTACTGCGTCTTGGGAACCAATGTTGTGCGTACAAGAGTGGAAAAAACACCAAGGATTTTGTTCTAGTTTCTGCAGTATACTCTGTCAATGAGAGCAAATGGAGGGAAAGCATTAAGCACCTTATACCACTGCCTCTTTGTATCAGTAAACTATGATACCTATGGTTTGATTTGGTTATTGCTTATTCTATATGCAAGAAATCATTTGTGGATGAAATTTGTTGACATCGAACTCATCGTAGCTGACAACCAATCAAAAGGCGATAGGAGATGCACAACAACCATTATGACCGTACGAAGCTTATGATGGGTTATTAATCATAAGTTGAGTAACGATGCATCCTATATATGCTTGGTAAACAAATACTGGGCAATTTCATGTCCATTCAATATCTTCATAAATGATCTGACATAGAGAAACAAAAGAGGATGAACTGAGTTAGATTGCAAGTTGTGATTTAGCCATTTCTAAGTTCCTTTAAAACAACATGCCGGACGGCACTGCGGGGGCAACTTGGGGCCTATTACTTGTGCTGCTAACACAATGGTAATTGTGAGGTGGAAACATGTCTACCATACAGGCTGCTGTCTCACGATTTTTCAAATTTGTCAAAGTAGCCCGCTGAACAAAGTCGAAGAGTTCACAGAGCCCGTATAGCAATACTGTACATCCACGCCTTGCCTCCGCACGGAGGCAGCACGGACAGGGGCTATGGGTAGTTTACTGGCTCTGTCAAACCACCGTAAGCCCAATGCAATCCACGCTATGTAGTTGATCTATAGACCTATATATATTTGGTTTAATACATTTTGGTCTCGGCCATTTCGCGTATGTATGGCAACTACTTTCAATCCGGAGTGTTGGTTTCCCTCGAGATTACGCTTTCTTTTGAGCTTCTGACAGAGCCTTCGGGTCTTAATCTATCTGGCTCAGCTGTGCCTGACGATACTCTACTGTGAAGAAAATTACTTTCTGACTAAGCTGGGGAGTGGACGGAAACGTCGCATTCACTTGCTCTTAACGCAGTGACAGGCATTTCGGAACAGAGGATTTGGTATACATTTGTGGTACGGGCTTTAGATACAATATACAGGCTGTCTTGGGAACAGATGCGTCAAGATTGGCGAACAACCCGAGCTGAAGCTAAACCACGGGTTCCATTGAGTCACACAGACATATCCGCCATCTTTGTACCATTGAATAATCATGCCCATATGCATACGTGCGCAAGGATCGTCTTCACTGCGAACATCTTTGACTTAAAATATAATCAACAAGTAGAAGGGCTTGACGCTCCAATCTTAGCAGAAGTCAGCAAAGGCACTATACCATTTACACAGTTCCTGCCAGGATCGAAACGTCAGGCTCTCCTCATTATTTTTTGGATATAATTTGCATTTTGGAAATGTTTGCCAGTAAGCAGTTTGAAGATGCTTGCATATATTATTACGTTGATTTAAGAGATAGCAAAATGAGGAGGCCTAATCGCTGTAAATCTCAAAGGCGGAACAGTTTTCAGAGATGTAAAACGATTTCAGAGATTTAAAATGTTCAGAGATTTAAAATGTTCAGAGATTTAAAATGTTCAGAGATTTAAAATGTTCAGAGATTTAAACATTTCAGAGATTTAAACATTTCAGAGATTTAAACATTTCAGAGATTTAAACATTTCAGAGATTTAAACATTTCAGAGATTTAAACATTTCAGAGATTTAAACATTTCAGAGATTTAAACATTTCAGAGATTTAAACATTTCAGAGATTTAAACATTTCAGAGTTTTAAACATTTCAGAGATTTAAACATTTCAGAGATTTAAACATTTCAGAGATTTAAACATTTCAGAGATTTAAAAATTTCACAGATTTAAACATTTCAGAGACGTAAACAAATTTCAGAGATTTATACACACTTCAGAGAATTTCATTTATTTTTAAAATTTGATATAAATTATGTTAAACTCAAGGGTAGCGGGTAATTTACATACAAACTATTTCCTTTTGAGCTTCGTTACTTTGTGAGTCATTGTGAGATTACAGCTTTCGACGAATACATAACGCCTTATGTGCATTAAAGGACGGGTATGCACACTGCCTTATTTTCTGTCAAATGCGTGGGAATCTATTCTATCTAGAACTGGGCTAGAAAGAGGAAATATTTTACATGCTAATTCATGGTCCATTGATTGAACGTAATGCTAAACATTTCGTTGCGAGATTGTCGAATAATTATATCAGATGCCTTTTCCTATTACGAGAGACCGCGTGAAGATGTCATCATTGTGACATTGAAGGCCATTGCAAACTATTATAATTACGGACCTTCTCCATCCACATTTTGGGAAATGTCCAAAATGCAATACATTAGAGACAGCCGTGAACAGTAACTCATAGACGGAGATCCATAGGGAGCAATGTAAGGGATAAACACTCCCTTAAGGGCACCGACGATGATGCATCTCCCTAATGGCGATGGGTTTCTGATGGATAGGTGGTGAAATGTTTTCAAACCAGGATAAGGCTTTGCTGTCTGTACCGATGAAAGGACCCCATTCTTGAACTCATTGATAGAGGCCCCAACCACATCCAATAGAACCCATGTATTCCAACTCCGTGAAAGCAATTACCAACTAAGGAGCTTCTTGAGGGATCAGCTGACAGCAAATATTCAACGTTTTATCTTCCGTAAAGTTTCTTTCAAAGTACATTTTACCGATTAACAAAAACGTTTCGTATTGTAATCCCTTAAAAAAACTTGTTCGACCGCACAATACACTAATGGGTTTTCATTGACCAATAATGTTATCAGTTTACCAATGGCCAAACGAAAACAAAAAGACTGAATATTGCCGAACATATTTGATCTTGGAACTACAAGCATGTTCATCACAGGAGTATATTTCTGCGTATTATTATATCACCGATCATATTCAAGGTCGAATATTGAGTCTAAAGGTATGGCTGGAATTGACTGACGTGCAAAATGTGCATTTATAGTGTTTACAGTGTCAAGCAAATTAAAGGAAAAAGCTGATTGGGAAATTTGAACAATTTTGGAAAATGTACGTAGTACTTATACAGAAATGTTGCAAGGTGCTTACTTCCCAAAATGACAGCATCTCATGCAGGACCTTTCTTCCCCGTTAACGGTCCTGCTGGGCTCAAAACGTCAGGCCCTCTGAATCTGCTTGAATTCCGAAGAAAACAATAATGGACTTGACCTGGAATTTAATCCGAGACCTCTGGCATAACGTACCAGCGTTCTTACAAGCTGAGCTATCCAGCCAGCAGCATTCAACCATTAACTGCTCCATATATGCACGGGCATCATGCCCGGTTTTTC